>JAAGEH010000307.1:51233053-51255226 GCA_011751065.1 Lasiurus cinereus | reverse complement strand
CTCTCCCTCTCTCTTTCTCTCCCCAATATATATATTGGAGGCCTAGTGCACAAAACTTGTGCTGGGAGAGGGGGGTGTTCCTCAGCCCAGACTGCACCCCCTCCAATCTGGGGCCCCTCAAGGGATGTCCGACTGCCCTTTTAGGCCTGATCACAGTAGGATCGGGCCTAAATGGTTAGTCGGACATCCCTCTCAAAATCCAGGACTGCTGGCTCCTATCTGCTAGTCTACCTGCCTTCCTGATTGCCCTTAACTACTTCTGCCTGCCAGCCTGAACACCCCCTAATCACTCCCTGCCAGCCTGATTGATGCCTAACTGCTCCCCTACCAGCCCGATTGCCCCTAACTGTCCTCCCCTGCCAGTCTGGTCACCTCTAACTGCCCTCTCCTGCAGGCCTGGTCCCCCACAACTGTTCTTCCCTGAAGGCCTGGCTCTCCCCCAACTGCCCTTTCCTGTAGGCCCAGTCACCCCCAACTTCCCTCCTCTGCTGGCCTGATCATCCCTTACTGCCCTCCCCTGCAGGCTTGATCACTCCCAACTGCCCTCCCTTGCAGGCCTGGTCCCTCCCAACTGCCTTCCCTGCTGGCCATCTTGTAGTGGCCATCTTGTGTCCACAAGGGGGCAGCCATCTTTGACCACATGGGGGCAGCCATCTTGTGTGTTGGAGTGATAGTCAATTTGCATATTACCCTCTAATTATATAGAATAAATTGTGCTACATCAATCCCATGCAATCTTATGAAGTGATGTATAATAAGAGGGTAATATGCAAATCGACTGAACAGTCTAACAACTGGTTGCTATGATGTGCACTGACCACCAGGAGGCAGATACTCAATGCAGGAGTTGCCCCCTGGTGGCTGGTGGTCAGTGCACGAGTGCCACTCAGCCAGAAGCTGAGATGATGGCTAGTGAGCACAGTAGTGATGGTGGGAGACTCTCCTGCCTCCATGGCAGCCATAAGGATGCCCAAGCAGGAAGCAGGCCTAAGCCGGCAGTTGGACATCCCTCAAGGGCTCCTGGACTGCAAATTGGTGCAGACCAGGCTGAGGGACCTTCCCATCCCCAAGCACAAATGTCATGCACCGGGCCTCTAGTATCCTATATAATCCTATATAATAAAGAGATAATATGCAAATTGACCATCACTCCAACACACAAGATGGTCGCCCCCATGTGGTCAAAGATGGTCACCCCTATGTGGACGCAAGATGGCCACCATAAAATGGCTGGCAGGAGAGGGCAGTTAGGGATGACCAGGCTCACAAGGAAGGGCAGTTAGGGGTGATGGGGCCAGCAGGGGAGGGCAGTTAGGGGTGATGGGGCCAGCAGGGGAGGGTAATTAGGGGCAATTGGGCCAACAGGGGAGCAGTTAGGCATTGATCAGGCTGGCAGGGGAGTGGTTAGGGGTGATCAGGCTGGCAGGCAGAAGTAGTTAGGGGCAATCAGGCAGGCAGGCAGGTGAGTGGTTGGGAGCCAGCAGTTCTGGATTGTGAGAGGGATCCCAGATTGTAGAGGGTGCAGGCTGGGCTGAGGGACACCCCCTCCACCCCCGTGCACAAATTTCATGCACCAGGCCTTTAATATATGTATAGAATAATGATTCTCTGGAGATCCCTGACTAATATACCTTGCAAAAGGTTTCTTCACTTTCAAATGAATTCCCATTCCCTTATAGTTGTCTAATATAGGGAATATTTACAGCAGTGGAATCAAATAGAGTAGATTTCTATGTACAAATAACATGATTCTCCAACTCATACTATTAAGTGAAAACAAAGTTGCCAGGTGATACTCTTATGTAGATTTCTTTCCTCCAAAAAATTCACAAAACAAAACTTATACTCCAAGGAAAAACACTTGTAGGAATGTAAATGTCTAACAGAATCTGAAAGCATTCATACCAAACTAATGACCGTTGTTAATTCTATAAAGGTGTGGGATCAAATGTTTTCATTTTTACAAGGGAAACATGTCATTTTAGAAATTAAAATTAATCTTATAAAGAATATTAAGCAAGGAATTGACCAATTATTTTATTTATAAGAACTAAACTCACCTGCCTCTTGGTCATGTTACTGTGACTTGTGTGGGAATATTTCAAATATGAGCTATGCTACTGTAGGTGGGTATTTTAGGACCAGATCTATGTTACTGTGGGAAGTATTTCAGAGCAGGATCTATGTTACTGTGGGGACAAGTCAGGGTCAGAAGGTGATGGCATGTGTGTGGATGTTGCCAGGGAGAACTCTGATTGTATCCAAAACTGGTGAGAGGTCATCAGGAGGTCTCAAGATCACCAGAAAGTTCCTGAGCAGAGCCTTCTGCCCCCCAGTTGTGGGGAATGTTGACTGAACTAGACAAAAGATCTGAATTTCCAATAAAGAAATCAGGCTGCTGTAGGTAAAGAAGCCAGGCTATTACAATGCAGATTTCCAGTTATCACAACATCCCACTTCAAGGCTGCATTTTTTCTAGGGGCAGATCTGCTCACCAGGGGTATGGGGTGGTGGTGGTGGAGGAGTGGGGTGAGGGGTGACCTGATGAAAGGCTGGCAGGTCTGTTTCTGAACTTCTGTGTGTCCTCTCGGTACACAGATAAGGCTCTTCAAGACGGCTGCACAGACTCCTGAATGCCCCTTGTTCCCATGGGGTCCCAGCAATGCTGTGTCGGGGACTGGTGGAGGGAGGTGAGGAGCAGGCCAGGGGAGAAAAAACAGGCAACAGGAAGAGAGGCAAGAACAGTTCCTCTGAGGTTCTCAGAGACCCTGGGTCAAAGGTGTCTGAGAGCCAGAATGGAGAGGGCCTTGACTAAGTCAGAATTTTGGAGTGAAATAATTTCTTTTTACATATATATATATTTTATTGATTTTTTAAAGAGAGGAAGGGAGAAGGATAGAGTGTTAGAAACATCGATGAGAGAGAGACATCGATCAGCCGCTTCCTGCACGCCCCCTACTGGGGATGTGCCCACAACCAGGATATATGCCCTTGACCGGAATCGAACCTGGGACCTTTCAGTCCGCAGGCTGACGCTCTATCCACTGAGCCAAACCGGTTTCGGCTGGAGTGAAATAATTTTATGTTTATCTTGAAAAGAGAGGAGAACTGACTCTTAACACATGCTTTCTAGGTGACAGTTTATTGATACATAATAAAAGCATAATAGGCTAATTAGACCAGGCAGCTGAACGACCTTCGGAAGAAGCTGGAGCTGTGAAGGTTGAGGCAAGCCGCCATGGCTGTGAGGACCGAGCCCCTTATACAAATTTCATGCATCAGGCCTCTAGTTTAAACGTAACACAATTTAATGTTCCACCAAAATATGAAATTGAATGTCAAGAGTGCCCCCATATCCCAAGTACCCTCCCTATGTGCATGCTATAGGGTGGCTCATTTATGGTCCTAAAAGTCACTGTGAGGTGGATCCTGGATAAGAATCCAAATGCATGCAACCTCAAGTGCACACTGCTTGGACAAGACCTTGTGACCTTTGCATAACCCCTGCCCTGGGGAAAAGTAGCTTGCTTCAGGTCAGAGGGTAGCAGCCAGGCCAGGAGCAGCAAGGGGGCGCCTGGCCTGGCTGCTACCTTGTGAAATGATGTAGTGGGATGGTCACCATCATGATATATTTAGGGGTGCCGGACTTCGAGTAAAAAGACACCTATACACAAGAGTATATTCTCTAGTGAAGGGGAAATGATTTTTTCCCCCTAAATTGGAAGAATACCTCCTTCCTACTGTCCCAAAAGGTGGCAGCTTTTAAAGGTCTCTTCTGTGTAACTCCTCTTACTCTCCATTCCCTTTTCTTCTTCCCATATTTAAAACATCATTATATTCTGATTTCTCTTCAGATCACATAATCTTTCACATACTTTTATACTTCCCCTGTCCCATCATTGTTTATGCATCTCTCAGTTTCCATGACATGCACATGTTTTCCTCTTTTCTCCTGAGACCCAAAGCCTCCTCCCAGGCCTTTAATTCAAGGTGTCTTCTCTAAGCTTCTGGATAACCCTAGAAGGTAGGAGGCATAGCCCCGTTTGCGGGATGCTGAAACTGGGCTCAGTGGCAGGTGCGTGGAACATCCATTGAGTCCTCTGCGGCCACATACGGACCATATGAGGTTCCTGAGGTGACATAGGTTTCGATTTCCTGTCCCATTCGGCCTCCTCTCTGACAGAAGTCACCACCTGGCAAGGTGAGAAGGTCAGTCCAGCCCCGCTTTGCTGTGCGCCTTCAGACCCCCAAGTTACATTGTTTCTTCCGCTGCCCGCACCTCATTGGCCCGCCACAGCGCATCCCCATTGGCTGTGGGTGCTGGGGACATCCCTGATTGGTCCGTGCCTAGATGCTGGGGTCTATATTTTGGTGAGGGCAGAAGCCATGGTCCCCACTCTGGCTGGCACCAAGGCCCTGCATCACTGTCATCGCTGTCGCTGCCATCAGGGCTTCACATGGCTCTTGCATGATCAGGGAGTGGGGACGTCGTGTGCAGAGGTGCCCATCCCTCCAAGTGTGAGTATTGACTAAATGCTGAGGTTATCACACCCACTCACCTCCTGGTGGAAAATTTTTCTGAACATTATTTTCTTAAATTTAGTCTAGGGAGTGTGTGTGTGTGTGTGTGTGTGTTAAGTCAGCCCTAAGCAGATGTTTTAATAGGGATGCATTTGGTAATGAAAGTATGCTTTGGTTTATAGAGGAGAATTAACAGAAATATGGCATATGGTAGGGTATATACTATATCTATACTGAGTTCCCTCGATTCACACTCCTTTTAGATGCTCAAACCTGCTCAGTTTTCTGAGTCAGAACAGTATATCCAGGTTTGTGCCCTTGTCTAAGCCCGCCCCACCCCTCGAATGTAGTAAATTGGACAACATCACTTTCAAAGGCTTTTTCAGCTTCTCAGAGGTATGTGCCTCTTATTGTGTACTGTGCCAAGAACTGAATTCATGAGACTGTAAAGGGTTAAGATCCAGAGAGGCCTTTGAGGTTAGGGGAATAACTACCTGTTATTCCTGCCCCCATGGTTTTCTCTTGATCTTCACTTTCCTTTAGCTCTTTCAACCCAGTGCCTCTGCTCACCCCCAGGCCTGGATGGTGTGGTCTTAGCTGTCCAGACAACAGCACTCTTCGTGGTTTTACTGTGGGAGAAGGAGCTGGGGAAGGTAGTGTTAGCATTAATCACGTATGGGTCGCCATACAGTATGCATGGTACACACCCTGGGAGGGGCAGGCACCTTGTGTGCTGGATACGTGGATCCTAAGGACCTTACTCTACTGGGGAGGGGGCATTCGAGGGGGGAGGAATAGAGGGTGGTGGGCTGGAGAGCAGGTGTTTCTTTTGTCGGTAGTGAGGGGAAGGGAGATTCTGAGTTTCCCAGGCTATTACAATGCAGATTTCCAGGCCCTGGGGATGGAGTTTCAGACTAATTCCTTATTCCGCTGGGAGCAGTGTCCTTAACATACTTTGCATCTGTGTAGGGCTTTGGGGGGAAAAGGTTTGTTTGCTTTTCTCTCCTTTTTAAGTAAAAGATGACTTCCCGATTTCGTTTTTGGAGTTAGTTTCCCCAGTGCTAGCAAAAAAGCCAGTCTTGGAATAAGGCAAAAAGGGTCCTACCCTGCCCTCCCCCTCATCCTAGACTGTGACTTCTGTGGCACTTGTCCCGGGAGATCCATCCCTTCACACAGACAGACCACAGGCACTGAAGGGACAGATGCAACTGTATTACTGCGTCGGAGAACTCTCTAAAAAATAGCAACTCAAGCTCCAGTCAGGTCCACAGTGCACATCAATAAAGATAACTTGAAAAGAATGTTTTATGGGGAATTCATAGCTGATCGTTCCTCATGGAGAGCACGAGGCAGCATTTAGGAGCAGCATATTTAAAATTGCACAAGGTCTAGTCATGCTCAACACCTCCTTGGCTCCATTCTCCTTTCAAGCAGAGTGGAAGAAGCTTCTCCTATCTTCCTCGTGGTGTGCCCCACCCCCACCCTAACCCCTGCGTCGTGCAGCTCCTGGCACCGGGAGCCTGGGACAGGCAGGGTGAGGTGGAGGTCACAGGTCCCAGTTGCTGGGCAGGATGCTCTAGCGCCACCTTCTCCCCTAGCGGTGGCGGTGAGAGCTCCCCCTAGGGGGAGCAAGTAATGGGATGGTCTGCCTGCCCCCTACGGGAGGGCTGCACCCTTATCCCGCACCTGAAACGGACTACACAGCCATGTGGATAGTTTAGGAATGTCTTTGGGTAGAAGCCCGGGAGAAACCCAAATTATCAGCATTGGCACGGGGAGCGTCCCACAGCCCAGAAGAGGCCTTTGGTAAGAGAATCTCTAGACTTAGAGAACTCGCGATTCTGGGAGGTCCCTGGTATTTTCACCCCCGTTCATCGGCTTCAAGTCTCTGGTATGCAGGTGCATTCATTTTCTTTAAATTTAAGTAAGTAAAGAGAAACTGTGTCCTTCGGTCAGAAGGGTCTCATTTTGCCCTCGACAGTTCAAAACCTTCACTGCTCCACGGTGCTTTGTACGGAAGATGTCCTGGCTTCTGGAAATTGGAGCCTAGGAGGGTGTGGCCCTGGGTCTGAGCCGGCCCGCGGGCTGCACGGCCGCCGTGGCAGGTCCTGCGCCGTCTCCACCTGCTGCTGCTGCTGCTGCTGCTGGGACTCCTGGTAACAAATGTCACCGGAGCTTCCTGCCTCGGTCTGGGCAGCAGACGGAGGGACAGCAGATAGCCTGGTGAAGTCCACATTGCCGGTGGGAGGTTTGCCTTCTGACCCGAAAGGCGTTTTCGGTTCCACGCTGCCTGATGGGGTTCCTGACCGCTCGCTGGCCGATTTCAGCCCCTGGAACTTCGTGGCAAAGCGTTCTTCCGCCCCTTCCCCGATATTCCCTCTACCGAGGAGATTCCGCCCCCACCTGCTGCCAGCTGTGGTGCTTTGACAGAGGTGTTGCCGCACGTACGCTCAACCCATGGAAGTCTCAGAATGACCTGGGATCGTGCCGCCCACCAGGTGGCTGGCCCCGCGCCAGTAGCTTCAGATCCCGTGTTTTTGAAGCCTGGGCCGGCGGGGTGAGGTGGAGGTCACAGCTCCGAGTTGCTGGGCAGGATTCTCTAGCGCCACCTTCGCCCCTAGCGGTGGCAAGTGAAAGCGGCCCCCTAGGGGGCAGGTATGTTTTCAACAGTCTCTCCAAGTGGCTGAAATACATAAAAACTGGCCGAGGTCAGGCATTGTCCCTGCGCAGCAAAAGACCTCCCTTTCTAATTTACTCAAAACCCCAGCACTGAAGCACCTACTGGGGTTCAGAGGTGAACAGGAGCTTTCTGTTCAAAAAAGCTGGCAGGCCAGTGGTGGGGTGAGTGCCTGATGGAAGGGTCCATGCCTCAGGTAAGAGACCTGGTCCCTGACTCTTAAAACTGTCAGGTACCAGTCCCAGAATCGGGTCTCCTAGAAAAGGGCTCCTGGTTCCTAAACTCAGAGGAAACAAAGGATGATGTAATGATCACCTTTAGAACTCACGAGAAGCAGGACAAGCTAAACCCACTTCTCTGTCGACATGTGACTTTTTGCTTTCACAGGTAGAAGAGTGCATTCTCTTCTCTTTGAAGAGCACCTAAAGAATACACTTTGATGGGTTATGTTTTCATATCTGTACACCTGTCTAACCACTACCCAGGTCACGGTGGGGTGCACTCTGGCATAGGAAATACCACAGAGGGTGGGCTGCCTACCTGTTCAGCTTTTAACAGAAAGTGAAGAATACAATCTCAGGGTACAGCTTGCTCTCCTTGGCCACCGCAGTCAATGAACAAGCGTCTGGTGAGTACCTGCAATGTTCTGGAAGCTTCCTGGTGCAAAGCAGCAGTGCCCTTCACTTGTAAGTCAAATATGAGTGGGCTGGTCTTTAGGAGTGGAACTTAAATAACACATTTGTGTCATCTATTGTTTACTACGAATCTGCTATTGATCCTATTCATTGGTTTGGGATCCTTCACTTTCTTCCTGCTTTGTTCTGCCTTCCTTTTTCTTTAATATTGTATCTTTATTATCTACCCCCCCACAAAGCATAATATTACATTGTAGTTTTCAATGGCGACCAATGGAGAAGGCAGCGACCCCAGTCACACAGTGGCATCCTGGCCCCTGGCACAGGCGCAGGTGCAGGAGCTGGAGCCTCGGGTGGCCCGCCGACGCCTGTCCCAGGCTCGCCACAGAGCCACCCTGACAAAGCTCTTCGGGAGCCTCCGGAGAATCGTTTACCAGCAGTCTGATTTCACAGCCTCGAAGGTATGAGGAGCTGCGTGTGGGGAGGAAAAGTTCCTATATGTGGAGCCAGGTGGGGACGGGCCTGGAGATGCTACTCCCCCCATTCCTATCCGTGAGGGCTGGGGCCTGCCTGGATGGCCAGCGATCAGCTGTGGACACCACACTGTGCTGCGCCTGCTGCTGTCTGGCTGTGCTCCTTGCTCTGCACCATGAGGCCCGTCCGTCCCTGCAGGTGGAATCAGTCCCTCCTCCCGTGTGGTCCCACAGCCCTTTGTTTCTACCCCTGGTTAGCACTTACTGAATGCTAGTTTGTGTTACAAGTAGTTGTTCCCGTGCCTGTCTCCCCTGATTGAATGTCAGCACCCTGAAAGCAGGGCTGATGATCTGTTCTTCCCAGGCCCAGCACAGCTGTGTCCCCTTACCATACATACCTGATGAGTGTGTCGCTCCAGGCAGCTATCGGTGGTCAGCTAATAAACAGTACTCAGCAGTTCTCGTTTTTTAACCATCTCGCAGTTACCATTTTGACTTTAGTAATAATTTGGGGGGCCCTAGGTAATAAAGATACAATATTGAGGAAAAAGGAAGGCAGAATGAAGTAGGAAGAAAGTAAAGGAATAGAGCGAGGGAGGGGGGGAGAGAGAGAAGAAGGAAGGAAGGAAAACAGGAAGAAGAGAGGGAAGAAGTGAAGGGAGGGAGGAAGGGAGGGAAAGAGGATGGGAGTGTGGGAAGAATGCTTGTGATTCCAGTTTTGCAGAACAGGAAATTCAGAGTTCAAGTTGACAGAGCATTTAAGTTTTCATATCAACTGGAGTGCATGCATTTAACAAATAAATCTATCGTTAGACGAGCACATTTACTATTAACCAGCTGGTTGCACATTGTGACCAGTGAGCGGAAAGTCATTGGGAGCCTGCTGCCCGCCTGGGCTGACATCCACTCAGGCCACCTCTAAGTCACCCTTTATTCCACCTTCAAGTAGCACATGGAGTCGTTTGCCTTTTTTTGCATCCCTATTAGTTTGCTGAATGCAGCTTGTTTCTGAATACTTTGGTATTTCGGTGAGAACCATTTCCTGATTACAACTTGGATAAATAAATAAATAAGCAAACAAACAAACCAACAAACTTCATGCCTTCTGCACATCAGAATAAACTTCCTACCCTTTTTATCAATAATGTGAAAGATGGTGATTTTGCATCCAAGCGGGGGTAGAAGGGAGGTGACCTCAGAACCGGGAAGGGACTCCTGTGTCTGCAAAACCAGTCTGTGCAATGGGGAGTCTGGCCTGTCAGCATTGTCTGTCTCTGTCCACAGTGGCAGGTTCTGAATAGGGCGAAGAGTCACATTCAGGAACAGGAACAAGTCTTGGATAATCTGCTGAAGGTGAAAGGTAACAGGTCCTACCTGCCACCCCCATCACCCTCCCAGGGGAAGAAAGACTAGTTGGTTTTTCTATTAAAAAACAGAGACACTGGGTGAAGTGAAGTGAATGAATATTTACTGAGTACCTACTGGGTGCTACGTAGGCACTGGGCTTGGGCCAGGAGCACGATGAGATTCACAGCCTGACCTCAGGGTTGTCAGCTGCTGCAGGTACCTGATCTCATCTTGAGAGGCCAGAGAAGACGTGGGCCAGTGTTTGTCAGAACCTGACTCCCTTCCTCGGCACTTGGTTTGGGAAAGATGACTCCTGGGAACTTGAGTTCAGTGAGCTGGTGGAAGCTGAACTTTGAAAGGGATACTTTCAATGCCTTGAGTGGGATGGGGCAGTGCCAGAAGCCCTTTCCCCTCACATCTGGAAGGAGAGGTGCAACTGGGCTCTTGAGCCCCTAACACTGACCCCAGGCGGGCTCAGGGGCCCCGTGCTCCCCCTGGGAAGACAGGAGAGACTCAACAAAAGCCCAGCTTTCCCCCTTGCCTTCAACTCCCCAACAGAATCCTACAAACTGCAGGATGGAAATGCAAACAGCTTAGAGGAGGTCAAGGAAAAATATGCTAGGATGTTCTCCAGAAACCACAGGTAAGACCCGGCTCCAGGAGCACTGGGGCCTGCTGGTGTCATTGTCCGCTGTCACGGAAGCCCCTCTCCGCTGCAGTACGGGAAGAGCGGAGGAGCGCTGCTCACCGGTTAGCACCTTCTTGGGGAATTCTTTTCTATTTTATCTTATAACGTGCCTGGGATTTTGTTTTCTGATGATAAAAATCTCTGCTTATTACAGAATATGTCAAACATTCAGAAAAGCCCTTAAAAAATTAAAATACATACTGTTTCACCTCTCAAGGAAAACCAAGGTTAATTTCAAAGCATAGCCTTCCATTAAAAAAATTTGCACATTATTTTATAGAAAGATGAGGTCAAGTATTTATTTTGTATGATAGCTTTTAAAATTCGGTTAGTGGCTTATTGACAGGTACATATGAAAGTAAGGAAAATCCAAAGCTCAGCCTGATTCTCAAGCTTCACAGGAACGAAGAAAAGCCAGTTTGCACTTCTGAGAGCTTTGATCGTGAATGGATGTTGACTTTTGCCAAGTGCTTTTTCTGCATCTATTGAGATTGTAAAAATCATACTATTTTAAAATCAAATATTGATAAGATTTTTAGTCTGTTGATATGGTGACTTACATGGATAGATTTTCAAAGTTTAAAACAACTGTCTCACATTCATAGGATAAACCCCACTTGGCTATTCTATATTAACATACACACACGTGTGTTATAGTATATGACCTATATGATGTATGTCATATATAATATCCTATCAATAAAAGAGTAACATGCAAATTGACTGTACCTGTTACACTCTCAAGCTATGCCCATCAGCCAATCAGGAGTGAATATGCAAATAAACCAAGATGGCTGCAGCCAAAGAAAGTAGGAGACAGGCTTGCGTTTCCCTGGCAATGGAGGAGGCCAAACTTTCCGCCTGCCCTGGTGGGCCCAGTCCTCCACTCAAGGCTACAAAGTTTCAATAATAGAAGATAAATAAATCCCAGATACCAGGGCCTCCACTTGGGTCACCTGGTGACGTTGCTGGCCTGCAAACCAGCTGGCCCCCACCCATGTATCAGGCCTCTATCCTATCTAATAAAAGAGTAATATGCAGATTGACCATCACTCCAACACACAAGATGGCTGTCCCCATATGGTCAAAAGATCCTGCCCCCATATGGACACAAGATGGCCACAACAAGATGGCCAGCAGTGAGGGGGGGGCAGTTGGGGGAACCAGGCCTGCAGGGGAGGGCAGTTAGATGCAAACAGGCTGGCAGGGGAGCAATTAGGCATCAATCAGGCTGGTAGGGGAGTGGTTAGGGGGTGATCAGGCTGGCAGGCAGAAGCAGTTAGGGGCAATCAGGAAGGCATGCTGGTGAGCAGCTGGGAGCCAGCAGTCCTGGATTGTAAGAGGGATGTCTGACTGCCTGTTTAAGTCTGATCCTGGTAGGAATGGGATTGTCTCCTCTGAGGAGGTGACCCTGCCCTTGCTCTCCACAGCCATCTCCCACCTGTGGCAGACCCTCTCTGAGGAGCAGAAGGCCAGCCTCCTGCAGGCCTTGGCACAGAGGCATAGTGGATCAGGCCTAAACGGGCAGTTGGACATCCCTCGAGGGGTCCCAGATTAGAAAGGGTGCAGGCTGGGCTGAGGGACATCCCAGTCTTCGTACATGAATTTCATGCACTGGGCCTCTAGTATCATATATGTTTGCTAAGACTGTTAAGAATTTTGGTGTCAATGTTCATGAGGGACATTAATCTGTAGTTATCTTGTTTCTGTTTTCTCACCAGTATGCTCCCAAATAAGGTTTATCCAAAAGACTTTGACAACTTGTATCCATTTGAGGCAATTGGGAATGATGAGGAGGAGGGAGAGGAGGAGGAAGAAGAGGAAGATGAGGAAGAGGAGGAGGAAGACCAAGAAGAGGAAGAAGAGGAGGAAGAGGAGGAGGAAGAGAAGAAAGAGGAGGAGGAGGAAAAAGTGGAGCTCTTACCCTCCCCAGTCACTTTGCCACCTGACCTCATGGAATTTGAACGGTGTGAACAGCTGAGCGAGGTGGCTCTGTGCACAGCTGGAGCTCCTGTTGGGGAAGGGGCGAGGCTCAGCTGGGCAACGCTGCAGCCTTAGCCAGTGCTCAGGCCAGGCCCTGAGCCATGGATGCTCAGAATTTCCATACAGGAGGGGCTGGGGGATGCGGATGGCAGAAAAGCTAAAGAAATAGTCTTGAAGCTACATTTGCATAGCATATACACTGTGCTTACTTAGATCGGGTGCTTGTTGGGGTGCCTTTGGGGGGGAGTTGATGGTGATTATAAGAGCTAGAGCCCCCTTCCACACACACACCCCAAAAGTCTGTTTTGGGCAGCATTATAGTAAGAGATGAGAATGGCTGGCTCAGACTCCCACTGCCACTCATCGTCCTCCACAGACTGAGCCCCTGGCAGCCACATCAGCGTCCAGGGCATTGGCTCAATAAGTGGGAGGCTCCATCCACAACTGAGCCTGACTCTCAGGCTCAAGTTTAAGCGGGTATCATGTCACACTACACATCCACGGGCTCAGAATTTTAAGCAGTTTTCCTGTGAGGTGAGAGCTGAGCCAGCCATGCCTCTCATCGTCTTGTCTATAAGGACAGGATCTGGGAGGATGTGAGGAAGGGCTGTGAAGCAGAAATCTGTCTCCCTGGCCCCGGAGATGGCATCTGCTCTCCAAGGCTCAGGTCCCCCAGATACTAGCAATGCCAAGCCCCTGGCACAGCACAGAGAGGTGGCCACACGGAGTCCCGAGGAGTCAGCCTGAGGTGAGGGGGGAGGGCCTTGGCTTCGAGCTTCAGGTCTGGGAGATGCTGTCATTTATCCTCCAGGTACCTCAACTTTTACAAGCAGACAATGGACCTCCTGACTAGGAACGGGATTGTCTCCTCCCTGGAGGTGACCCTGCCCGTGGTCTCTGCGGCCATCTCCCACCTGTGGCAGACCCTCTCTGAGGAGAAGAAGGCCAGCCTCCTGCAGGCCTTGGCACAGAGGCACAGTGGCCTGGCGGGCCTAGAAGGGGCCCCTCAGGAGCCAGCCTATGCTGAAGACAGCATGAAGGACAGTGGTGTCGACAGCCAAGGGGCCAGCTGTTCGCTCGAGTCCACCCCGGAGGAGGTGAGCGGTCCCTGGGGGTGGAGTGGAGGGGTGTCACTCCAGGCCAGGAGATGCCAGGGATCCTCGGGGTTACTCAGCAAGTCTGAAGGGCTGTTTGGATTCTGGCTCACGTGGTCAATTTCTGATTTTCCTGACATCATATCCACAGCCACAGAATAGCTTTTCTTCTTCTTTGGTTTGTTTCCTGGCCTTTCCCTGGGGATTGTAGAAGAGAAGCCTAAGCCTGGTTGCGTGTCTCAGTGGTCGAGCATCAGCCTATGAACTAGGAGGTCATGGTTCGATTCCCGGTCAGGGTACATGCCCAGGTTGCAGGCTCGATTCCTAGCCCAGTGTGGGGCATGCTGGAGGCAGCTGATCAATGATTCTCTCTCATCACTGATGTTTCTATCTCTCTTTCCCTCTTTGACATCAATAAAATATATATTAAAACATAATAATAATTAAAAATAATAAATTTTTTTATAAAAGAGAAGGGTTTTTTATCTGCAAGTCCCGGCTCATTAAAACCTGAAGGAATGGACTGCTCACACCCAGGGAGGTCCTAAGGCTGGGCAAGGTCTGGTCAGTGTCTCAATGATGTTACTGTGGACTCAGTTTCTCTGCTCTGCTTCAGCTTAAGGTTGGTCTCTCACCTTCCCTGTCCCCCCACTTTCCCTGACCCATGTAATTGTGGAATGGCAGCTGGTAGTAATTGAGCTGTCACTTCTCTATGTCAGGTTAGAAAGAGAAATATTCCTGTGGCTTCACAAGGATCAAGGAAGAACTTCTCCAGAAATTCCCATCAAACCTCTTCTTTCTCATTGACCAGATTTGGCCAGATTGACAGATTACTGAGCCAATGACCTGCACAATCAAGATGAAGTTGCATTTAGACCAGTCAGGCCCAATCTCTGAGAGGAGGTCCGTTCTCACTCCAAAGAGCATGGCTACCATTCAGTGAGGTTGGCTTTGGCCATCCGAGGGCTAGGTGACAAGGCCAGCAGAACAAGAGCAGTTATGTCCAAGGTAGAGACAGGGCCACTGTTCCTGTGGCTTCTAAATGAGTTGCAACTCCTGGTCCATCTGGCATGGTTCTGCTGTGGAACAGTTGTGTTCAGAGCCAGGCCTAGACTCCAGGTCGGGTGGTGCTAGGTGCTCCAGAAGGGCCGTGGAGCCTGCCTGTGCCCCTCCTGAGCTGGCTTGTGAGGGAGTTGCCTGCGGGGACAGCATGTGTGTGTCGGGGGGGGGGTGGAGTAGAGGGGCACAGGCAGGAATTTAGGTCTTGAGCCCCTACCCCGGCCCGCGGGGGTGGCATACAGAGGTGACGGGCTTCTAGAATGATGGACACGGACCTTACCAACCCTCCCCAGATCCTGTTTGAGATGACCAAAGGGATATCTAAAAGAAGGCACAGGAAATGTCTAGAAAACCAGGAGGGGGCCATTCACATGGCCAGAGTCCCAAGGGGTTCAGTTCAGGGGAAGCACATTTTCTGAGAACTGGAAGGCAGATACAGCTCCGGGTGGAGAACTCCCCCAATTCTCTGGGGCCTGCCTGTGTGACCGGTGCCAAACAAAAAAGCCCGGCAGCAAAATTGTTCATGTGAGAAGGTTCCATGCAATAAATAGTTCATCTAAAATTCAAATTTAACAGTGTCCTGTATGTTTATTTGCTAAATCAGGCAATCTTAAGTGTATATCTCATTCCTATGGAATATTTAATATTCTTTAACAAATTAAGGAGAAGCAGGAACAAAATCTGTCTAAATAGCAAGATTCCCAAATTGGGAATCTTATATAATAAAGAGGTAATATGCAAATTGATCATCATACCCTCACACACAAGATAGCAGCCCCCAGGTGGTCCCAAGATGGCCACCACAAGATGGCTGGTAGGGGAGGGTAGTTGGGAGCAATCAGGCTGGCAGGGGAAGGCAGGGGGCAAGATCATGCCAGCAGGGGAGCAGTTAGGTGTCAATCAGGCTGACAGAAGAATGGTTAGGAGGTGACCAGGCAGGCAGGCAGGTGAGTGGTTAGGAGCCAGCTGTCCCAGATTGCAACAGGGATATCTGACTGCCTGTGGGATCTGGCCTAAACCGGCAGTTGGACATTCCCCAAGGGGTTCCAGATTGGAGACGGTGCAGGCTGGGTTGAAGGACACTCCTATACCCCTGTGCACGGATTTTGTGCAGCAGGCCTCTAGTGCATGACATAATATGCCTAGGGGAAGGATGGTGGGAAATAAATCAATATATTAACAATGGACCTCTCAGGTGGGATTGTTTCTTGGTGATTTTTATTTTTTCTATCAGTTTCTATTTTTATGATAAACATGTATTTCTTTCATAAAGCAGATAATATTCAATAATAGCTAATATGAGTCTAGCCAGTTTGGCTTAGAGGATAGAGCCTGCGAACTGAAGGGTCCCAGGCTCAATTCCAGTCAAGGGCACATGCCTGGGTTGTGGGCTAGATCACCATTAGGGACTGTGCAGGAAACAGCCAATCAATGATTCTCTCTCATCACTGATGTTTCTCTCTCTCCTTCTTCATTCTTCTCTGAAATCAATAAAAATATGTTTTTAAAAAGATAATAGCTAATTTGTTTGAACGATGATGTGCCTGGTGCCTCACACAGCTCTTCTTATTGAGTCCTTGCAAAACCCTATAAGTAGGCACTGTTATGATTCTTGTTTATAGAAGAGGGTTCGAGAGATGAAGTCACTTGTGTGAGGTCACGCAGCTTTCTGAGTGGCAGGGCTGGGTGTCGGCTCTCCTTCAGCCGAACTCCAGAGCCCCCTTGACCTCTACACTCAGCTGCCCTGGCATGAAGCTGCTCACCTGTCAACCTTGGTTCAAATGGGCTCTGCACCTGCAGAGGTGTCGATGAGCCCTTCTCCAGGTAAACCGAGGCTTAGCTCTGGCTGCTGCATCTCACGCGTTCTTCTTTAGAAAGAGGAAACCACGGTCCCCAGCACTTCCCTCTGGGGTCAGCAGTTTGTTTTGGGTGGGCAAGAGCTTCATATTCCCCGCCTAGGAAGGTCACCAACCAGAGACCCGGAGAGTCTGATGGGCCCTGCAGAGATGAGGGGTAAAGAGAGACAGTCTTGCTCTGCAGCCCAGGGCAAAGGTCAAACTGTTCTGTGCTTTCTTTCAGCTCCTTTTTGAAGATGCCTATGATGTGGCATGTTTCCTGGATAAAAGTGAGGCACCAAGTACATCTAGCTCCAGGTGAGGACAGGGTATGAGATGGTGTGTGTGTGTACTCATGTATGTATTGTGTGTGTGTGCATGTGCATGTGTGTGTGTGGGGGGGGACTGTTGAACCCCTCCTGGGATCTTTAGGAGCCTCCCCTGCAGCCCTTCAGAAAAGTGCAGAATTCAGTGGGAGTTCTTGGAGACCCACTTTTTCCTGTGATTGGAAGTGGGCTGGTCCTAAGAGTGTGCCATTTCCCTGGGGACAGTATTGTCTGGGGTTCTTCTGAGCAGAACATTCTTCCATCCTGGCCCAGGCTGACACACAGGTTATCAACTCCAGATTGTTCATGTTGCACTGTTTTCTCAGGGTGAGGTGGCCACGGGCAGGTTACAGTCCTCGGTCTGACCTGAGAACTGGCCCCATGTCCCTCCCCCTTCCAATAAAAAACCTTTTATCTACTTTGCCTGGAAAAGGTGGGGCTGCTGTCAGAAGGTTCCTAGCTGGCTGGAATGTGAGGTCAAAATGCCAGCTGTCCTGGCATGATTCCCGGCTCCTTTGCTCTGGGTCCCTGGGTGTTGGCTTCTCCTTGTCCCAGGAAGGCAGGGGGAAAGGCATCTGCAAAACAGCCTTTCCTCTGCACCCGTGTCCCCCCTGGGACCTTCTGGGGGGTGGCATCTGAAGGGACTGAACCCAAGTGTGCGATGTGCCTGCAGGTTGGCCAGAGCCGTAGGGCGTCGCTGTAGAGGTCGACTCTTAGGGACAGAGGACATCTTGCCCCCTTATTCCTGAGGCTATAGCTCAGGGCCCTAAATTAGGACCTAGGAGCCATTCCCTCTATTGTTTCACTTTTCCAGTGGATTTCAGACGTAACATTGAGCTGAGGCGATGCAAACCTTCCGAAAAGGACTCCTGGCTCTCTGAGGATTCAACTGGAGAGTGAAAGTGCTTGGTTCACATCATCATTCAAGTTCTTTAAGGTGTACAAGCAGAGGTCAAAGAGTAGGATTTAAAACATTGGCTTTTCTCCTTCTCTTTCATCAGTTCTATGTTCACCAGCAGCAACCCAGAGAACCCAGAAGAAAAGTTTCAGCTCTACACACAGATCATCGACTTCTTTAAAGGCCTCTGCTGTGTTCACCCTCAGGAGAAGCAGGTAGGATGGAGCCGAGTGGGAGACCTCTTCACCCCCCCCCCAACCCCCCCGCTGCACCTCAAGATCCAGGTCCCTTCAAGGGAGCTAGATCTTACCCGATCACACCACAAGGCCACTAATGGGGACGCTCTTTCATTCTCTCTGCAGAGCTCCCACTGAATTATGCACTTCTCTGAAGGGCTCAGGGGAGGCTCCTAAAGATCCCAGCCTAAGGCAGCCTGTGGGATGGAAGATGTCAGGGAAACTGAGGGGAGGAGGAGGGTTGCCCTTTAGGGCAGACCTTGATGTAGCAGCCAGGTCCCAGGGCCTGGCTCTTCCCAGGAATTCCTAAATGTCCTGTGATTCCTTGACTCCTTACCAAGAGGCAGAGCTGTTTCCCCATCTAGATCCCGGGCAATATTCGCTGCCAGCTCTGGGAAGATGTTAATTTCTGGTTGTGCAACTTATAATGATATAAGTAGTGCAGGTTTTGGTTAGGGAGGTACATGCTAGAAGCTTTCTTGGGGGGAGGAGTTTATGCCTGAGCCACGAAGCTTCATAGCCATAGCTTTGCTTTACTAATTTAGAAAAACTACAACTGTTTGTCTTAAAAGGCAAGCGGTAATAATGAGAATGTTTGTGTAAAAATAATCAGGACAGCTTTTCAACAGGCTAAGGAGTAACGTGGCCCTCTCCCCACGAAGCCTTGGTGAGAACACATTAGGGACAGTCTTTGCTCTCCCAGCTTCCTTGCTGCTCTCGGGGCAGAAAAGGAAGAACAAGCAGGGGTGGGAGTAGCCACACAAAGCAGAGACACTCAAATTAAAATCACCTTGGGAGCTTCTTGGAAATGTAGGCTCCTGGGGCCCCGACCCCCAAGAGGCTCACTCAGTGTTTCGAGGTGGGACCCCAGGAATCTGTATTTTGAACAGGTTACCTTACAGCCATGGTCGGCAAACTGCGAGCCGCATGCGGCTCTTTGACCCCTTGAGTGTGGCTCTTCCACAAAATACCACGGCCTGGGCGAATCTATTTTGAAGAAGTGGCATTAGAAGAAATTTAAGTTTAAAAAATGTGGCTCTCAAAAGAAATTTCAATCCTTGTACTATTGATATTTGGCTCAGTTGACTAATGAGTTTGGCGACCACTGATTTAGAGCAAGCATATCAGACTCAAAGGCTAACACAGGCCAAATAAATGAGGCATGCAGCCCACGGGCTGTGTGTTTGACATGCTTGCCCTAGAGGTTCTGGTGCAGGAGGCCCGGGGCCGTCAGAGCTGCTGGTGAGAAGAGGGAATTTCCATTCTCTCCCCATCCACCTCCCCATTGGCTCCGTGGGAGGAGGCTGAGGGACTCTTCATTGTGGGTGCCAGCTGTCACACACTAGCACCAGCTTGGTGGTGTACAACTCCTCGCCTGGGAGGCCAGCAGGCAAATGAAAGTGTAGGCAGGGCATGCCCTCTCTGGAAGCTGGAGGGAGGGATCTCGCCACGCCTGGTCCTCACTTCGGTTGGCACGCAGCTCTCGCACCCCTCGACCGGCAGCTGCACCCCTTCAGTCGCTGCCCCTGTCTTCACAAGGCCTTGCCCTAGGCCACTCAGTCCCTCTCATCATCTTTTTTTTTTTTTTTACAAGATGTTTTATTGATTTTTTACAGAGAGGAAGGAAGAGGGATAGAGAGTTAGAAACATCAATGTGAGAGAAACATCGATCAGCGGCCTCCCGCACACTCCCTACTGGGAATGTGCCTGCAACCAAGGTACATGCCCTTGACCGGAATCGGACCTGGGACTCTTCAGTCTGCAGGCTGAGGCTCTATCCACTGAGCCAAACCGGGTAAGGCGCCTCTCATCTTCTTATAAGGACGCCAGTCATTTGGGTTGAGGGCCACCCCAATCCAGGATGAGTTCATTTCAAGATCCTTAACTCGTTATAATTGCAAAGATCCTAGTTCCAAATAAGAGGGACATGAACTTGGGGGCACACTAGTCAACACACTCCAGCACCCCAATTCTGTTGCTTTTGTAAATCTGCAGCTTAACATGCCTCAGACACCATTTCCAAGGGCTTACAGAACTAGAACATTTTGAACATTATTTGAGCACTTTGTGTGACAGACTTGAGTGTCTGGACTCCTTGCATCCCCTACACTTCGACTCCCTCTTTTCTCAACCTTTGCTGTTGTCTTCACCCTGAACAAAAGGCCCGGGTGATCTTCCTCTGACCACCAGATCCCTCTCAGATACAGTGGCTCCCCGTACACCTGCCCCCCTCAGAATGAGGGCCCTTCTTCTGAACTGGAAAGGCTTCCTCTGCAGACTCATTCCCCCGTCTGGCTGTCACCCGGGGACCAGGTTCCACCATCATGAGATGGTTACCCAGGGATGCTTCCCAGGGCCCCAAGGGATCAAGCCCAGATCAGCAGGGCTAACAAACGACAAGGGGTCATTTCCTGCTGGGGTGGGGTGAGACAGCAAGTGCAAAAACCTGGGGACATACTTTTAGAGGGGGAAGGGATGGGGGATTTGGAGAGGTTGGCTCGGGTCCTTGTAAAGAGAAGGAGAAACTCTTGCTAAACAAACATAGTGCTGCTTCTTGAAACAATGATCTAACAGCTCACTCATGTTTAAGTTCAAATTACCAAAAGGCATACAAGGAAAACAATATCTTTCCTACTAGCACCCCTTGGTTACTACCCAGACTCTGCCTCAAAGGCAGCCACTATGACCAGTTTCTTAAACAGCCATCTAGTGTTTATATATTCTTTCAAACACAAATGGTAGTCTACTGTGCACATTGCTTTGTATCTTGTCCTTTTTTAAAAAAAAATATTTTTATTGACTTTTTTTTTTTTTGAGAGGAAGAGAGAAATAGAATCAGAGATGTGAGAGAGAAACATCAAACACTAATTGGCTGTCTCCTGCATGCCCCGCACCGGGCATTAAATCCAAAAACCGCCCTGACTGGTTTGGCTAGAGAGTCGGCCTGCGGACTGAAGGGTCCCAGGTTCGATTCTAGTCAAAGGCATGTACCTTGGTTGCAGGCACATCCCCAATAGGAAGTGTACAGGAGGCTGCTGATAGATATCTCTCTCTCATCAATGTTTCTAACTCTCTATCCTTCTCCCTTCCTCTCTGTAAAAAAAATCAATAAAACATATTTTAAAATAAATAAAATAAATCCAAAACCCAGGAATCCAGGAATCGGACCAACAAGCTTTTGGTCCATGGGACGCTCAACCAATTTAACTACACCAGCCAGGGCGTTCTTTCACTTTTAAATTAATATGTTCCATAGATAGAGAGCAATTGCTTTCCTTTTTTTGGAAACAGCTGCATAGTGTTCCATTGGTAGATGAGTCATGGTGTGATTCAAAGTCCTCTATTGATAAGCATTTGAATAAAGCTGTTAGACTACCCCTGTCTCTCTCCTGGGCTCCTGGAATTCCCAGGATAGGAAAGCAGCCAGTTCTGCAGCATCCAGGAAAAGCCTTTGTTGTGGTCAGAGTAAAATGGTCATGGGACCTTCCTCCCCACTGCCCTCATTTCCCGGCCGTAAGCTGGAGGTGAAGATGCAGCTGAAAAGATACGGGTAGAGACTGAGGGAGTGGGGCATGCCTGCAGTGGAGGGGCTGCCTCACCTCCCAATCTGGCTGTCACCCAGGGCCAGGAATCCTTAAATAAATACCCATCCTCTTCCATCCTGTGTGTTGCAGGAACCAGACCTTCCCATGGATGATGAGTTGTTGATGTTGCAGTGCATGGAGACGTTTGATGATGAAGATCTGTAGTGCAGAAGGGCTGGCAGGGGAGGCAATGAATGAAGTGGACAGTTTCCAAGTTTGAATGCCCCTTGACCCGCCTCGGCCTTCTGGGATATTTTGGATGGACTCTCCCAGAAGCATGTTGATGGTTTTTGTTTTTGATTATTATAAAGCATTAAGAGCAGTGTGGCTCTGTGTTGGCTTTCAGGGGCTGTCCTGCAGGGCACACACCTGCTCCCCGTGTTCCTTTGGACAAGGTGGTACTGGGCGCAGCTGAGGCACAGGCCTTGGACCTTCCCAGAGAAGGACAGGCAGCACCTGTCTGTGGAGGTGCCAAGACACTGGGTACTTTCAGTGCACTCTGGGTCCCGGTTGTTGTTCTGCAGGGTTCTGGAGAGTTCTGGAGACCACCCGTTCATCCTGTATGCTCTGGCAGCCTGGGACTAGTGCTGACCCCAAACAAGTGCTCCAGGACATCAGCCAGGGTGGAACCAGTGACACCTGCTTCTTCTGGTAATAAAGACCCCTGAATAGAGCCCAGGCCAGATCCCAGAGCTTTGCAGGAAGGCTGCTGGATAGAGAGTATATAATGACCCTGGGCATGTACACTGGGAGTGATAGTTGGTCAAATATTATTCTAGATGTTTCTATGACGGTATTTTTTTTTAAATATATATAT
>JAAGEH010000307.1:51158337-51232953 GCA_011751065.1 Lasiurus cinereus | reverse complement strand
TATATATATATATATATATATATATATATATATATATATCTTTATTGATTTTAGAGAGGAAGGGAGAGGGAGATGGAGATAGAAACATCAATGATGAGAAACAAACATCGACCGGCCACCTCCCGCACACCCTCTACTGGGGACAGGACTGAGCCCACAACCTGGGCATATGCCCTTGGCCAGAATCGAACCTGGGACTTTTCGGTCCACAGGCCGACACTCTATCCACTGAGCCAAATCAGCCAGGCCTATGACAGTATTTGTGATTAAATTAACATTTAAATCAGTAGACTTTGAGTAAAGTACACTACTCCCCTTAATGTGTGGGCCTTGTCTAATCACTTGAAGGACTGGCTAGACCAAAAGAAAAGATGTAAGGAAGAACGAATTCTGCCAGTGACAGCCCTCAGAGACTCAAGCTGCAACTCTCGCCAGCCTTGCAGATTTTAGACTTGCCAGCCTCCACAATCCAGGAGCCCATAGCTTAAAGACTCTTTTTCTGTGTGTGTGTGTGTGTGTATGTGTGTGTGTGTGTGTGTCTATACAGCACATGTGTGCATATACAGTACATATCTACTAACACACGTATATATGTGTGTGAACATATATGTATGCAGACATGCGAATATATGTATGTGAACATACACACACACATCCTATTGATTTGTTTCTCTCTAGAGAACCCTAACTAATCCACTGAATGTGCAGAGAGAATGGAGATGGGTTTGTCTGGCTTTTTACAGTTCACACATCTTAGCAACAGTGACTCCACTCCACTGAAGGCTGTTTCATCTCCTGTCTGCTCTGCAGTCCCAGCTCTCACCGCTCACCATCAGGCAACCCCAAGGACTCCCAAAGGGGGTGCAGGCCTGCAGCTTCGTTGGCACCTGTTTGCAAACTGCAGGGGCACGGAGGGAAGGGCCTGGAGGGGCCAGCAGGGTGACCTGCCTCTTTGTGAAGAGACCTGTTCTTTCAGCCAACAGCCCCATCTCCGTGCCTTGCTCCACCTCAGGCCTCTTCTCTCAAGGCATCAAAATTCCCTAAGAACATGCGAACTGAGGGAGTTTTGATGGGGATAGGCATCAGGCCACGCTGGTTTTCATGACAGCCAGCAGGGCTGAGCCAGGGGAAGGATGCAGCCTGAGGCCAGGCCACGCGAAAGGAGTGCCAGGTCACAGCATGTTTGTCATGGTCTTCACCTACTGTGTATTCAGCTGCCACAGTGTATAGGACGAGGGGGGTGCTCTAGAGGGTGTGGTCCCTACCCATGCCTGCACGGGGAGACCAGCACATTCTGGGTTGGGGTGGGGGTGGAGAGGGCTTGGGATGTGCATCAGAAGAGACAGTGTCACATCCGGGTCTCTATGGCACCCTTTGGGCGCTCTCCTGAGGAATCCTGGGAGCAGAGTGTGAGCTGACTTATTCCCATCTCCCTTCTCCCGCCAGGTTCCTGGCTGGGCCAGAAGGGGAGGAACTGGGTGCAGGAGGAAGTGCAGCACTTGGTACCAATCCCACAGGGGAGGCCGTAGATCTCCAAGACCCTTGTAGTCTCCTCCGATCCCTGGGCTTGATTCCATGCCAGGAAGCCTCGCTCCTCCAGACTTCCTGAGAGGAGACAGGGAGCAGTCAAGACTGGGCCCAGGTAGAGTGGGCGAAGGTGAGCTTGAAGGCGCCTCTGGTGCTCCCTGAGGTCTCTCAGCGCCCTCCACCTGCCAACAGAGCCACCAAGCCCATCTGAGGCATCACAGAGCTCAACCCGGCTCTTCAGGGAACCATGAGCCCGGAGGTGGGGCTGACAGTACAGAGCTCTGGGCAGGACCTTCTATGAACCACTGTCCTGTCACTGGGAATGGCTTTTCCACATGTTCATGTTTCTGGAATGCAGACACAGTTTACACGTGGAGGAGAAAGAAATGTGGGAAATAGAAGAGAAGCAGATGCTATCACAGAGGTCCTTGCAAGAGGCTGTGGGAGGGTCAAGAAGGGAGCATGGGGGCCCAGCTGGTGTGGCTAAGTGGTTGGGCATGGTCGACCTATGAATCAGGAGGTCACAGTTTGGTTATCAGTCAGGGCACATGCCTAGGTTGCAGCTTGATCCCCAGGATAGCGTGTTCAGGAGGCAGCTGGTCAATGATTCTCTCTCATCATTGATGTTTCTCTCTCTCTCTCTCTCTTCTTTCTTCTATGAAACCAATGAAAATATTTTTTTAAAAGATAAAAGAAGGGAGCAGGGGAAGCCATCAATGATAGTAGCTCTGCACTCTCCACCTTCCATACCCTCAGCACTTAGAGAGCCAATTGGCTCATCATCACACTTATTACCTCGGATGGCAGTTGCCTGCTTTTTTGACTCTCTCCCACAGTAACCTGTGCGTTTTTGGGAGGCAGGGGGTATGTCTTTCTGCTCTCTATAGTCTCAGTTCCAGACCACCAGAAAGAAGCAAGTACTTTAATGAAGCAAGTCATAATCGTTTTGCTGGTGGAGCTTGTTAAAAAACACACACAACATAATACCTGTGAAGCACAGTTAAGTGAAGTACAATAAAACAGGGTATGCCTGTACACAGCACCTGGAACATAAGTGCTCAAGGGGTTTCTATTAAAAACTAGAGGCCTGGTGCATGGGTTTGTGCACCAGTGGGGTCCCATGGCCTGGCCTGTGGGGATTGGGCTGAAACCAGCAGTCCAACATCCCCCAAAGTGTCCCCGAGGGCAAGAAGACACTCTTCAAAGTTGCTGTCACTCAGCAGCTTCTATGTTGAGCATCTGCCCCGGGTGGTCAGTGTGCATCATAGCTACTAGCTGGTTAGCCCACCCAGGCGCTTAAGCTTTTATATATATGCTAGAGGCCGGTGCACAAAAATTTGTGCGCTCAGGGGGGAGGGGGTCCTTCAGCCCAGCCTGCAGTCCAGGACCTCTCGGGGGATGTCCACCTACCAGCTTAGGCCCGCTCCCAGAGGGATTGGGTGTAAGCTGGCAGCCAGACAACCCTCAGGGGATGGCCAACTGCAGGCCTAAGCCGCAGTCAGATACCCTTAGCACTGCAGAGGAGGTGGGAGAGGCTCCCACCACCACCGCTGTACTCACAGCCATCAGCCCGGCTTGTGGCCGAGCGGAGCTCCCCCTGTGGGAGAGCACTGGCCACCAGACGGCAGCTCCTGCATTGAGCGTCTGCCCCCTGGTGGCCAGTGCATGTCATAGCAACCGGTTGTTCCATTGTTAGGGTCAATTTGCACATTACCCTTTTATTATATAGGATAGATATCAGTGAATGAATAAATGAATATCTGCATTGTCTCCCTCATCAACTAGACTGTAGGCTCTAAGAGATCTGGGCCTATGTCTTTTTCTTTTTGTCTCTGGTGTATTTATCACCATAGGACCCTGTGACAGGCTGAATTGTATCCCCCAAAAAACTATGTTGAAGCCCTAATCCCTGTACCTTACAATATGATTGTATTTGGAGATAGGAGCTTTTAAGAGATGACTAAGTTAAAGAGGAGGGTTTGGGGGTGGGCCCTAACCTAATCTGATGGGCGTCTTTATAAGAAGAGGAGACTAGAACACACAGAGAGATCCCGGGGATGCACACCCACAGGGGAAAGGGCAAGTGAGGGCACAGTGAGAAGGCAGCCGTTTGCAAGCCTAGGAGAGAGGCCTCAGAAGAAACCAACCCTGCCAACACCTGCATCTCGGATTTCCAGGCTCCAGACTGTGAGAAAACACAATTTGGTTGTTTAAGCCCCCTAGAAAGCTAATACAGACCCATACGCCCTCCTCCCTCCCTTCCCCCGCTGCCCTCGAGACCCAAGGCTCATGCAGACTGTGGCCAGCTGACCTGGCAATCAGTGCTGGAGAAGCAAGACAAGTGGCCCACATGCTGGCCACCAGCTAGCATGCTGTGCGAAGGGAGCCCTACCAGGAATGGTGTTGTCCAGTAGGAAGGCCAGAAAGCCACCAACAAACATGCCCGTGGTCAGCAGCACCTGGATGACCTGGTCCAGCTGGAGAATCCCTGGAGAGGCGATCAAAATGATGAAGATTCCCAGTGCTCAAGGGCCCCACTGGCCCTGCCCGGAGTGGTCCCAGTCCCGAGGCTGGCGAGTCACCTGTCTGGAGCCTATCTGAGTTCTGCTTCACCCAGTTGGGAACGGTGAGCCCACAGTAGATGGAGAAGCCAAAGACAAAGAGGTTCCTGGACGAGTTCATGTCCACGTGCTGTGGGAGAGAGGGCCCGGCCGCCCGGAGATGCCAGTGCTGCTGCTGCCCACCCAGCTGACACCCCTCCAAACGCCCCTCCCTCCCACCACGACCATAGGTGTGGGGGCAGGAGGCTGAACTCAGCAACACACCAGCTCTGTGAACAAGCCAAGCTCCAATTCCCACTGGACCTTGGGAGCTCAGTGGTTTGGGTAATCCAATTCGACCTGATATGATTTCTGGTGTGGGTGCTTCTGTTTCTTTCGCCCATTGGGGGCCAGTGTGGTGACTGGCCTTCCCTCCCCCTCCCTGGCCCTATTCCATTCATCGCAATCCTGTGGGCTCCTTCCAGGATGGGAAGTGCCGCTGCTTTCCCAAGGGCGCTTGGCTCACCTGCAGATTGGAAATCCCCACGGCCGTGATGATCCCGAACATCACAATGAACATGCCTCCAATCACGGGGGCTGGGATGGTGGCAAACGCAGCCCCGAACTTCCCAAAGACACCCATCAGGAGCAGCACGCAGCCCGAGGCGACAATCACCATCCTGCTCCCCACCTGAGGCATCGGGGAGATGGGAGGAGGAGCTCAGTACCAGCCAGGCCACACGCCACAGGGGCCTCCACCCTGCTCCTGGGACCTCAAACCACGCTGCCTCCCAGGGACTCACAGCAGCAGCAGCAGCAGCAGCACCTAACCCCAAAGCGGCCCCCCTCTGCTCTCACACGGGGGTTGGGAAAGATGGCGGTGTAACCAGGTGGCAGCTGAATATTCAGGTCTGGAGGCCTTACTGGGCCAGAGGTAAGTGGCCTCCCACCCAAATTTCAGAAAGTAAGGCACTTCTCCAGGGTTCACAAAGCCACTGACTTCCCCGGGTGTTGGGATAGGCTTTCTGCCTATGGAATGGCCACAACCAAGAAAGGCAAGCGTGGTAAGCGGAAGGATGGTCCTTCGAAGAATCCTGTCCTAATCCCCAAACCTTTGAATATGTCCCCTTGCAGAGCACAAGGGACTTTGCAGATGTGATGAAGTTGGAGGTTTTGAGCTAGAGAATACCCCGAGTGATGCAGGGAGGCTTGATCTAATCACATGGGCCCTTCTAAGCAGAGAACCTTTCCTGGCTGGGATTGGAGGGATATGTGACTATGGAAGAGAGGCCGGATAGAGGCAGCATTGCTGGCCCGGATGGTGGAGGATGGGGAGCCGTAGCCGAGGCATGAAAGAGGCCTCTAGATGGTGGGGAAAGCCAGGAGATGGGTTCTCCTCTGGAGCCTCCAGAAAGGAACACAGCGCTGCCAACACCTTCATCTCAGCCCCACGAGACCCTGTGCCGCACCAGCTCGGCCAAGGGTGAACCTGAGTGGGGGCAGTGAAGGATTCAGACAAGACAGACAAGAGAAGAAAACTGGGTCTGGGTGGGACACTGCCCTCCCTGATGGAGAGGGACAGTGCCACAGCCTGTAAGCTGTGTCTTTATTTTATAGCCAGATTCTACGAGGCAAAGGAAGGGTGTCGTGACAAAGTTCTCTTGAGTTTCAAATCTACTCAATTACATGTACCTGAACTCTATCAAGACCACATCACTCAGATGCATGGGGCCACATGTTCAGACCACAAGTTCAAGCTTACAGCGATAGCCTCTGGCTATCATTGTGCTGGGAGGGCTCTGCCCTCCAAGCTGGGACTTGCACATGACTTTGCCATGAGAGGACTGTGCCCTCTCATTAGTCCAAGGCTTGAACCTGTCCAAACACTGTAGCCGCTCTCCACAAGACCCAGGTCAGACTTTCAACCTCCGGATCAGTAAAATAAATTTGGGTTGTTTGTAATCATTAAGTTTGTGTTCATTTGTTACAGCAGAAATAGGTGACGGATACATCGAGTGACAGATTTAGGTATCCCACCTGTCCCCAGGAGCCACCGTCAGCAGCCTTACCTTGGTGATACCCAGTGCCCCGACGTTCTCACTGTAGGAGGTGGTGCCGTTCCCTGTGCCCCAGGCCCCTGCCAGCAGACAGCCGAGGCCCTCGATGCCAATGCCTCGGTTGATGGCATGCTTTGGAGGGGGTGGGGCCCCCACCAGCCGGGCACAGGCATAATAATCGCCTACTGATTCCACCATAGAGGCGATCACCCCGGCGATGAACCCAAAGATCCCTGCCAGGCTGATGGTGGGGAGACCCCACTGTCCTGGAAATGCAATGCAGAAGGATTGTTAATTCAGAAGATAGCAGGGTGCTGAACCCCAATAATGTCTTTGCCGGAGGTATCCCTGGAAGGCTTTTAAAGACCGGATACATGTCTTTAGCCCCACAACAGTCCGGAAGCTTTGGCTCAGACTCCTGCCCTATCCTTTCTCCTCCGGGCGGGACAGGCATGCTGACTTGAGGTCACTGTGCACAAAAAGAGCCAGCAATGGAGTGTCTCCCCAGAGAGGCCTCGAAGCATTTGGAAGAGGAGAGTCTTACTCCGGCCAGGGCAGCCCTGCGGAACCTGATTATTCATACACCCCGAGCCAAGAGCTGCCGGGAAAGGAGGCCAGAGGGGATAAGGGATGACCTTGAACTTGTCTTCCCCAAAATGTTCTCATTCAGTCCCAGGCCTCCTTTGTGTGGGATCTAGTGAATCTGAGAGGAGACCCACAGGTCTGGCTGGGAGGTGGGGACTGCTCTGTCCTTTCCCCACTCGCAGGCTCATGGCTCTGAGCAGGGAGGGGGATGAGAGATATAGGCCAGCTCAGAAAGAGGCCTGAGAGTGGGAGCCTCTTGAACAGCAATACAATAATAAATATAGTTGTTTGAAGCCACTAAGTTTGTGCTAACTTATCACAGGAGAAATAGGAGACTAATTAATTTCATGACAGATTTAGGTACTTCACCTGCCCCAGGAGCCACCATCTGCAGCCTTAGCCTGGTGATACCCAGCGCCCGACATTCTTGCCTTTGGAAGGGGTACTATTCTCTGTCTCCAAAGGATTCTTAGGACAACCCAGGGGTCTCCTTCTTCTCTTTGGGGTCTGACATGGACTCCCCAAGGCCTGTCCCTCATTGTCTGATTCTTTGGAGGAAAACCCACCTCCAACCCTATTCAACTCTCCATCCTGTGCCCTGGGTCCCACAGACAGCCCTGAGAAATGTGCCCCAGGCCAGAAGGGTCCCCCTCTTCTCATTACCTGGGTAAGGGAAGCGAAACCAAGGGGCTTGGCTCAGGACGTCGCCTTTGGTGTCTGTGCGGGCCAGGTACCCATAGGCTGTGGGGGCCGAGGGGAGGGTGTTGGTCTCCGTGAGCACGAAGCACAGGAGCCAGGAGATGCAGAGCGCCAGCAGCACCTGCCAGAGGAAGGAAGCGCCTTCACCACGGGCTGCCTGCGCCCTCCCCAAACCAGCCCTTGCCGCTCCTCCCCACCATCCCTTGCCACCCCCCGCCCCAGCCCTTGCCACCCCTCCCCGAAAGCCCTTCCAGGGACAACAGGAGTTAGCTGCGCTGTGGACAATCAGCAATTAACAGAGCGAGCATAGAAAATAAACAACGGGGAGCCCTTGTGTCAAACAGGCAGAATGTCTACTAACGTGGGGATTATTACATAGTCTGTCTCCCTTTCTGCTGTTTGCTGGTCACATGACCTTGGATCAAAATCCTCTGAGCCTCAGTGTGCTCATCTGTGCAATGGAGCTACAATCACTGTTCTGTGGAGCCTGAAGCAGGAATTTTTACAGCTGGTCCTCAGATATACGATTTTTCATTCCTGGTGGCTGAATTTTTCATTTCAAGGGACTCAAATACACACTAAATTTTGGAACCACTGGCCTACAAGGGCGTTGAAGGACAATGAGACCACTGGGTGAAGGTATCTTCTTACCGTGTGAAGTGGAGTTCCCAGTCAGGTAAACCTGAAATCACCTGCGTGATTGACAGCTGCATCTACTTGACATTACCCATGAGCACTTGATTACCCATGAGCCATTGAGAAAGAACCTGATCTAAGAATCTTGCCCCTCGGTTTTATATAATTAGCCGTGAGCCTGACTGTCTCCCCAGGATCTCGCTGTGAGTGGCCCGGGAACACGAGGAGGCTGCCCCACACTGGTGCCCAGAGCAGCACCCAGGGCAGGATTCTCTGCTCCTGGGAGATAAGTGCTGAAGGAAGACCTGGAATGGCATTGCCCCAACGGCCAGGGAGCGTTCCCACAGACCACGGGTGGACAAAGGAAGGTCACGGAGGGGAGGCCACTGCAGATGGGGGAGCATCCAGGAATACAAACACTGCCCCTCACTCTCCAGGTGAGTCAGCTAAGAATGGAAGAGATGGGGAGTCCTTCTTACAGGGAAGAGCTGAAACAGGTGGACGCTGGCTGTGTGACACTTCTTCTGTCGTCCATAAAGGGGCACAGGCACTGGGATGTGCTTCAGGTACTGAGAAAACAGCACGATGAGGAAGATGGTCCTGAAACAGAAACATGCCAACCCCACCTGGCAGCCGGGGCCGTCCTGATGCCCCGAGCTGGTGCCATCACCCCTCCCTGAGCGTGCCCGGCATTCTCCCTCTCATCACTGTCTCCTGCTGTCAGTCTTCTCTCGCCCGCACTGTAATATGAGGCCATGTCTTTGCTCTCTTCCCAGGTGCCAGAGGTTTACAAACAGTTGCTCAATAAAAACCTGGGAGGCAGGAAACTGATGGTATCAACTTACTGTGAACTCCACATGAAGTATTCTTCACTGCCTGTGGTTACCTCATAGTCTGTGTGTACTAACGACACAGTAAATAGCAGTAATAATCTATATATGTAAAAGACTAAGCCACCGTCCGACAGTCTGACTGTCCAGGTGGTACGATGGCACTGACCACCAGGGGGCAGGTGCTCAACACAGGAGCTGCCAAGCTGCAGTGATTTGGCAGTGGCAGTTCTCAGGTGACACACCCTGAAAGCAGAAGGGAGGGAGCCCGATTCTCGAGGGGCCGCATGATTCCACCTTCAGCAGTGGGTTATGTTACTGCTGGGGCACTGTCGGTCCCGAATCTGGTTTACTGCACACTTGCGTTTGCATTTCACACCCTGTACGACAGCAACTTTGCAGAGTGCCCTCTCACTCCGGGATCCCTCCCTCAGGGATGTTGGAGAGTCAGTTTTGGCTCTATCCCCATAGGCCAGGCCAAAGGACCCCACCTGCTGGTGGGACCCCACTCCAAAGACACCCTTTGAGCTATGGCGCCCAGGTGTGGCTGGCCAGGAAGGGACCTTGGGAGGTTGGCTCCAGGGCATGACCAACCCATCTTGCCAATCCCACCCTGCTGGCCACCTTCTAATTAATTTCCTTTCAAAGTGCATGAATCTGTGCACCCGGCCACTAGTAAATTATAAGCAGCAATCTCACTGCTTTTCAAGGCATCATAATGTTCTTGGAAGTATTTGTAAAGCACAGAGTTGGCCAATATCAAGGACTCTTAGTATTCTCGCTGAGTAATCTCCCACCAAAGAGAACTCAGAAGGCTCTCCCACCCAGGAGAGGACTTACATGGCGGCAATCCCCCAGTGGGCTCCGGCATCATTGCCCGCAGAGTCAAAGAGAGGCAGGGCCACCAGGGAGATGGTTGGAGCAATGGTCAAGGGGCCAATGAAGCGCATGAGATAGCCAACGAGTCCAGAGAAGCCCACGAGCATCTGGAAGCAGGAAGCGGCCATGATGACGCCCTGCAACTGAAGAGCGGGCGGCTCAGGCATCTGGGAGCCTACAGCAGACAGCGGCCCGGCCCGGCCCAGCCAGGCACTGCTGCAGCTGGCCACCCGGGAGCTGTTTTTCAGAGGCAGTGCAGGAGCAAAGCAGGGCCCCAGAGGCACCGAGGGAAGGAGAACTCTGAGCTCGCTCCTCTCTCTAGTTCTGGACTAGCTGTTGGACATTTTCCCTTAATACGAACCTTCTCAGAAAGTAGCCCTCGAACGTATTTATTGCTCTAGGCCAGTGGTCGGCAAACTGAGGCTCGAGAGCCACATGCGGCTCACAAGCTGCGCTCTGTTGACTAATGAGTTTGCCCACCACAGGTTAAAGACATTAGTATACGTATTATTAAAATGTTTTTTAAGTGTTTGTCCCTAGTAGTGGTCGGCAAACTCATTAGTCAATAGAATGGCAAACCACGGCTCTCGAGCCACATGTTGTCGACCACTGCCCTAGGCAGTTTTCTCAGTGGTTAGAGCATCGGTTCCAGGACCCAAAGGTCTCGGGTGCAACTCCCGATCGAGGGCATGTACCTCGGTTGCAGGCTCGATCACCCAGCCCAGGTCAGGGAGCATGTGGGAGGCAACCAATCAATGTGTCTCTGTCACATCAATGTTTCTCTCTCTCCCCCCTCCTCCCTGCCTTCCACTCTCTAAAAATCAATGGGAAAATATCCTCAGGTGAGGATTAAAAAAACAAAAGTATTTATTGATCATAGTGATGATGATAATGACTCCTTTTTAAAAAATATATTTTTACTGATTTCACAGAGGAAGGGAGAGAGAGAAAGAGAGGTAGAAACACAAATGATGAGAGAGAATCACTGAGTGGCTGCCTCCTGCAACACACACCCTCTCCCCGCTCTCCCCACACCTGGGGGTCCAGTCTGCAATCAGGGCATGTGCCCTGACCAGGAATCGAACTGTGACTTCCTGGGTCACATAGGTCAACACTCAACCACTGATCCATGCCAGCTTGGCCTGCCTTTTGTGGTTTTAACTGAACATTTATTTGATTCTATTTTATCTTCTTTCTTAGCATTTTCTCTTCTTTTCAAACTTTCTTTTTTGGTGGTTGCCCTAGAGCAGTGGTCGGCAAACTCATTAGTCAACAGAGCCCAATATCAACAGTACAACGATTGACCTTTCTTTTGAGAGCCAAATTTTTTAAACTTAAACTTCTTCTAATACCACTTCTTCAAAATAGACTCACCCAGGCCGTGGTATTTTGTGGAAGAGCCACACTCAAGAGGCCAAAGAACAGCATGTGGCTCACAAGCCGCAGGTTGCCGACCACGGCCCTCAAGTATGTAATATACATTTACAGCTAACCCAAGTTCAGTTTCACATAACTTGAAAACACTTCACAGGGAGTGTGAGTACCTGGTAATAATACAATAACCCTAAAGTATCCCACTTATCCATTGCTGTCATTCATTTCACTGAGCAGCCTAAGAAAATACATAGAAACTACGTACCAAGACCCTGGAAGGTGCGGCTAAAATGGGTCTGATTTTAAAAACTGAACTTGCCATCTCTTCCCAGTTTTCTACTTTTGCTGCTACCAGCATTTCCTTAAAGCAGAACCACAGCTCAGTTTTGCCTCTCCGTTACTTCTCAGATCCCGGCAGGTAAAGGCATTCCTATTGGCCCTATACCACCTCACTTTGTCTTGTGGCTGGTATTGTGACATACAGGTGGTCTGCCGACCCTCTGCAGTTTCAAGACTTGAGATGTGGTGGACAATATACCTCAGTGAAATACGGAGAAGCTGCCTTAGATGCCAATAGGCTGGCCTAGCGAGTGAGACCAATCTATCAGACAATTCATAATAGGAGGTTGAAACGTGCAGCATCCTCTGGTTTATAGCCCTGGTGAAAAGAATGGGGCCAGCAGATGGAGCTAAAGCACCAGAGATGGGACTCTGGGTTGGGGTTCATAGTATTGAACACTGGGAGGCGATGTGGGAATAAGCGATAGAATCTATTCCTTCTCTTTGGTCAAATATGGGTAAGAATAGGGATCTTGTACCATGTCTCTCCTCTGACTCCCTTTTCCTTTATGCTTCAGGTATAGGGGATGTGACCCCGGATGCAGCCATGAGGCTCAGGGGTAGGGAGAATGGGGGGGGGGGAGGTAATCATGGAGGGGGTGGGCTATAAGATGGACCCTGCTGGTGTAGGGCTTCCTGGCCTGGCTCCCAGGGGTATCTAGGGAATAGACTGTTCAGTTGAGGAATATCCCTGGTTCAGGTCTAGTGAGCCTGTAGTAAGTGAGGCAATCTGTGGGGGTCACATTCAGGCCTGAACAAACTTTGTACTGGAGCCCCATGATCGTGGGGTGCTTGGGGAAGCCTGCCCCTGCTCTGCTGGGGGTGAACTCTGACCTAGTTCCAAGGTGTGATGTTTCAGGTCAGCAGGAAGAGAAATGGTTGGGCTTCCCGGAAATCTGAAGTGACCTTTATTCTCTCATTTAGTACCCCACCCATCAGCCCTCAGGTGAGGATGTTGAGATTGGGAAACTACCTAGTTTACTGCCCCTGGGGGTGGGACTGAACTCTCTGCCAAGAACCTGAGTATCTAGTGCTTAGAGAAGCCCACCTGGAGCCTGGCTGAGCTTCCGAGGGCCCGTTCAGGCCAGCAGCTCCTTTCCCCTGATGGGCACCTGAGTCAAGCAGGGTCAGGTTTCACAGTAAGAAGCACATGCACGACTGTCCAAAGTGGGCAGACAGAGCGGCTGGTCCCCACCAGAAGTACCTGGTCCTGCGCATTGGTTTTCCCCTATCATCTGAGCCTCCTGTGGATTCGGTCAATGTGGCGCCTGTGCATCCATGAAAATCTCGTAGCAGAATGTCGGGAAAACTCTACGTGCTTCGTAACTATAACCTGCTGCGACTATCATCACCACCATCACCATCACCATCTTCATCACTACAATCATCACCATCATCACCACCCTCTCCCTCCTCATTACTGTCACTGTGATGTGTCTCTCTCCTCTCTGCTGTCCTCGCACTTAGCACAACACTTGGTATCAACAATGACATTTGATGAGTTGATATAAGACAAGAGTGCTACCTGCTGTCTTCCCTGCCTCCTGGGACCAGCGAGGAAAATGCTTGCGCTCTTCCTCCTTGAAACATGTTTCCAAGTAAACCTATTCCTTAGCAGTATTTCTAGACACATCTTCAGTCTCTCTCCATCTTTTCCGCCTGGTAGCCCCAATCTCTCTCTTCTCATCACCCTGCTTGATTTTCTTCATTACATATATGACTCCTTGAAATTCCCCCTTTTTATTTATGTATTGGTGTAGTCTTGTCTCTCCCTCTCACCCTGGCCTGCACAGCCCTACACTAGGACACTAGGTCCTCCTTGTCTATCTGATCTACAGCAGTATCTGAATGCCCAGGCCTTTGCCTAGAGGTGAACTGAACAATGAATGTTGAACAAATGAATCAACACAGTAACCCCCACTGAGTACCTCTCCACTCCACACACCGACCCCCACCCCCTCCCTGGTGTCCCGTTACCTCTCGTATCCTCTTCTGCCATTCCTCGATGAATTCAGGAGAGCTGGTGTTCACCTGGCTGGCATGGAGTGTCCACTCAGGACACTTCCAGGTGGGCAGGGAGAGCATGGCCAGGGAGGGTGCCACGAAAGCAAACGTCCCTCCCTGGAGAATGGGCAGCCTGGAGGAGGGGAAGGACACAGTCACCACACAGTTCTTTAGCACTGGTCTGTCACTGCCCCAATGAGGGGCCTTTAATCCCAAGTCCTCGTTAGGGTTAGAGGCAACACAGGACACCCGCTGTCCTCCCTCTTCAGGGAGTTCCTGCCAAGCCTCCACTCAGACCCACAAATCCTGCCAAACCTCCACAGGTAGGAAATGGGAGGGGAAAGACAAGCAGACCTAACCCCCATCTTGGAGATACAAGCCCAGGAGCAGAGCGTCAGGCTCTGGGAAATAATTTGGAGACAGCATAGAGCTCAGCACACATGCTCAGTGTGTGCCATTGTCTACCCGGGTCCCAGCAGGTCTTTCCCAGACCCCGGAACCAAAGCACAGCTCACACCACGACCTTCTCCCACCAACAAGAGAGGCACAGCCTAACATCTCGGTCTCAAGATTCCCTTGTGCCTTCAAAAATGAACCTTAATCCCAGACCTCTACCTCAGGCTCCTTTTCATCACGTGGACAGAACAGGTTTGAGGTCAATAATCAGGGCTGCTTCCTGCCCAGACCCTTCTCCCTTCTGGTGGGCCTGTCACTCTGGCTGCTGTGAGGACTTCTAGCAGTGCCTCTCGCACTGCCCTTCGAGGAGCACACAGCCAGAGGGTCAACCTCCAACAATCTTCTCTCACCAGGTTACAGTCTATCAAGGCTAACCTAGTCTGTTCACCCTGGACAATCAAATTTGGGGTTGGAGACTAGGCCAAGGAACCCCAGTACTTGATCACATATGACACTGTGGCATACCCAGTCCAAATGCTTTTTCTTTTTCTTTTTTAAAATATATTTTATTGATTTTTTTACAGAGAGGAAGCAAGAGAGATAGAAAATTAGAAACATCACGAGAGAGAACCATCGATCAGTTGCCTCCTGCACGCCCCCTACTAGGGATGTGCCCACAACCAAGGTATATGCCCTTGAACGGAATCGAACCTGGGACTTTTCAGTCTGCAGGCCGATGCTCTATTCATTGAGCCAAACTGGTTAGAGCCAGATGCTTTTTCTTAATATGAGAGGGGTGGGTTTTTTTGTGTTTTTATTTTTTTAAATATATTTTTTATTGATTTCAGAGAGGAAGGGAGAGAGAGAGATAGAAACATCAATGAGAGTCATTGATCATTGATCAGTTGCCTCCCACACTCTTTTTACTGGGGATCAAGCCCACAACCCAGGCATGTGCCCTGACTGGGAATCAAACCCATGACCTCCTGGTTTATATGTCAACATTCAATCACTGAGCCACACCAGCCAGGCTAGAGGGGTATTTTTTAATTCAGGATTTTACTAGGATATCTTGAAGAATTATTCTGAAGAATGACTGGACACATTTTATGAAATGAAAATATAGTTTATAAAAGTGCCTTGCTGTCTAAATGGCCTTTGTATCCTGGTTAAGCAGCAGAATCAGCAAGTCCCGGTTCAGACAAGATAGTGGGCTCTCTGGGAATGGGCCAGGCATGGGGAGGGCAGAAGCCCTGGAACATCTTAATGTGCAACTGATCTAGATTCATAAACTAGACCCATAAGACTCCAGAGGAGAACGGGATACACTGAACACAGGGCAGGAACATGCAGGTAGTGATAGGGGTATCTGTGAATAACTTTTTAAAATTTAACAGCCATGAGTCTAAGTAAATTTTCCTAATTAACTCCATTTCTACCATAATGGCAACCCCTGTTTTTAAAATTTGCCCATGAGTATGATTCACTACTCTTCTACATGCACTTTCTGATCTTAATGTCTGTCTTGTAAACTATAAACTGGGGCTTTAACAACATTTCAGAGCTAGAAGAGCCCTTTGGAACATATCCTACATGGCCTTGTCACGTTATAGATGGGGAAAAGATCCCGAGGCTTAACCAGGAGCTCTCAAGCCTCCTCACCTATCATCACTGCCCTATGACACTGTAATCGGGAGCATGGAGTAGGCCAAAGGCAAATGTGAGCCTGGCTCCTACCTTACCAGCTGCATGACCTAGCCTGTTGCCCAGCTACTGCAAGCCTCAGTGTCCTCTCTGATAAGATAAAGATAATAGTACTCTCCCAAACAGTAGCTATGAAGGTAAAAGATCTGTAAGTGCCCAGAAGAATTCAGTAAATAGCAGTGATTTTCATTATTATTCCCTCTGAAATGTGTGGGCACTTCCCAAGAAGGTAGGGCACATCTATGACCTTCTAACTGATTAAAATGATTCTTCTAAATAACAGCTATTATGTGGCCAGGGGGGGATGGGATGCAGAGAGATGGAGGAGGGCATAAGCGGTAAATGGTGATGGAAGGAGACTTGACTTGGGTGGTGAACATAGAATACAATGTACAGATGATGTCTTGTAGAACTGTGCACCTGAAACCTGTATAATTTTGTTAACCAGTGTCACCTCCGTAAATTCAATACAAGTAAATAAGGGATGTTGTAGTATGGGCCTTTTTAAACTGTTATTTGGCATTCCTATTTCTTGGAGGTTGGTTCTCCAAGATTTGTGTTCTACATTCCTTGTTTTCTTTTGTGTTGTTGGAATCCATGTGCTTGGGATGGTCCAAGGCTGCATCTTTACATCAGTTCCTCCTTGATCCGTGCCATCCACTCAGCCCCTAGTGGAGCAGAGCCTGACCTGCAATGTCCGTTCCTTTAGGGGCTCAATGTCTGAGGCCTGGCTGTCTTCATGTGATGTCACAACATGTGTCAGTTGGGATGGACTTGTTTTCATTGGATCTACTAATAATTGTTTTGAAAGTTATCACTCTGGGGTTATCACTGGATCATTTCAGATCCTCCCTCTTTCCCATTCTTTTGTTTTCATTAGATTTTATTTGAAAGAAGTGCTTTAATAATGTCCCACAAGTGCTGGCCTGCTGCGTACTAACTTTACCTATTGACTTACACTTCATCTTGTTCCAAATAGGACTTCAGGAGACTCACAAATATGTTATGAAACATTAAGGACCTGATACTCCATACTCGGACCTTCCAATTGCATTTTCCACCAGTTCCTTCTCCTGCTCCCCACCCCAATGTTGCTCACACCCAGACTCAGGAACCATTGCCGAGGGTGCCAGTCTGGGTTCAGGGTGCGAGGTTGGGGGTGGGGTGAGGAATCTCAATGGCCACCTCTCACAACATCCCATAGACATCACAAGCAGACGCTCCCTCCACCTTTCACTATGGTATCTGCACACTCAGGTCCGAAGAGGAGAAAACTTCCCACCATTTTCCTTTACAACCATGACTTGTGTCTTTCCTAAGAAGAGATAAAATGTCAAAGTCTGTAGACTCAGGAATGTACCTTTAATATCTGATAGGATTGGTGTTAGGAGTTGGCAAAGCCACAGAAATATTGGCCCCCAGGGGTGATATTAACAACTAGGTTTATGTGGTATTTTTAAATTGCACAGTGCCCTGGCCAGTGAGTTCAGTGGTTAGAGTGTCAGCCACGCACCAAAGGGTCTTACTGTAACATCAGCGATATCTAGAAAACTATATTATGCAATACTAGCCCATAACCAGCAATCAAAATCTTGTTGGCCTTTGATTCATAAGCTGTCAGTTCGCTGTTGCAAGCTGTAATGTCTTATGCACTAACTCATTAGTGGAACCAGACTGGAGTTTATCCCCAGCTCCTCACCTTAGTCTAATGCCATTTATTTCCTAATTTTATTTCCTTCTTTCTTCACAAGTTTAATTAGGGTGTAAGTTGTTTGAACCCTAACTCCTAATTAGTTTATATGTCTCACAGCATTAACTAGAAGGCTAAGGCACTTTTACCAGTGATTATCCCATTGAAATGTAGCCCTTCTCATCTCTGTCAATACATAGTCGCCCACAATATTAGAGAGAGAAGGGACTTTTAGGTGCTGTATAGAGTTCAGCTCTTTTGCTGTACAGATGAGAAAATTGAACCCTGGCCAGGGTCAAGGACTCATCCAAACTCCCACAGCACAGAAGCCAGGACTAGGATTCAAGTATTCAGGTCCCAAGCCCTCAGCTTTTCTGTAATTGGAACTGACACTCTCTCAGGTTTAAGGGGAGGAGCTCTCCCAACCAGAAAAGCTTTGTGATTATAACTGTCCTTGGGGTGGGGCAGGGATTGGAGCTCCGGGGTGTCCAGCTACAGGGTGTCCAGCTCCAGGGTGTCCAGCCAGGTTGCTGCAGGCCTCTCTAATGCCACCACAGCACCTTACATTCCTGGAACCGAGCCTGGATTTTAGGGGCTGAGAGACAGACCAGACCAAACCCTGTCCCTCTTTGAGTCTGAAGTGGGGGGTTGGGAAGAAACCTGGGCTCCCAGAGATGGTGTCAGAAGAAGGAAAAGGGAAGAAGGAAAATGACCTCATCTCCCACTCCTGTCAGAAGTGGGGAGAACTCCAGCATTGTTATTCCTCCTGGAAATGAGAAGAAAGCATTATGGAAAGTGTTTGATTTAGGCAAGATCACGCTGGCAGTGAGCTTTCTCCTCAGCCAGCTTCTCCTGAAAACAACTGGCCAACCCCGGGCCAGTCTACTACACTGGTATGGCTTGATTCAGGTAATTGATACAGAACAAATGGATATTAACTTTTCTCATCGATCACTTTCTCTTAAGCACAGACCTAGCACAGACTAGGGCAAAAGCAGATTTACAGTGAAGGGCCTCCCACTTGCATGGCTCATTCTAAAGTCCAAAGAGGGTACAATGTGATCGTGAGCCATAGGCCTTTGTAAAATTTCCAGAAGTAAAATGCTTCAGCCAAACTGGCTACCACTAGTGTCTCTTTCTACTGCCACCTCCCTACCCCTGCACCTCACACCAGGAGGCATCCGAAAGGCCATGAGCACTTTTAGGATCTGGCTAAAGGGAAGTTGAGTCAGGACAAAGTAGATTGCATGCACTGGGACATATTCAGATGGCTTGAGACTACTAAACGAGGTATCGTGGCATAACCACAGTGCCAACCCACTGCTCGTCATGACATGAAGGTGGAGGGACATAGGTCGCAGGATGACCTAAATGTGTCCTACAGCACCTGGCACCTGACGGATATGATAGGTGAATGAGAAGCAAGATTCTAAACGTGTGAAGCCAGAAGCAAGTTTGGAAAACTGATAACCATCAAATATGAGAAATTGCCAGAGAAGATTTGGTTCTCATAGATGTACAGGCAAAAGGCGGAAGACACCAGAACAGTGGTCTGCATAGGAAAGGGCTGGTTACCCACAGGGAGGTCTTCCTGGAAAGATGGTGACTGGATGGAGCCACGGGGCATGGGGTGGAAATGAGGAGTGGGAAGGCTCTGAAGACACATTTGCAAAAGTAAAAGGTTTTTTTCCCCAATTCTGTCCACGCCAGCTCCAGAGCAACAGTAGTCTGTTTCATTCAGACTGAGTTTAGTAACCTACATTTACACTAATAAAAGAGTAATGTGCAAATTGACCGTATTTTGTGATGCCCACCAGCCAATCAGGAGTGAATATGCAAATTAACCCAACAAAGATGGCAGGTTAATTTGCATACTCAGGCACTGAGTGGCTGGGGTGGGGTGTTCTGCCTATCCTACCTGTTCCAGGCCTCTGGGCAGCATGGGAAGGTGGAAATGTGGCTCCAGCCAGAGGGAAGACAGTGCTGGCAGCCAGTGTAAGAAAGGCCCATTCTTGCACAAATCTTTGTGCATCGGGCCTCTAGTATACACATAAAGGACTTGATTGTTAAATATAAAAGGAGGCCCTGGCTGGTGTGGCTCAGTGGTTGAGTGTTGACCTATGAATCAGGAGGTCATGGTTTGATTCCCAGTCTGGGCACATGTCCAAGTTGTGAGTTCAATCCCCAGTGCGGGACATACAAGAAACAGCCAATCAATGCTTCTTTTTCATCATTGATGTTTCTATCTCTCCCATTCTCTCCCTACATCTCTGAAATCAATTAAAAAATAAATTAATTAAACAAAAATAAAATAAATAAAGACAGAATTATAGTTATCACACCAATTGAGTATCTTAGTGCTACGAGAAGGGAACAGGGCACACAACACCATTTGCCTTACTTGACAGGAGCCAGACCACAGATCTGGTCAGTGAGTGTCTATTGTTTTGTTTACTCAGTACAGAATCCATCTCCCTTGTTTCATGAGGAAATCTTCCTGAATGGGAGTTGCCATATTTGTCACTCTGGTAGATCCAGGGACAAGTATTTGGCTTAAGCTGTGCCAATCAGAGCTCTTCCCTGTAATTTTACAATGTGAGACCAACCAGAGCAGTACTCGCTGTTTTAGGGGGTAAGTGCCAGCAGCCCTGTCCACAGTCTGAGCAGGAAGTCTGACTATGAGAACAGGTCTGATAGGGTGAAGGGACAGCCCTGCCCTCAGACTAGGGAAGGGGAGTCCTCTGCACTTAGCCAATGCTCTTGAGGGTTCTACTGTGGCCTCATCTGGGGAGGTGTCTGCAGGACCAACGAGATATGCCCACCTCAATTTACAGGCCCCTCCTCTTTGAGTCCCAAGAATTTTCTACCCAAATGGCCCTGAGCCTCTTCCAGATCTTGCTTCGGCCTCTTTCCCAGGTCTGTCCTGTTGCACACAGCCCATGACACAGCCTGAAGGATGGCCAAGGGCAGCTGTCTGGGGAATCTGGTGTGTGGGGGCAGCTGTGTGTGGATTAAATTTGAATGTGCAGGTTGGGGTGTCCACATTCAGGCATGCAAGATCATTTGTGATCTTGAGCAAAACTTATCGTAGGAAGAGAAGGATGAAGCCTACAGCTAGGAGCTGCCTTCCCTGCTTGCTGCCAGAATCCAAAGTAGAACTTTAAGGAGTCGGAGAATTCTAAATTTAAGCCTGGCCTTCTAGTTTGTATGCTGGCCCTTTAAGAGAAACATCCAGATAAGATGATCAGTGCATATGTTATTTAAGAGTTTGTAAACTTGGTGTATAATCCTGTGGTATTTAAGCATGGAGTTTATGGGTCTTGCCAGTATTAGGGGAAGGCCTAAAGAGAAACAAGTAATGGATACAAAGTCCTGGTGGCATTGGAGTCCCTGGTTCAACATGTTCCTGATGCACGACACACCCTGTCTTTCTCTTTGCTTGATCTTATAAGTTAATCAAGAATAAATTTTTGCCTGAGCTAATGTGAACTCATGTAAGTGTTGGAGCTGGGATTTGAACCCAAGCTCTGACTGCTAGCCCTGTGCTCCCTCTGTCATGCCCCACTAACGTCCTAACTTCCTTTCTGGCTGCAATCCAAGCACACTTTGCCGATACTTTGGCAGGTGATAGTCAGAATCCACAGGGAGAAGTTGTACCTACCTGACTCCAAAAAACACTTGCAGGAGCGTGCAGATGCCAGCGACGAAGAACATGGTGCTGATGAGGTAGCTCTGGGTGAGGGGGTCATGCTGCAGACACAGGCCCTTGGCCAGGATGAGCGGCACTGCCACGAGTCCCCCCAGGGCAGTGATGAAGTGCTGTGGGCAGAGCAGAGAGAATGGACAGGCACTGAGTGCCGTGGATGCCTGCTCTACCTTAATCATTCTGGATTCTAGGCCAGGGCGAGAGCTCCACCTCTCGTCTCAGAGGAATCTGGTCATGAGTGACAGACGGGCAGAGATCCGGGCGAGCAGTGGGACCTAAAGAAGGCCCAGCAGCAAGAAGCAAGAAACTAGCCAAAAGATCTACAGTTGAAGGGCAGGACCCTAGCCAGACACTGACACTCGGGTATGAAATCAAGGCAGGAACACAGCACAGGAAGACTTACCAGGAATCAAGGAGGGAGCTTTAAGAACAAGGTGGGAGAACCAAAATGGCAGTAAACGCAGGTACCCACTGCCTCCCAAAACCACATCAAAATTACAGTTAAAATACTGAACAGCCATCATCAGAACCTGGCTGAATGGAAGTCCAACAATTAGAGAAGTAAAGGAGAAAGCACATTGAGACTGGAAGGAGGGGCAGAGGTGCAAAATGGGCTGGTCTGATACCCACAGGTGCTGTTTTCATCAACCAGGCGGCATATTGGCTACAGAGGCCTCTCATGAGGAGCAAGTGGTTCCTGCCCCACACCAGACACCCCCAGCCCAGGGTTTCAGAGCTGAGAAGATAAGTTCCCGTAACTTCAGACTGTAAAAACCAGCGGGGATTGTGACTGACCAGGCTGCTAACCTGGTGTTTCTCTTAAAGGGCTAGGACACAAACATACTCAGACTCTATCCCTCTGAGCTCTAGTGTCAGATGGCTTGGGGGGACCCAGGGACATATGGGAAGGAACTGGATTGTCTGGCTTCAGGGCAGGAACTTGGGGAGACAGAGGTGCTTGTGGGGGTCATTGTTCCTGTGCTAGAACCTCTCCCATCCCAGGTTGCCTTGAGCCATATCTGAGTCTCCATTAGCCTAGTTTATACTGTTCGCTCCAACCTGGTGATACCCTTAGACTTGCACTATTCAACTTGCAGCCCCATCCATGCTGTTTGCAGAGGCTTTTCCATTTGAATGGCTTGTCCTAGCTCAGGCTTCAGACTTTTTTAAAATCTCTCAAACAAGCAGTATCTGGCATCAGTGTGCCCCAAACCTACCAATAAAAGGCACAGGACCTGGCACTAGCACCAGCCTGCCTTCTTCACACCTGGGCACTTGCAACCCCAGTACAAGTAGCAGCCACCTGCAGACCTCTCTGTAGTTCCTACCAGGTAGCCCCAGGCAGTGGCTGAGTTTGCACTTCCTTGGAGGCCCTAGAGCCAGGGCACCCAGTGGTTAGCATCAGACCATAGCAGATTACAACTCTACACATCCACAAGCAACACATTCAAGGGGCAGATTCAGTGAGTACCAAAGCTCCACTGAAGCAAGTCTTTCTCCATAGGGGTGTCTCCTGCACAGCAGCTTTCCCACTGCAGTTGCAGCTGGTCCTCACAGCCAATTTGCCTGAAGGTCAATCCTCCCAGTGATGCCAACAGCAATCAAGGCTCAAATACAACAAGACAGTACATACAGCCCACACAGGGGCACAGCAAGAGTGCCCAGCTCAGGTAATTGAAGAGGCTGAGCCACTGGGCTCTACAGGACCCCTACTACACTCTACCAATTCCAGAAGACATTGCAGCTCTACCTAGTACACATAAACAAATACAGGGAAGCAGCCAAAATGCAGAGACAAAGAAAAATGTTGCAAATGAAAGAAATGGAAGCCAGCAAACCACTAAATACAGACTTCAAAACAATGGTCACAAGGTTGTTCAAGGATCTTAATGAGAGTTTCAAGAGACTTAGTGAGACTTTCAAGGATCTTAGTAAGAATGTCAAAGACAGGAAAAAGGACCAGTCAGGAATTAAATATACACTAAGTGAAATAAAGAATAATTTATAGGACATTGATAGTAGCATAGAGGATTCTGAGAACTAAATAAACAATTTGGAATATGAGGGGGGAAAAACACCCAATCAGCAGAGCAAAAAGAAAAAATAATCCAAAAATATGAAGATAGTGTAAGGAGCCTCTGGGACAACTTCAAGCATACCAACATTTGCATTATGGGGGTGCCAAAAGAAAAGAGAGAACAAGATACTGAAAACCTATTAGAAGAAATATGACAGAAAACTTTCCGCACCTGGTGAAAGAAATAGACTTACAAGTCCAGGAAGCACAGAGTCCCAAACAAGAGGAACCCAAAGAGGCCCACACCAAGACACATCATAATCAAAATGCCAATGGCTAAAGACAAAGAGAGAATCTTAAAAACAAGAAAAAAAATCGTTAGTTACCTATAAGGAAGTGCCCATATAACTGTCAGCTGATTTCTCAATAGACACTATGCAGGCCAGAAGTGAGTAGCAAGAAATATTCAAAGTGATGAATAGCAAGGACCTACAATCAAGAATACTCTACTCAGCAAAGCTATCATTTAGAAATGAAGGTCAGATAAACAGCTTCACAGACAAGAAAAAGCTAAAGGAGTTCATCACTAAACGAGTGTTATATGAAATATTGAAGGGTATTCTTGAAGAAGAGGAAGAAGAAGAAGAAAAAAGAAGAAGAAGAAGACAATAAATTGAAATAAATACATATCTATCAACAATTAGAATCTAAAAATCAAAATAAATGAACAAGAATTCTAATGAACAAAATAAACTGGTGAAGAAAATAGAATCAGAGGCATGGAAACATGGAACAGACTGACAATTATCAGAGGGAAGGCTGAGGGAGGAGAGAGAGATTAGTCAAAGAATTTATATGAATATATGCATTACTTATGGACACAGACAATAGGGGGTGAAGGCTTGTCGCAGGACAGGAACTGGATGGAGGAGGGCAATGGGAGAAAAAAAGAGGGATATATGTAATACTTACAAAAATTTTTTAAAATAAAAAATATTTCCTTTAAAAAAAGGAACAAGAAGAAGATGAGAGGCTCATTATGAAAACAAGGCACAAGGTAGGGGCAAGGAAAACCTGAATACATTCTCCAGAATAGGTCCTATGTTGAGTCACAAAACAGCCATATTAAATTTAAGAAGATTGAAATCATGCCCAGCCATTGTGACTCAGTGGTTGAGTGTCAACCCATGAACCAGGAGGAAAGGGTTTGATTTCATGCCTGGATTTCAGGTTCAATCTTCATTAGGGGGTGTGCAAGAGGCAGGCGATCAATGATTCTCTCTTATCATTGATGTTTCTATCCCTCTCCCTCTTTTTCCCTCTCTCTGAAATAAATTAAAAAATATTTTAAAAAGAGGAAGATTGAAATCAGAACCTTAAAGGAACTAGAAAAAGAACAAATTCATCCCAAAATTAGCAGATGGAAGGAAATAACAAAAAACAGAGCAAAAATAAATTAAAGAGGCCAAAACAGCAATACTAAGAGGTGTATTTTTTAAAAAGACAAACAAACCCTTAGCTAGACTAAGAAAAAAAGAGACAAAACAAAGAAATAAAATTATAAATGAAAGAGGAGCTATTAGAACTGATACAATAGATACAAAGTACTATAAGACACAAATTGGATAAATTCATAGAAACATACAACTTACCAAGACTGAATCATAAAGAAATAGAAAACCTGAACAGACTGCTAACAAATGAGAAGTTTGAGTCAGTAAACTTCCAACAAAGAAAAGCCCAGAATCAGATGGTTTCATTAGTGAATTCTACCTAACATTTAAAGAAGAATTAACACCAATCTTTTCAAACTCTTCCAAAAAATTGAAGAAAGAACACTCCCAAACCCATTTTGTGAGGCCAGCATTTATATAACCTGATACCAAAGACAGATAAAGACACTACAAGAAAAAAAAAACCATAGGCCAATATCCTTGATGAATATAGATGCAAAAATTCTCAACAAAATACTAATAAATGGAATTAAACAGTACATTGAAAAGATTATACACTATGATCAAGTGGGATTTATTCCTGGGATGCAGGAATGGTTCAACATACACAAATCAATAAATATGATACACTATATTAATAAAATAAAGGCTAACAATCATATGATCATCTCAATAAATGCAATAAAAGCATTTTACAAAATTCAACATCCTTTCATGATAATTAACCATTTTATTGGCTCACTAGTGGCCTGGTGTATGAAATTCATGCACATCAAAGGGGAATTAATTAGAGAAAATATTTTAATATTGCTATTTTCCCTTTCTCTATAATAGAAACCTCAGAGATAAAAGAAAATTAGTAAAATGTATATGAAAATCTCCCTCCTGTCAGAGTCTGGGGCCCAGTGTCAAGTCCCTGCCCACCCGTGTGGGCCTTGAAATCACTCAAGACCCAGACCCGGCTGGCCTCACAGCGTGGAGAGGGGGACCCCTCAAGTTCCCCAACCCAGCCTCAGGTTCCCCAGCCCCAGTGGGAGGGCATGAGGGCACGAGGGTGTGATGACCATTTGCATATTAGCTCTTTATTATACAGTATAGGATAATATTTTAAAAACAGTACAACAGCCTAGCCGATTTGGCTCAATGGATAGAGTGTTGGCCTGTGGACTGAAGGGTCCCAGGTTCAGTTCCAGTCAAGGGCCCCCATCTTGGTTGCAGGCTCCTTGCCCTGGTAGGGGCGAACGGGAGGCAACCTGTCGATGTATCTCTCTCACATAGATGTTTCTGTCTGTCTCTTCCTCTTCCTTCCACTTTCTCTACAAATCAATGGAAAATATGTCCTCAGGCGAGGATTGAAAAACAAAACAACACATTATGACATTTGCTTTTCTTATTTTATAGAAAAGCACAAAGAAGCAAACAAAAATGTATATCCCATCCCCAATATGTCACATGGAACAGTTTGTAAAATTAAAAGAAACACATATATGAGATTAGAAAATCCAGGCAATCAAAAGTTACAAAATAAAAAGTGCAAGTTGAAAGCTACGGTTAAATATCTTTGTTAGTTTCTTGTGAAACCTTCAAAACATACAAAATAACTACACATACCTATTTCTATCATCCTCTTTATCACAATATGCACAGTTATTTACTTTGCTCTTTTCACTTGATATATCTAGGAGAACATTCTCTAATCTCGGGGTAAATATATATTTCTCTTTTTAACAGCTGCATAAAAACATCATTTGTTAGATTATGTCACAAATTATTTAACTGGTTTTCTATAATGGATATTTTGTTTGTTCTGTGATCTTGGTTTTACTATTATCAATAATGCTATAAGAACATCTTTGTATTTATCTTAACAAGTCTAATAAGCATATTCACAGAGAAATTTTTATGCCTCGGGGTTAAAGGGTATTTGCATATTTACATGTTAATAGAAATCACCAAATTGTCATCTAGAAAGATTGTACCAAAACAGTCCAACGAAAGTGCTTGTTTTTCAAAATTTCCCAGGCATTGATTATCAAGCTTTTTAGTTGTTGCTAATCAAGTAAATTAAAAGTAGTATCTTTAGCCCTAGCTGGTTTGGCTCAACAGATAGAGCATCAGCCTGTGGACTGAAAGGTCCCAGGTTCAATTCCTGCTAAGGGCACATGCCTGGGTTGCAGGCTCAAATCCCCAGTAGGCAGCATGCCGAGACAGCCAATCAATGATTCTCTCTCATCATTGAAATTCCTATCTCTCTCCCCCTCTCTCTTCCTCAATAAAATACATTTTTAAAAAAGTAGTATATTACAAATCAACATAAACAGACCACAATGTCCCAGTCATTGTCTTTAGAGAAAGAGAACCCTCCTTAGTTCCTTCTCCCACCTTGAAACTCCTGGAAAGAGAGGCCCAAGAAGCCTTGAGTTCCCTTGGAGGTCAACTACAAGGAAGACAAGAATATCCACAACTGAAGTGTGGATCTTGACTAATTTGAGCTGAGTGTGTACTGATGTGGCTTTTGAGGCAGAGCCTCTTTGGACCCAGTGCTCGCTGGGTGGCATTACCTGGATCCCCAAGATGATGCAGAGATGCCATGGTGGAATGTCCAGGACACCATAGGCCAGGTCACTGCTGCTGGGACTCCTGTGATGTCCATCCTTCTTCCTGCCTTGGCCATCATAGGTGAGCATGCCATCACTCCTCTGCTGGGAACAAGAAAAGGACACATCTGGCATTTCAAGAGGAATCAAGTGGACTTCCTGACTTCAACCATACAGAGGCCAGAAGCATGAGACAGGGGTAACTGTTGGCCAACTGGGGATTTCTAGGTCCAAACTCAAAAGGCCAATGGTTTTCTATATTATACCTCGCAGCAGGGCCTCCATGTGAAGTCTGGGGCCATGCAGAATGAGTGGATGCCGAGCCAAAGCCCTGGCAGAGAAGCAGCTTTGTGCAGGAAGGAATGGGGTCAATGCCAAGGTCAGAACATGGGCATGTTTATCTCCCAACCAATCAGGAAAATGGGGATCCTGGTCCCAGAATGGTGTAGCTGTCCCAGGCCATGTGCTGACATCTGCCAAAGCCCTCATCACAGCACATTTATTTATTTTTATTATTTATTTAAATATATTTTGCTGATTTTTTTTTTTTACAGAGAGGAAGGAGAGGGATAAAGAGTTAGAAAAACTGATGAGAGAGACACATCGATCAGCTGCCTCCTGCCCGCCCCCCCCCCCCCCACTGGGAATGTGCCTGCAACCAAGGTACATGCCCTTGACCGGAATTGAACCTGGGACCCTTCAGTCCCCAGGCTGATGCTCTATCCACTGAGCCAAACTGGCCAGGGCATGAGCGGTTTCCTCATCCCCCTACTCTGCTGTGCTGTGAGTTCCTAGAATGCAGGGATTGGGCCCTAGGCCTCCCGTGTGTGCCTGTGAATGAGCAGCTCACAGGGCTGCGGCAGGTGCAGCAGTTGTGTGTGTTCCACCAGCGAGTCACCTCACGCCCTCTCCCAGGACCTCTCAGAATTCTCAAGGTGATGGAGGAGGAAACATGGGGGCAACTCTTGGTTCTGGACCTTCTTGTCTTTTCTCCTATTAAGAGACAATGACTCAAAGGCTATTCTCAGCAACCACTTCTACATGTGCTTTAAAACAATGCCTGGGAAACTGACCTTGCATAAGGTTCCAAATAAGAAAAACTTTTAGAACATGGAGCTGGGGGGAAATACATCTCCCAGGAGAGCAGCTGGTTCTTCATGTCTAATAAGAGTGTGTGACTCTCTGAAGCCCATGAGCCGTGGCTGGAAAGCACAGAGCCCAATCACAATATGACTTTTGTTGTAAACTACCTCACATCACTTATGCAAAGAGATGGGACAAACAAACAAACAAAAAAGACAAATACACAGTGTGCCTGAAGATTCCTGTGCATCACAGAAGGATCGTTAGCACACTAAAGACCCACACAGAAACAGACATTGAAGAGCAGAGCTTCTCCAGTGGAGGAGGAAGATGCCCCAGCTCAGAGTCTATCCCAATATGGGGAGTATCTTTATCCCTGGAGAATCCTCTGCTTTGGAGAAGGCTGTGCATGTGACTCACACCGTGGCAGGAAAAAGCTGGGGAGCCCCTTTTCGGCGGGAGAATGAATTCTTAATGGAGCGCCCCCTGCTGGTGAGCACTGGTATGAGAAGAGGGGCCACACCTCTTTGGGGTGGAGGTGAGTTGACCAACTCAGCCCATGGGCTGTAATTTCACCAAAAGAAGCATTCCGGTGAGGCTTGCCACTGTGTGGTGCTTTACAGTTTACAGAGAGCTCCCAGTGCATCCTCTCATTTGATTCTCACCATCATCTGATCACTCCCCGACTTACAGATGAGGAAACTGAGGCTCAGGGAGGCTTGTCCAAGATCCCATCGTGAAGGGGAGAAGGGGAGAAGGGCACCCTCCTCTTTTGGCATTAAGGGTTGTTGCCTGCAGGTTTCTCCCTTGTGCATAGAGGGACCTCTGGGTGCAGGGACAGCAGCCGTAGAGAGGGGGTGGGCTGGGGGGAAGACGGAGCACTTTCTCTCTGACTCCGTCCATACTCACAGCCTTCCATCCCCCACTCCACACTCTAGGCTCATTTCCTAACACTCCCATTCACCTGGCTCTAGCCAACGGGATGGCCCAGATCTCTCCAAATGAGGCCCCCGTTATCCTGCACCAATGTCCTTCTCCGTCACCTCCCGATGCCCCACCCTGTGCGCGTTTCCTGCCTCGGACTCCTAGCGCATTTGTCTCCCTGTTCTGTAATTAACTCCCTTAAAGCAGAAATGTTTCTGAGTACCCTGCTTTCCCCTAGTTAGGCCATAGCTTTCAGGGTTGGGAAGCTATCTTCCCATGTGCATAGCAAAGCAACATACAGGTGAAAAGCAAAGGCATCCCAGAACAGCGCCTTCTCTCATCTGGGTGCTGAAGTTGAGGCTTTGAGGAAAATGAAGAGGAGACAGGCCACTCAAAGGAGATGCATATGTGCCCAGACCCCTCCACACGCCCACTGGCCCAGGTAAGCCCAAAATGTGGCAAACATCACAGCCTTCAGAAAAGGGAGTCTTCTTTGACTTAAAATTTGTTTTGTTTGAGGTTTCTTTGAGCGGGGGGAGGAGGGAAACCTTCCATGACGTAGTGGTAGAAATGATTCTGAAGAGAAGAAAGGAGCGTTCTCTCAGGTGCCCCCAAGATTTTCTAGAAGAGGGGCCAGGGCCTCTTGACCAGAGGCTGACCACAGGAGCAGGCCCTGCTGAGCAGCCCAGCAGACAGCCCTGAGAGCCACACCCAGACCCGTGTCCTGCAGACACCTTGGCTGGGCATCGTAGGGCCGCAGCCCCGGCCCGGCATGCAGGGAGGGGCTCCTTCTGCCCGTGGTGGACGGTGGCCAGAGCAGAGACCCCCCTGATATGTTCCCATGGCTGACATAGGTTTCGGAGGTGGTGGGGACAGGGCTTACCCTGACTTTACTTCTCTGGGCCTCAGGTTCCCCATTTGTAAAATGGGAACAGAGAGCTTGCTCCATGGGCTCCAAAGGAACGAAATAAAGTACATAAAGTTCCTGGGGCATTTTGGCTGTTCAGGAAATACCAGTTTCTTCTCTCTCTCTCTCTCTCTCTCTCTCTCTCTCTTCCTCTCTTCCCTTTACCTTTGCTTCAGAAAGGATTTCTGATCAAAGGAACCATAACCTGAGAATCCTGGAAAACAAACATTTAGATCCAAGAGAGTCCAATCTGTGAGTCAGGGTAAAGCTGAGAGTTCCCCACCTGTCCTCCCCTTTGCGATTCATTCACGGAGGTCGGCACTCAGGGAGGAAACCTTGCCCCTGGCCATGGTGAGGTCCTAGCACAGCTGCCCCTGTCTAACAATTGCAATCTTTAGCTCCTAAGCCATGGTCAGTCCTTCCTCCTTCCACTAGTGATGAATCAGGCTTTGGGGCTCCATGCTGGGCCTCTCCAGGGCTCTTCTGTCCTCGCAGCCCACTCTCCTCACCCCTCCCCCTCTCTCACCAGCACTCACCGAGGGGTCAGGGTGCTCAGGGCTGGTGATGGCAGAGTTCATGGCAACTCGGTGTCCTCTCAGGATAGAAAAGAACTGAAGCCTCTCTAGTAGAGGAAGATTAACTTCTCAAAGCCTGCTGAAATAACAAGGAAAAGAGAAAGACAGGCTTCCCTGCTGGCTCTGGGGAGGGTGAGGCCTCCAAGCCCCGCCCACTGATGGACACCAGCTCACCCTCGCCCCGCAGTCCTCTCCCTCTCTGGTCACTGCAGGGGACCAAGGTGCACTCTGCTGTAGCCAGTGTCTCATACTTTGACAGATAAGACCAATTACAGAGAAGTTAATGATCCTCTTGAAACAAGGAAACAAGTCAGGGTCCAGCCCCTGGTGGTGCGGCAGGAGCACACTTTCCAGAAGTCAGGACGGGAGGTGAGGGGGTGAGTGAGGGTGAGGCGCTGGGCTGAAGCCAGAGGCTTTTCAGCTTTCTAAAGCTGATGCTAGTGACTGACTGAGCTGGAATGAAAGCATTGCAAACACCGCCCTATGGGCCTGGCCCGGAGATGCATTAATGAAGCCGTTAATGAGGAAAAGAGGATTACCGTGGACCTGGGAGCAGCTGCCAATGCTTCTTGGTGTGGCAACGCTTCAAGTGAGAGCCTAAGAAATGCCTTCAGCCCTTGGGTGAGTCTGCAACAGCCAGGAATATCTAATAACCCACCTTCTGGGAAGAGACATTCAGGAAGGTGTCATTTTGCTCTTATTCCAGACAGGGCGCTTGGAAGGCTCTATGAAAAACTCTTGATGAAGCCCACTCTGTGAAGTTCATAGCAAGCCAAGGTCCAGCAGTTACTCAGGATGGTGGAACGTTCTGGAATGGGCGGCACTGAGTCTCAAGATTCTGGAAACACATAGCGGTATGCACACGGATGTCAGTGGGAGTTGGTTCAAGAGCAAGCCCTGAAAAACACAACAATAAGATGAGATGTATCAGGAGGGAGAAGACAAACCTGATCTGGGCTGTGACAGAAAGGCAAAGGTCAGAAGAGAGTTAGCCGAAACCGGTTTGGCTCAGTGCATCGGCCACAGAGCATCGGCCTGTGGACTGAAAGGTCACAGGTTTGATTCCGGTCAAGGGCATGTATCCTGGTTGTGGGCACATCCCCCGTAAGGGGCATGCAGGAGGCAGCTGATTGATGTCTCTCTCTCATCAATGTTTCTAACTCTCTATCTCTCTCCCTTCCTCTCTGTAAAAAATCAATAAAATATATTAAAAAAAGAAGAAGAAGAAGAAGACAGTCAAAGGTCACAAAGTAGCTGGCCCTCACAGAACACTTAACTACTAGACACTATGATCTATCTGTTTCATATGATCATGTTTTATGTTCACAACAAAGTAGCATTCACATCCTTATTTCACAGATTGAGAAATTCAGGGCTTGATGGGTTGAGTGATTTGCCCAAGGTTATAGCAAACACTGGAACTGAAATTTGAATCCAGACCATCAGGTTCCACAGCCTCCAGGGGTCAAGGAGATGCCAAATGGCGATGTGCAGGCCGGGAGGGCAGGTCTGAAGATGGGCAGGCTGACTCTCAGGGAAGATCTTGGCCACAAAGGAAGCCCCCCCACCCTATCCCTGGATGAAAGCATGGCATCCAGGGGCCCCAAGTTCACCTGAAGGTGAGACTGAGCGTCAGGAGGGCATGGCCCTGTGTGCGTTGGGTTCCCCTGAACATACTAAGTGGGCAGTTCCCTGAGCTGGATAGTTGTGCGGTGAGGACAGAGAGCAGGGACCAAGGTTCCCATGGAGGAGCCCAGGCTTTGTCACCACAGGAAGCCTGGCTGGTGTGGGTCGGAAGGGAGCTGCCTCCACTGTCCACCACAGCCCCACCCTAGCGACCCGTGGGCACGAACAGAGTTGGGTTCACACTGGGCTTCTCTTCTCCATGTTACACCTTTGGGGCCACGTAGAAGAAGGGGCGTTACAGAGACTCTGCCCTTCCCGCACTGCAGGTCCTGCCTTGCCTGGCTTTGCCCTCCCTGACGCTTGTCTAGGCACACGATTCAACTCCTCTGGAGTGTGAGGTAAATGGTATGGGTTAGCGGCCCACTGGAGGCAAAGCAGAAAGATGGTCTCCTGTTACCCACTTTGTTTGATTGCCTGCATACTATGTTTCAGAGCTTTCTCCATTCTTCATCTTCAAGTCCTCGCTCTCTTCAGGGCCTGGCACTGGGTTCTTGGTACAAGTCCTTTCTGCACCCACCCTTTGGCTTGTGGTCACTGCTACTGCCCATGGAGTCCCCACCTTCCTCGGCTGCTCAGATGAGGACCTGAGCTTTCCTTCCCTCAGAAGTCACTGCTGCAGACTTTGCTCCCTCCACTCATTGGCCTAGCCTGCCTCCTGCCAACATCTCTCATCCGAAAGCTACTGTGATACCCACAGCTCTCCCACAGCTTCAGCTGCCCAGCCTGTGGCTTCGACTTCCCTCCCCAGCTGGAATCATTCCTGATTTACAACTTCACGGTCTACATAATCCCCATACACACAGCGGCTTGAGGTTCACCGCACCCCCCAGCACATTCACAGGTGATTATTTATGGCCCTTGTGCTACGGAATGAGTTACAGAAATCTAGTTCTATTAATTAGCAATGAGAGGAATTTGATTTAAGAATGTGGGTTCTCTCTGGGAACTCATGATCTTTTTTCAAATACACAAGGAGTTAAAACTCTTTCCCACTAAAGCTCCCAATTCCAAATTTGAGGCAGTTGCTCGGGTCCCAGACATTTGGGGAGAAGAAAGGCCTCTGGGTTTGTAATGCCTGATGGTTCCACTGGATGCACCATCTTTGCATGCAAAGTAGGTTAAGCAGGAAGGCTCGACCTGGACCTTTGGGCATCAAGGTCAGATAAACTGGCAGTTGGCTATTGTAGGAGGGAACATGCTAAGAGACAGTCATGGGGCAAATCATGCTTGACAAGGGCAAACAAGGCCAACAGGGTTTCTAATGAGAAGGTCCAATTAAACTGTAGGTGCTGCTTTTGGCATTGCCTTTAGGAATCCATTTAACCTTCTCTCATTTTCCGCTTTCTTTTTTTTTAAATATATTTTTATTGATTTCAGAGAGGAAAGGAGGAGGGAGAGAGATAAAAACATCAGTGATGAGAGCAAATCATTGACCGGCTGCTTCCTGCAGGCCCCCCACTGGGGATTGAGCCTGCAACTCAGGCCTGTGCCCTGGCCAGGAATTGAACCATGATCTCCTGGTTTATAGGTTGATGCTCAACCACTGAGTCATACCAACCAGGCCTCTCATTTTCCTCTTGAAAACCATCCTCATCTACAGCTACCAGGCATGTGCTTGTGGCAGAGTTTCCTCTGTCCTGCAGCTGCCCTGCATGGGAGTGAGGGCACAGCTGGAGTATTGCAAACCCCTGGCCATGGCTTTGGGTTAGCAATGGGCATGGAGCCCAGCCAGAGCCATGAGATGCAAGGAGACTTCTGCGGAGACTTGGGATCGAGGCATTCTTTTTCACTGGCCTTGAACCTAGAGGTTGCTGCTCTACAGCTGCTGGCAGCCACTCATGACTAGCTAGAGCCTGCGAAGGAAGCCAGCCTGGAGAACAGAGCCGAGAGGGGGAGAACTTGGGTCCCAGTGGTGTTTGAATCCATATATCATGCCATCTGCCTTTGCTAGTAAATGCTCTTTTGGGCTTAACATAATTTGATTTGGGTTTTTTATCATCTGCAACCAAAATATACCAATCCACAAACCTACATTTTTATCTCCAGTCCCAGACCAGCTCTTTTTCTAGAATGACTTACATAGTATTTGCTGATTTTTTTACCCTTCACTAACAATGACTGTTAAAAGCGTTCACATAACTTAAACATCAATTCTAATGCTAATGACCTCAACCTAATTTTCCATGATATATAGACTTGTCCAAAATGTGGCAAAAACCATCCAAGAGAGGCCCTGGGAATCGATTTAAAGGCCACTTGTTCCTAAGAGGCTTCACTCAAATGAATACCTGATTGCATATCTGGAGGGGCGAGAAACCAACATTAGCCACAGAGGGCAGGCTTTTCTACGTCGTTATTGAGCCCTGACCTATTTCATCACAAATTGGAGTTGTAGGATTGTAGTTTGATTCTGCAAAATTATTTACTTCCAGTTTTGAAGTGTGCAGCTTCAGAAAGCTGCCTCAAGTGGACTGTGGCTCCTGACTAATGACTTCACTGCCTAAATAACCTCCATATTCACGCTTAATTGAATTTCAGTTGATAAAACAGAGGCTGGTTAGCTCACAGACTCAATCTGGCCCACTGCCCATTTGTGTGAATAGAGTTTTACGGGAACAGATCCACGCCCACTGGTCCGCATGGTCTCCAGAGCTGCTTTTGTGTCACCGGTTAAATAGCTGTGACAGGCCCACAAAGTCTAAAACAATTTATTACCGGCCTTTTTTAGAATGCCAGTCTGAAAATTCATGCTTAAGAAAACATATTATTTTTCATTTCACAACATAGGTATGATTTTAAATAAAAACAAAGTATAACTAAATCCTTTTTCTTTTTTTAACCCAAGTTTCTCCTCTCCAGTTGCTACCAGTCTGTGCCTTTTTCTTACAGAGCTCCACATAGTACAAACCTCTGTTGGGGTTCGGGCTGGCGTGCACAGGCATGCCTCCGGGGCTGCTTAACGGGAATTTGCCATTGATAATCTTGTTTCTCTGCTCTTGTGTAACCAACTGCTTCTGCTAACCCTTCAGCTGGTCTCTGAGTCTTGGTGGTCAAGCCCTTCGGTGGGACAAGCAGGGACCAAGGAAGAGTGTCCCGGGGTGGTGCCAGGAGCCAGGGTGGGGCGCCTGGGCAGGATGAAACTGACCTGAGGGCTGTGGAGGATCAGAACCAAGACCTGAAACCAGGGTATGGAGAGTAAGTAGGGTGAAAAAACACTTCTCTACCACAATCAGGCAGACTCCAAATTTGGAAAACAAGTTGCCATAATTTCACACCGGCTCCAAACGTGGTGGCCTGCAGCCAGCTGGGTGTCTTCGAGATTCTGGCTCTTCCTCATAGCACTCAGGGGAGGGTGGCCCTTCAGCAGGCTGGACCCTCCCAGCTCTTGCATGTCCTCCTCACTGCAGTGCGGGCACTGGCTCCTCTTTGTGAATCAGTCGAGAGGGTGGGAGCCTGGGCCAGAGACCTTTTAGATCTGGGCTAGAGACTGAATGTTCGTGTCTCGCAGGATTCATATGGTAAATCCTAAAGCCCAATGTGATGGTATTTGGAGGTGGGGCTTTGGGGAATAATAAAGGTGGAATCCTCATAATGGAATGAATGCCCAATCAAATAGACCCCACAGAGCTCCCTCGTCGTTCTGCCATGTGAGGACACGGCAAAAAGACGGCTGTCTTCGAACCAGGAAGCAGGTCCTCGCCAGTCATGCCGTCCAGCCTACGGCATTTTTACTTTAACAGCCCACACAGACTGAGGCGATCTGGCATGTGCGGAATTCCCTTGTGATTGGCTTTATAAGAAGAGAATGGTGGTTTGGCTTCTGGCCTTTCCTTTGCTTCATGCCTCTCAGTAGGAGTTTGACCTAAATACTTTTGGCAAGCATTGTCCGCCTTCTCTCCAGGCGCTCAGGGAGGGGGAGTAGCACTGCGGCTTGTGTGACACGTTGAAGATGCTTCCCCTGAGGAACACACAGCGGGCCCATGGCTGGTGCTGCCCAGCTCTGCCCATCACCCACGTGTCCTCAGTCATGTGCTGAATGCCAGCCTGCCAAGATGTTCAAGCCAACTTCAGGGCCCATTCATGTCAACATCCCTTTCTCCTCCTCCTCCCCCTATTTCCTTTTTTCTTAAATAGGTTTTTATTGATTGCAGAGAGGGCAAGGGGAGGGAGAGAAACATCAATGATGAAAGCGAATCATTGATCAGCTGCCTCCTGCACGGTCCCTACTGGGAATCCAGCCTGCAACCAGGGCATGTGCCTTGGGGGAATTGCACCGTGGCCTCTGGGTTCATGGGTGGATGTTCAACCCCTGAGCCATGCTGGCTGGGCCTTCCCCCTTTTTTTGCCTAAACCTTCTTGCAGAAAAATTTCTTACTAGGAAGTAGAATTTTAGATCTGGAGAGCCGAAAGAAACTAATGTCCAGAGAAGAAGGGAACCTATTGGTTCATTGGCCTCAACTCAGTGAATGACACCATCATCCCTGAACACTCAAGCCAGAGCTTGGTCCACCATACACAATTCTTCCCAAGTCCTTCTCACGTCATGTCCTAAGTAAATCACATGCATGTCCGATTCTCTCATGATGACAAATATAATAACTTCATCTAAGCCACCTTCTTTGCTCCTCTTGTAATTCGACATCAGCTTCCTTATGAATTTATGCACAGCAGTCTGGATAAACTCTTTTTATTTCTTAAAACAAATATGACATAATTTGTCAGTTACAACTTACTACTTTACAACCTAATAGATTAGGTTACAACCTGTTCATTTACAGTGCTACCAAAGTTCAAAGGTTAAAAGGAAATGGCTCTTTTCTTGTTAATATACTTTTATTGATTTCAGAGAGGAAGGGAGAAGGAGAGAGAGATAGAAACATCAATGATGAGAGAGAATCATTGATCGGCTGCCTTCTGCATGCCCCACACTAGGGATCTGTGCCACACCAGCACAGCCAAGGGTGAACCTAAGAGGGGGCGGTGAAGGGTTGAGAAAAGACAGACAAGAGAATAAAAGCTAGCTCTCGGTGGGACGCTGCCCTCCCTCGTGGAGAGAGAGCAACACAGACTAAAGCCGTGTCTTTATTTTATTATTTATTTATTTATTTTTAAATATATTTTATTGATTTCAAAGATGAAGGGAGAAGAAGAGATAGCAACATCAATGATGAGAATCACTAATTGGCTGCCTCTTGCATGCCCCATTCTGGAGATCAAGCCTGCAACCCAGGCATGTGCCCTTGGCTGGAATCGAACCTGGGACCTTTCAGTCCACAGGCTGATGTTCTATCCATGAGCCAAACCAGCCAGGGCTGTGTCTTTATTTTATAGCCAGATGCCATGAGGCAAAGTAAGGGCATAGTCAAGATGTTTACAACATTCTTGTGAGTTTTGATCCTACTCAATTACATGTACCTGATCAAGCTTTATTTACTTGCAGCCTATAACACTTAGCATGTGGGAACATGTGTTCGAACCATAGGTTCAAGCTTACAGCTACAGCTGTTGGCTATAATTGTGAGGGAGGGCTCTGCCCTCCAAGCTGGAACTTGCACGTGCCCATGAGGTAGGACTGTGCCCTCTTATTAGTCTGAGACTTGAACCTGTCCAAATACTGTAGCCGGTCTACACAGGGATTGAGCCCATAACTCAGACATTTGCTCTGACCCGGAATCAAACCATGACCTCCTGGTTCATAGGTTGACACTCAACCACTGAGCCATGCTGGCTGGGCAATAAGCTCTTTTTTTTTTCTTACTTTTTTTCATAAATGGAAATTTTTCAGTATTCAATGCAATGAAATATCCTTATAAGACTATAATACACCATTCTGTTTTGTATTGACATTATCTTTTTTTGTTGTTATTAATCCTCACCCGAGAATATTAAAATAAATATAGCTGAGGATATATTTATTTTAAATTTTTAGAGAGAGTAGAAGGGAGAGAAAGAGAGAGAGAGAGAGAGAGAGAGAGAGAGAGAGAGAGAGAGAAACATCTATATGAGAGAGACACCGAATGGTTGCTTCCCATAAGTGCTCTGACAGGGATGGGGGATTGAACCTGCAACCCAGGTACATGCTCTTAACAGGAATTGAACCCGAGACCCTTTGGTGTGAGAGGGCTGACACTCCAACCACAGAGCCACACCAGCCAGGGCTGGATAAACTCTTAAAACATAAATCTAGTTATGTCATTCCCCTTTTTAAAACTTGCCTCACTCGCCTGCACCTTGAGGAGAGAGTAAAACCAGTCCTTCGCAAGGCCGACGACGACCTTCATCCCTGACTCTTCCGAGTCCCTTTGCTCACACTCCCCATCACTCAGGGCCTGGCACACACAGGAGGCCTTCCAAGAATAGGAGCTGGACTAAATCAGATTAATTTGTGACTCCGAACTCTGGGGCCAGGTCTTTACCCAAAAAGAGATGGACTTCAAACCCCCCATCCTCTGTCCAAGACTCTGGCTATGAAACAGCAGGTGTCTGGAAGCAGGGGCGGGTCTGATTTCCTTGGGGTCAGGATGGCAGACCCCAAGGCCGGGATGCCACAGGGGGAGGCACAGGGCTGTCTTTTCTCTGAATCTTTAGAAATGCCATCTCCATTTCAGAGGGTGGCACAATCCCTTGAAAAGGGGCATAACTTAGCTGAGGTCTTTTGGCCTCCATGTGCCCCTGGTTTTGCTTTCACTCAGGTCTTCGAGGCCAACAGCGCAGGACCTGGCTGCCACTGAGAAGACAGTGCGCACCGCACTGAGGAAGGCCACTGCCTCCTCGCCTTCTCCAGCTCCCGCGCTCCCCGCACCCGCACCGGGTCGGGAAGGCCCTCATCCTCTCCACCTGGCTCCTCCTGGCTGGGACTCTCCCCTCTTGACTCCCAGACATCCATGTTGACCCAGACACAGACATTGCCAATGACTCAGATTCCAGGCTGAACTGAAGCCAACCATTGACTCAGAGCCAGGCACTGAGCTCCGCCTCACTGGCGGTGTAGGGTCGACCTTGACCTCACTGACGTTTACTTGGAGAATGCACAGGCTTTGGAATTGTCTGCTGATGTGGAATCAACCCTCCCCTGCACCCCTCCCACCCCAGCTTTGTGGGGGCAGCCTCAGCAAGTGTCACTGGTGGCTATTCTGAAGAGCCTGTGATAGGCCCGAGCCCAGCACCTCCCGGTAGTGACGAGTTCATCTCACACTTGTGTAAAACGAGGCAGAGTCTCCATTGGCTGCGATCGTTACTCTGCTTACACAACTTTCTAAGATTCTGAGCTTCTGCACAAGCCTGCGGTGCCATGCGAAGCCTATGAACAATTGCAAAGGGCCAGCGAGCCACAGAGGTACCCGCTGAGGATGAACACAGTGGAGACCATTGTCCACAGACGGAGGAGGCACATTTCTTAACTGTGTCCCATTTAAGATGGGATCAATCAAGGTTCATTTCAAAGGAAAAAAAGAAAAAAGATAGTTTGTGACAGTTTCCAGGAGCCGGCCACGCAGGGCAGGGCCACACAAGGAAGCACGGGGTCAGCCAGGAGGAAGGAATGAGGGGAAAGCCCGCACAAAAGCTTTCATTGTGACGTCTGCAGGGAGGGTGGCGAGGCAGGGTAAGAGGCTGGACAGGTTTAGCACTGGCTGGCTTGAAGAGTTCTGGGGGGCTCTGGGCACAGGGGCTGTCCTGATTTGTCTGGTGTTGGCACTGGGATGGTTGGGGCAGGGAGTTACTGGTTTGGCCAGATTGGGGGGTGTGAGGGGTGTGAAGGGAGGGCTCTGGATTGGTTGGTTTGCATATGAAAGCAATGCTCCTCTGTTCCTGGAGCCCCAAATGCCAGAGCATCAAGAAGACAGAAAATAAGAGCAGCGCCCCACGGACTGAAGAGTCCTGGGTTCGATTCCTGTCAGGGTTCTCAGAGTTGGTCTGGGACCATGTTCCAAGCTACCCTGTTTCCCCCAAAGTAAGACATCCCCCGAAAATAAGACCTACTTCCAGTTTTGCCCCTGGCTGTAGGCATCCCCCGAAAATAAGACTTCCCGGATAATAAGGCCTCCCCCGAACATAAGGCCCCTGAAGCTACTCTAAGGTGGGTAACTCCTGATTTAAAGAGACCTCGCACTGCCTGAATAGCTCCGGCTGTGCTGTGGCCAATCAGTGAGCTGGTTTGTGATGACAACTACTATCGTATCGTATACAGTACAATATAAATAAGTTTCCTTTTTTTTTTTTGTTCAACAATAAATATGTACTGTATTCTTCTTCATGGAAAAATAAGACATCCCCTGAAAATAAGACCTAGGATGTCTTTGGGAGCAAAAATTAATATAAGACACTGTCTTATTTTCGGGGAAACAGGGTAATTACTGGAGGCTTCATGACAGTTCTGAGTGTGGGGATAGCCACCGTTTAAAGCTCTGCTGCATTCGAACAAAACTGACTTAGGGTTCAGGAGAGGATGGGGTCCGGACTTCCCTGGGGCAGGGATGGCTAGTAAAGCATTGGCTGCCACTTCGGAGACAGGAGGGAAGAGAGACCTGAGCTGCAGCTGTCAGGAGGCTCTTCCTGCAAAGAGCCTGGCCCGGGGCTGGGCTTAATACCCCTCGCTCTGCTTGGGACCCGATCACGGAATGCGAGATAATTACTTACACTTCCCAAGGCTTCTGGGGCTCCACGGCCACTCACAGAGTGTGTGACTTGAGCCTGAAATGTAGCATGCCTGCCCCAAACACCTGCAACCGAGCCTAGGATTATGATGTCTTTAGATTTCTATCTGGCCTTTTGATTTCTAAGTGGGCCACCCTTTCAAGTTCATCCTTCTCCCCCCCCCACTCCCACCCTCCAAACCCACACCCTCAACACCCACCCAAGGCCCTCTGGCCAGTGCCCTCCCTTTACCAGACTGTCTTAGAAGAAGTATGCTCAGCTGGTGGCCCCAGGCTCTCAGACCCCACCTTAGGAGTTCTGAGCCTTCCCCACCATTCCTAGCGTGTTGGTCCAGGGAGAGGAAGTTGCTCAGAAAGCTCTCAAGTCCACCCTCTGCAGATGTCTCAGAATGTCAGACACAGGGCAGAAAAAGATCCAAATCCCATAGGTTTTAGGATTCTGGGGAACAAAACCAAAATCCAGAAAAGAGATTCTCAGGAGGAGGGTGTATGAACTGGTGCTGTGTGTCCATCACTGTTTCCTGGCAGAGAGTTAGAGGAATTGCTCCCCCCAACCCCACCCCTTATTCAGGCCTGGCCAGTGAAAAATCAAACACCTCTCTTCCAAATCGGGGACAGTGGGGCCTGCACAGAGGGACTTCATGGAGATCACTGGGGATGGTCTGGAATACGGTAGACCCCTCCTGGGGTTTTCTGCCCAGAAATAGGTTTTCTGCTGTCCTGGAGGGTCGTTCTTTTTGGCACTCGCTCTCTTAGCTCCCATGACGCTCTGAGTCACTCTAAAGAACCCAGTGGCCAGGCCGTGGCCCTGCCCACTTGGCTCCTACAACTTCAACAGGCTCAGGCCACTCTCTGGCTCCGGGGTTATGATCTGGTTACGTTCTGAGTGGGATGTCAGCTCACAGGCAGCACTGCACTGGCCTGCACCTGGGGTCACTACTGCATGCAGCCTGGAGTCCCCTGGGGTGAGCAGGCAGCGGCCACACATTGTGTGACCCTCAAGATAAGAGAGCCCCAATAGGGGCTTTGCTTCTCAGCTCTCTCACATTCTGGGGCCCAGGAAGTTCTGAGTCCTCCTGCCGTGTGAGCCTCTGTCATCATCAGTGCCCTGCCTTCTCCAATGTGAGCTTCCGTAGGAGAGGGTGCCAAGGAGCCGTTCTGGGTGAGTGCCCCAGGCCTGTGAGGCTGGAAGCCCGGAAGGCTGGGTGCACCTAGCACACACTGGCTCTGAGGGTGGATGGGCCCAGGGGAGGCAGGGAACCGAGCCCAGGCACCTTCGGAGGAGCTCTTGCTCAACTCCAGAGTCAGATGTTTGCAGAGGTGCTTCGGGGATTAGAGGGAGATACCAGGGCTGTGAGCAGGGGGCTGCAGGAAACAGCTGCAAGCAGGGAGTTCCATCTGAGAGCTTCCCGCTCGCCTGCCTACTTGGACCTCTCAGGTGAAGCCGGACCGCTGTGGTGAGTAACACAGGAAGGCTAATACCCAGGCTTGAGCACCCAGCCAGTGTTCCCTGGACTGACCCTGGTAATCCCTTCCCTGTTACCCCTTGGGGGAGGGAGCAGGGAGGGCCTCCTTTGCTTGATCGCCTTGCAGCCTGCCAGCTGGTGTGATAGTGACACCCAGTGGAGACATAGACAGAAGCTCTCTTCTCCCTAGAGAGAAATTGTCCTGCCCTCACTGCGGGAGAGTCCTGCTGGACCCCATCTTCCCAGGACTGGGCTCTCAGTCCTGTCCATGGTACTGATGCCCGAGGCCCGGAGAAAACCAGCTGGATGGAGGGGTCTGAGAGCTGCTGCTTCAGGAGCCTCGGCCCCAGCTCGCACAGCTGCCAATCACACGGGATTTGTAACTCTCCGTATCTTGTTTCTTAAGGGAAGTAAACTTAGGAAGAGAATGTCACAAGAAGGCCGAGTTCACGGCAAGGACTCTTGAGGAACTGGATGACTCCCTGTCCCTATAAATCGCTAGAAAGAAGACGAGCTGCCCGCCGTTGGATAGCAATTGGGAACAGCGTGACCCTGAGGACCACTCACCCTATTTGCAGGGTCCAGGGCCCAAGTACCAACAGAGGCTACATCCTGTGTCTTCTCACTGAAAAGTTACAAAGCAAGCTAATAAACTGAATGCACACGTCTTACCGTCCTGCCATGAAGGGTGCACCTATGTAAGCACCCGAAACAACAGGTTTGCATTGAGAACTCTCTGATTCCCTTGGCTCAGCCTAAACCCTGCTTTCCTTACTCTTGGCTCCCCCCCACATCAGGGAACACTTACCCGAACATCCAAATTGCCCACTCCTCCCCCTTAGCAACCCTCCTGGGCCACTCCTTGGTTGGGCCTGGGCCGCACACCTGAGGAAGAGGTCTGCACCTGTTCTGCAGGCGGCCATTTGGGCAGGAAGGCCAGGATCTTGGAATGATCTGGAAGGGCGGCTGTGGCTCCACACTGGCGTGCCTTCTTGGCCCCACAGACTCATGGGGAGAGGGCATACTCAGAGGAGGGGCAGAGTGGGCCCCTCCAGCCAGGCCTAAGGGTGCTCATGGACAGGGCAGCTCAGCCACTCACTCTCTTCTCAAGTGATCAGTAGATGAGACTTAGAAATGGTGCCCTCTGTTCTCCTGTCTAAGTCTTCCCTCTCTTCCTGGTCTCCACTGCTCCATCCTCAGATTCCACCAGGAGACAGAGGGTATAATCGTATTAGACCGTTTACAGGTGGAGATGGACTAGAAGGCAACCACCATGGATATGTAGCTACCCCGGGGTAGGAACAGTGGACAAGGAGAGGGAAGTGGTACTGGAACCCATGAGGAGAGAGTTCCTGTTGAGAAGGATGATGGGAGAAATACAGGGACCTTTGTTTGAAGGATACAACCAATCAAGGAGCCTCACAGGTGGGAAGCCAGGTGAGCAAAGTCATGGCCCACTCTCCATCCTCTCTCTAATTTCCTACTGATGCTCTCCATGGGCCAAACTCAACCAAAACCAGAGGGCATAGGCTGTTGATGTGGCTCAATTAAGTCTCCCAGAGCTAACCATGGGATGAAGAGAGTTGAAAGGTGGATATGGAAAGACAGAAAATATCTGGGACAGACACTAAAGAGTGACTCAGATAGAAGTGATCAGTAACAGAAGATGAAAGGTGGGCATTTGTGAACAGTTCGCTCCCGTGATCCAATAAAACTGAAGTCTTGATAAGAATGTGCATGTTCAGTCCTGTGCTATGTGGTGATTGGAAAGGACTGGCATGCAGCTCACCCAGACAATGCTGCACCAGTGTCCCAGCTCCAAAGGGTCCGGAGTGTGCCAGCTAAACGACAGACTGAGATTAGACCCCAGGTCCACAAGCCAGCTATGGCTTCTCCTACATCCCGGCCCAGCACTTACAAATGAAATCTACAAACAGGAGAGGGAGAGAGAACCGGTGGGGAAAATGGAGCCAGGCTTCCTGCATGCTGGGTGTGAAGGAACAGTGGACATCTGCGTGGAAGTAGCCAGCCAGCAGCTGGACATGCTGGACTGCGGCCCAGAGAAAAGAACTGCTGACCTGCTCCCTGTGCTTGAGGGACGGACCCAGGTGGGAGAGGTCTGCACCTCTTCTCCAGAGAAGCTGGCTTAGCAACCGGATGGCCACACAAAGGCCAGCCAGCATGCCACCATTGCCTCCATTTCCTTATCAACCTTCTTCCTTTTCCACCCACGAGCTCAACGCCCTGACCGCAGCCTCACAGACCTATGACTTTCTCCTCCCATCAGCCCATTTCAAGACTACTGCCTTGCCTTAGTTCACCTAAAACCTAACGATGAGCGGTTTATGCCTAGAAGAACCAGATTCAAAATGAAACATCAGATGGACCACACTAAAACGAAAATTAGAAGACAATTAAAGGCATGATGCAAACCGGCTGCGATGTTGGATACTAAAATGGAAACCCTCCACAGTTTCTCCTGAAATGTCATCTATTCAGAGAGCGAGAAATGGGTTTTCCTGAGTCTCTGAGAGGGAGCTGCCCTCCCTGTCTGTGGTTTCGCTCAGCCCCCTCAGCGAACGGCACGAGGCTCACCTGAGCAGCATTGATGTGAATGGGGATGTGCCAGGTTTCTTGTCACTCCTGGCAGGCTTCCTAATGAACTTGCTGATGCTGTCCCTGCTTTGGAGTGCAGTGCTGCCTGCACTGTTTTTAGGGGCTTGCACTAAGAACCCACCTGTCCCTCAGCCAGTCTGTCTCTGCGTGTGACTTGAATGTTGGCACCATGGATTACCCAAGAGACTCTCACCTCACTTCGTTAGGGCGCTTTGATGCCACATCCTCTTGCCACCTCCTCTGCCCCAGAGTTTCCAATCAGCTCCTAGCCTTCACAGATCCACCCACCAATATAATGGCCCTAAGAAGCCAACCTAGGCGAAGACGTGGGAGCTTGGCCTAAAGACACTAGAAGCCAGATAAGCCAATGAGGCCTTGGTGACACTCGTCGATAGTGAATTACAAAACAAATCCCAGGTGGACCAATAGTGCAGTTCTATTCCGTAGTCATTCATATACAGTATCCTGGTCCTGGCCAATCATCTGGCAAATGGGTGCCGCCATCACAAAGGTAACTGAGTGGGAATATATAGAGCAGAAAAGAATTTTCAAAATCACTTAACCCAACCCCCTCATTTGATAGACGAGGACCTTGCAATCCAGAAAGGTAAAATGACTTATAACGAGCATCACACAGGAGGTCAGTGGCTAAGTGAACTGGGATCGAGATTTTCTAACACCCATTTTATCACATGTCAACAATACGTATTATGACCACTGGATACATGAAGTGTAAGTCCCGATTGACAGTCAAGAAAGTCATCTTTATCTTCTACGGGGAGGAAATCATTATGTTTTTTAAGAGGTTCCCCAAGGCCGAAAAGAGTGCCTCCTACTGACACAGGAGCCATCTTCACAGACTCATTTATAATTACAAGGGAAGACTCAATTTGGTGTTTTCCATCTTCTTTAGTTCAAGAACCTCACATTTAGACCAAAGAGGAGAGGCTGAGGGTGCAACAGAGGGAGGAGGTTTTAATGGAGACAATAATAACCACTGATACATAAGATTGCGCTTTGATTAAAAATAGAAGAGTGGTCACATAGAGGTTAAATGAGTGCAATTTTCAAAGGAGATGAAGAATCTCATATTTTATTTATTTGTGATTTTTATTTATTGATTTGAGAGAGAGACACACACACAGAGAGAGAGGCATTGATTTATTGTTCCACTTATTTATGTATTCATTGGTTGATTCTTGTACATGCCCAGACCAGGTATTGAACGCACAACCTCGGTATATCGGGACAACGCTCTAACCAGCTGTGCTACCCAGCCAGGGCCAAGAATCTTGTATTTTAAAGAAATTAGTCTCCACAGACTATTTCCATTTCTTCACTTCCCATTCATTTCTTAACCCACTATAATCCACTTCTACCTTCCCTCTGGAAAAGGCCACCAATGACCTCCAAATTCCCAAATCTACCCATTGTGCTCAGTCTTCATCCTTACTGGCCTTCACAGCATTTGGCATAACTGACCATGACTCCTCTCTCTTAGCTTCCACAAAACCATTTTTTTTCTTCTTTTCTATTTTGTCTCAGCCTCACTGTTTTGGTGTTCTCCCCCCTCCCCCCCCACACACTCCTCCCTAAATGACTTCAGTGCCATACTACCCACATACTGACAACTCCTAAATGGGTATCTCTGTGTGTGACTTGAATGTTGGCACCATGAGCTCTAGTATTTCCTTTTATTTGTTTTGTGTGTGTATATTTTTTCCCTCTAGATCAGGTTCCACAAACCCATACTTCTCTTTCTCCTGAACCAACATGTACATAGCCACCCAAACCAAAGACCTATCATTTCTTCCATTGAGCTTTTCATCCAGACATAAATCCTGCCAATCATCTCTCAGAAATCTCTTAAATGTACATTACTTTTATGGGGGAGGATTAATTCCTATTTATCTGTTTATTCTCATTATCTTCATTCAGACCCATGCACACATTCTTAGCTTTTGTTTTTTATTGTGGTAAAATATACACCACATCACATTTACCATTTTATCCCTTTTTGAGTGCACAGTTCAGTGGCATTAAGTAGATTTATGTTGTGCTATCCATTTCCGGCACTAGCCTATCAACCCAAACTGAAACTCTGTACCCATTACACAGAAGGTCCTCAGCCCCTGGTAACACCTATTCTGCTTTGTTTCTCTAAGAATTTGACTATTGATGCCAGTCTCCTCTTTACCGTGACTTCTTAGGTGGTCAGGAACACATCTTTCACCCTTGGCACTGTAGCTGGTGGGTACCCAATAAATGTATATTCAATGAATAAATAAAATAGCCACCCATCTACAACAGGGTTAAAATTCAGCCTCATTTGATATAAAAGGATACATTAGGTATTCCCTAAAAGGCTTTTTAAATACAGGATTCTGAAATATACTTTAGGTGCCCTGCCACATACCCTAGGGGACGTCTCAGAATGAAAAGCTGTCATCCCAACATCTGGCTATGATTAGTAGCTCTTTAAGTGTCAAATGTAATCAGGGTAATTACTCAAAGCTGTCATCTTGATAGTCTGAGGCAATGAAACCCAAAGCAGGGCCTTTCCCCCCAGGAGGGCTGGGAGCAGAATTCAAACCTGGAAGCACTTGAAGTGAAGGTCTTCTCTGAAGGGGAGTGGTGATGCCACTCCCGGGAGGAGTGACATGCAGAGTGCAGCGTGGCCTGTGAGAGTTCCCGAGGGCTCTTTAACCCTGAAGAAATCCATGTGGCCAAAGCAGCTTCTTCTCATATTCCCAGTCACCAGCCTAAAGCTGTATTTAACGAGGGACTATTTTGCAGTTAATTATTGTGCAAGCATTCTTTGCGTCTGTATTGTGCTGTAGTTTTCAAAGCACTCTCATTTATAGTATCTCACTTGAGCCTCACGGCCACATGAGTACAGAGGGCTTGATGTGGACATGAGGAACCCAAGGCCCACAGTGGTACTGCGGTCTTCCCAAGGCCAGAGAGTAAGCAGGGCCCTCTTCCCTGTTGCGCAGAGAGAGCCTGGGGAGCTTGAGGTTATTTAAGGTTATTAATACATAAGTTGCAAGTATTTTCTGCCAATCAATTTCTTTGATATAATTTTGTCCATGGTATTTTGTTTTTAAAAAGCCTTAAATTTAGTTCAGTACACTGATCAATATTTTTCCTGTTGGGTCTGTATTTTGCGTTTTGCTTACAAACGCGTTCCTTATCCCAAGGTTATTCATGTGTTCTTCTGTCTTTCTGATATGACTGTGTATTCACTGCTGAGCTGTTTAATGGACATCTCATAGCCAAAGATGAGGTCTAGCGAAGAAGGGGTCACGTCTGTTTTATTCTCAAGTGCATCCCTAAAGCAAATCACGGTCTAATAACACTGTGCTCAATAAATGTTTAGAATAAACAAACAGGAGAATCCAAGATGGTGGCATAGGTAAACACCTACACTGCTGCCTCGCACAACAATTTCAAAACTACAACTAAAAGACAGAACAGACATCATCCAGAACCACAGGAAAGCTGGCTGAGTGTAAGTTCTACAGCTAGAAGGAAAGAGAGGGGCTCACGGAGACCCAGAGGAGCTGCAAAAAGCTGAGGTATGGAGAAGCGCGCGCTGAGAGAGAGGGTGCCGGAGTACCTAACTGGCTTCCTCTGGCGGGAGGGAAACAGACTCCCAACGGCATTGAACCCCTTATCTTAGACACTAAACCCCAGATCCAGCCGAAACTCATATGGGGGAGTTTGGACTGTGAAAAGGGAGAGGTGCACGGAAATTTAGGGGAGTCGCAAAAGATCAAGTCTGGTCGCGCACGCGCACGGTGCTGCGCAGAGGACAGATTGCTGATTGTGCCGCTGGCTTTCGCGAGTGGGCAGGAGACAGACCTCCCAACTGCGCCACTTCTGAGTCCACTGGGCCCCTGTTTCGGGCGAAACCCTGGGGACCTAGACTCGTGTGGTCCTGGTGCACAGGAAAGCCAGAAAGGCAGCGGTTACAGGCGCTGCGGGCGCGCGCACAAGGACCGCTCCAGCCATTACCCAGTCACGTGAGACTCAGGGGCTGTGGAGGGCGGGGCCGACTGGAAGGCAAGGCGGTCCCTTAAGCCCTGAGACTCCACCCCTCCCAAGCTCAACAGAGGCTTCTGCGGCTTTGCGTCTGGTTCATAAGGCTGAATCCAACACAGAAGTTTCCCCGGCATAATGAAAATGCCGAGACAAGGGAAGGGATCACAAACAAAAGAAATGGAGAAAAAATAACGACTGGATATAGAGTTCAAAACCACGCTTATAAGGTTTTTCAAGAATATGCTAGAAAAGATGGACAAATTTAGCGAGAGCCAAGAGGAGATGAAAAAGGACCAACTAGAGATGCAAAAGAGCCAACTAGAGATGGAAAAGGTCCAACTAAAGATGATAAAGGACCAACTAGAAATTAAACATACACTGACTGAAATAAAAAATATTATACAGAGTCCTAACAGCAGACTAGAGAAAGGCAAGAGTCAAGTAAAAAATTTGAAATATAAAGAAGCAGACAACATTCAACTGGAAAATCAAGAAGAGAAAAGAATCCAAAAAATGTGAACATAATGTAAGGAGACTCTGGGACAGTTTCAAGCGTACCAACATCAGACTTGTGGGGGTGCCAGAAGAAGAGAGAGAGCAAGATACTGAAAACCTATTTAAAGAAATAATGACTGAAAACTTCCCATATCTGGTAAAAGAAATAGACTTACAAGTCCAGGAAGCACACAGAACCCCATATAAAAGGAATCCAAAGAGGACCACACCAAGACACATCATAATTAAAATACCAAGAGCAAAAGAGAAAGAGAGAATATTAAAAGCAGCAAGAGAGAAACAGTTTATTACCTACAAGGGAGCACCCATACGACTGTCAGCTGATTTCTCAACAGAAACGATTCAGGCCAGACGGGAGTGGCAAGAAATATTCAACGTGATGAACAACAAAAACCTACAACCAAGAATAATCTATCCAGCAAAGCTATCATTCAGAATTGAAGGGCAGATAAAGAGCTTCACAGATAAGAAAAAGCTAAAGGAGTTCATCAACTCCAAACCAGTATTATATGAAATGCTGAAAGGTACTCTTTTAGAAGAGGAAGAAGAAAAAGGTAAAAGATAAAAAATTATAAACAACAAATACATATCTATCAACAAGTGAATCTAAAAATTAAGTGAGTTAAAAATTTGATCAACAGAATAAACTGGTGAATATAATAGAATCAGGAGCACAGAAAGGGAGTGGACTGATAATTCTCAGGGGGAAAGGGGTGAGGGGTGTACAGGGAGAGACTGGACAAAAATCATACACCTATGGATGAGGTCAATGGGAGGGAGCTAAGGGCAGAGGGAGGGGTGGAAGCTGGGTGGAGGGATGCTATGGAGGGGAAAAAAGAGAAACAAATGTAATAATCTGAATAATAAAGATTTAATTAAAAAAATAAACAAACAAACAACCCCATGATGATGTGGTGTTATTAATAAGAGCATAGAGATATCCCTTGAAGAAAATCAATATATAGAATTTGACTCTTGTGAACTTCAGAAAAGAATTCTGTGTACATTGTATTAAATTTTACACATAAAATTCCTGGTCATTGACAACTGCAGTAACCCTAAAATAACCATCAAATCTTGACTTTCAGAAGACACTTCAGGGTCCATTGAGGGGGTCCAACCTTTTAGCTGGTGTGGCATTCTCTAAATGACTCTGTCCCTGACAGTAGGTTGTGTAGTTCGTGTGCACAAGTTCATGGGCACCAAGACCTCTCCCAGGGGATGGAAGCATGATTTAAGTGCATCCCCTACTGTGGCCCAAACCTCAAGGTGAGCAATTTGAAATCTTCACCCACCCAAAGCCTCAAGCCATGATTTTCTACCAGGTCCAGAAAAGCTCCAGGTCATCTCCACCTCCGTTCCTTTCTTTTGTTCTAAGACTGATGAGCATCTCTGAACAGCATCAGATTATTCTTATTGGGCCCATTTCAAAGATCTGCTAACCTCAACGAGTCCCTTGCTTCTTGCTTCCCGCTCCTTTTTTTTTTTTTTAAATTTGTTTAAATTGGTTTCAGAGAGGTAGAGAGAGAAATATAAATGATGAGAGAGAATCATTGATTGGCTGCCTCCTGCACATCTCATATTGGGGATCAAGCCTACAACTTCAGCATGTGCCTGACCAGGAATCGAATCATGACCTCCTGGTTCATAGATTGATGCTCAATCACTGAGCCCCACCTGCTGGACCCTGCTCCTTTTACCCATCCTCCTATCTTCCTGCTACATTCCCCAAAGTGGTAGGAACACCTTTTGTGTGTTCTCAAGCTCTAAATCTCAATTCTATCTCTAGCCCCCTCAGTAAACTGAGCTTATGGTTTCACTTAACATTTCTTACCTTTACCTCAAAACTCTCTCTTTCATTTGGAGGGAAAAGTATCCCTGTTCCTAACAAATAAACCTCCTCATTGTGCTCTTGATTCTGTTGAATTTGGCTTCTCATTCAAATTTACTCTTTCACCAAATAGTTTTATCTCCTCCGACTTCTAACAGGCTTATGACTTCCTCTGGGGGAAAAAGGCATCCTTGACTTTGCTTTGCCTTTGAAATTGTGCTGTCATCGTCCTTGTATTCAACTTGTTTGCAGTACATTATCTCTGGTTCTTTTCATACCCAGCAATCTTCATTCTGCAACCTTCTGCAATTGGCTTCCAGCACCAGCGCTGGATTAAAAGTAGTCCCTTGAGCGTCATGATTGATCTTCAGCCAATAAAATATAATAGCACCCCACCACCCACAGCTTCCTTCCTTCCTTGTTTCATCCATTCAAACCGAATGCCAAGTAGTGTGCGAGGCCCTGGGTATGTATATGGAGACAAAAAAGAAACATCCCTTCGTCACTGAAGCACATATCAGGTACAAGGGGAGACAGGACCACCCAGACCTGGGTGGGCTGAGAGGAAGCTCCAGGGAGCAGAGTGCCAGCATGAGGGTAGGAGGGAGTGGGGGTGCACATCCCAGGGTAAGAGGACAGAGAGGCCCAGTCACTGCAACAGAGAATACCATTCTCTGTTAGGGGAGAGGGCACTGCAGCCAACGGCAAACGTTACATTTCATGGTGAAAATATTGGGGATGGGAGAGTTTTGACAGGGAAGTGACATGATCCACTTCAGAGGCTCTAAACCACAGGTGCTAGCTTGTCTGTTGACAATTCACCATGAGCCCCACTCCCTGCTCCCCTCTCCCCTGCATCACAGCACAGATTCCTTCCAACTGGATCCCGGGTTAGATCCTGCTGATAAGAGGCACAGAGGTGGCACTTGAAGAATGGGTGAGAAGCCATACGTGGAAAGGTGGCAGCTCTGGGTAGGTGGCTGGCCATTGGCGAGGGTGGGATTTTGATAGCTGCTCCCCAAGTCCTCAGGGTCACCATGTTGGTGCTACAAGGAGCTGACTCTGTGACTCCTGCACTCCCACATCTCCTCACCCTTCCAGTGGCTGTGAAAGCCCTGGTTTCCTGAGGGAATGCCGGCTAGCACAGCATAGTGTCTTGAATAATTCTTGTCCAGAAACGGGCCTACATTGACACCTTCATTTCAGATCACTCATCTCTATGTGTTCCAAGGTTATCATTTCACTCATCTCCCCTATAAAGATGATTCCAAAACTATATTTCTGCCTCTGCCTTTCTCCTAAGTTCCATACCCAAATTTCCAACTATTTTCTGAATACTGCCACCTGGATGATCCACTGAAACCTAAAACTCAACAAATCCGAAAATAAGAATCATTTTCTTTTTATTTTTTAATTTTAAAATATACTTTTAGCTCTAATAAGTTTAGCTCAGTGGATAGAATGTTGGCCTGTGGACTGAAGGGTCCCAGGTTTGATTCCGGTCAAGGGCACATGCCTGGATTGTGGGCTCAGTTCCCAGTAGGGAGCATGCAGGAGGTAGTCAGTATATTTGTATTGATTGCGTAGAGAAGAAGGGAGAGGGAGAGAGAGAAATATCAATGATGAGAGAGAATATTGATTGGACACCTCCTACACACCCTGACTGGGGATTGAGCCCACAACCTGGGTACATGCCCCAACCTGGAATCAAGCCATGACCTCCTAGTTCATAGGTCAACAGTCAACCACTGAGCCACACAGGCCAGGTGAATCATCTTCCTTTGAAACCAATTCATTTTCATGAACCCACATCTCTTTTAAGCACCATAAAATTCTTTATTTCAGTTACCTGGCTCAAACCATATAATCTATATTTTACTCCCATTCAGGTAAAATATTTCTTGGGAGGCTACTTCGCTAAGTGCTGGGAGCACATTGGTTAATAAACAGAAGTGTTCCCTGCTCTCAAAGAGCTTACAGTCTAGTGGAGGAACTAGGAAAAACCTAAGAAAGTTCTAAAATTGTTTTCCTTAACCTTTAACTATATCCTAAACCTTTCAAAAATTCAAGATTGGAATCTTTCTTGAATTTGTTCCCCCTCCTTCCTTTCTCAATCCTCTTACCAGCCAATAACCTTCTCATGGACTAGTTCTCTAGTTTAGGAGCCAGACTTTTATTATATCATGGACATTTTTATGCATTGATAAAGCATATGTGCATATACCATATTTTACAGACAATTTTAGGGGGTCATTGACAGCACTTCTGAGGCCAAATCTTAGATCCCTTGGGTTCTCTCACAGGACTCCACCTCACTGTTTTTCTGATCCTCACCACTTCTGCCTCGGCTGCATATTTATAAAGCACAATCCTATCATGTCTCTACTTCTTGACTGTTTCTGCTTAGACTGAGTGTTGTTGGCATTGAATTAGACTATCAAGTTAGCCGGTACCTTCTGGATTTTGTTCAGATAAGAGATAAAGACAAAGTAATTGTCTTAAAATATTTAAGGGCAGTTATGTAGGAGAGGAAACAGGAGGAAGGATGTAACCAGCTCTGAGGTGTGAAAGAGAAACTTAGTCTCACGTTTCAAACATCTGCTTGGGGCTGGGCATTATGGCTGGTGCTAAGGGGATCCCTGCTCTCATGCTCTGAAAAAGTTTGGATAGTTGACTCTCAAATAAGACTGAATGTGAGTCTCATCAGTACAAAATGTCCCAGCGGTGGAAGCTTTGGGTTAGCTGAGACTTGGTGGGGTTCAATCTGAGCAAAGAAAGACTTGGAGACTCACAGAGCATGGGTAGGACTTGCATCTCGGTTTGGAGGGAACCTGGGGCTTGTGTAGTTGGCTTGTGAGAGAGAAGGCCTGTGGGTGAACTTGTGTACTGCTTTTGTTGCAAGTCCTTAAGGGTTCTATTTCCCAACCACCCTTTGACTCACTTTGATTTATGATAAATACATATCTCTTCATGCCTTTTCTTCCACACCCACTTAGCTAACATCAGGGGAAAGAGAAAATATCACCCTTGTCTTAGCCTATATTTATAAACAAAAGCAAGAAGGCTGACAAAGTACCTGAAACTCCGAATAGAAAAGGAGTATGACCACAGTCATGAATACATGTGGTTGAGGACGGAAAGGAAATGAACTCCCCTCCATCTTGTCCTATAGGGCTGGGACCCCTGCCTAAACCCCCTCCCTTTTCTGGGAGTGGCCACAGGTGTGCCAGCAATGTCTTAACTTCCCCGACCCCCACCCAAATGGACCAATGAAGCTCCAGGAACACAGCGAGGGTCCTAATAAGGCTAAACCACAGAAAGACCCTAATTCAAGAGACCAATCTCTGTAACCCTCATCACTTTCCTAAGCCCCCTAATTATCCTACCCCATAAAATTCATTGTTCCCGCCCGGCTCGCTCTCTCGCCTCACTGCTGCGCCAGAAAGAGGCTGAGAGCCAAACCCAGGTTTGAATAAAGACTCTTTGCTTTTGCATCGGAAAAGGCTCCTTAGTGGTGGATTATTGGGGACCCCGAACTCTGGGCATAACAAGGTCAGCTAACAATTAGCTCTATCTCTGCTGTAAAATCTGAGACCAGGACAGAAATACAACTTCTTTGGGCCTTTTTGTCTACTTTTGCATATTATGGAGACTGATAAAAGCCAAGGAATTCATGCTCCTTAAACAACAATAAAAAGGAAGCCTTCTGGACTGTATTCAAAATACCAGGCAATTTATAAACATTTTAGTTTTGCAAACACTAACACTGAAAATAAGCCACAGATCCTTTATTTATCTTTAAATGCTTTTAATTCAGTTATTTATGAGCCTCAACGTTTTAAAGTCACTCAGCCCCCTCCCCGCCCCGCCCCCGCCTCGCCACACATACATTATATTTAGTTTATTAATGTCTGTTGGTCTTATACACCTACTTCCTTCGATGACACGAACACCTGCCTATTACACTCAGTTTCCCTCGGATATTAATCACATGCAGAGTGTATTCTCCAGGATGGCCAATTCTTGTTAGGTGGCCCCTGAATATCGGGGCCAATGTTTGTGCTTTTTCCCAATGTATTTGGATTATCACCAACAGAAATATTTTATCCTTTAAAAGGATTTTTCTAACCATGTACTCATTTTTTAAAATCAATTTGTTCAGAAACAAGTTTAGAAATGTATTTTCAAAGGCAGCTCTTTCTGGGAGGAAACTACCTGCGTGTCTGGGCTCAATGAACAATGTATTTGAAGCACAAAGAATGAGGACTGATTTTTGTGACAAAATAAGTATTTGTTTTTTTTTTAAAAAAGAGCTCATGCTAATGACCTCAGTCATCTTTCACCTGGAGAGATCACTTGGGCAGAAATAGCTACCTCTGATAATGGATCTATTTCATGATTTTGTTTAAGGTATATAAGCTGTCTGACTTTAAAAAGTTTACATACCTTAAAGATAATACTGAATAAATGATGTTGGTAAAGAGTTTGATAGAAAACTCAAATAATAAGCAGTGTATGCCACGTCTTCAAGTTCAGGGACATGGTAGAACTGACTGTATACAGCTCTATATTGGTTATTGTAATAACCAGGGGTGGAGCCCTAACCGGTTTGGCTCAGTGGATAGAGCGTTGGCCTGTGGACTGAGGGGTCCTGGATTCAATTCTGGTGAAGGGCATGTACTTGATTGCGGGCACATCCCCAGTAGGAGGTGTGTAGGAGGCAGCTAATCAATGTTTCTCTTTCATCGATGTTTCTGACTCTCTCTCTCTCTCTCTCTCTCTCTCTCTCTTTCTCTCTCTCTCTCTCTCTCTCTCTCTCTCTCTCTCTTCCTCTCTGTAAAAAATCAATTAAAAAAACAAAAACAAAATATAAAAACCAGGGGTAGAGAATACCCAGCCTGAGAAATCATTTGGTCTGGCCCTGCCAAGACATTAGGGGTAAATTAATTAAATGTTTGACCAAATATAGCAGGCTAGTTTTTAAGTTGATCATTTTTTATGGCCTGAGAATGAGGTTATAAATATCCAAATGGCTCTGGGCAGAAAAAAAGTTTCCCCACTCTTGGAAACCTCATGGAAATAGATTGTTGACATATTACCTACTCGCAAAATACAATTCATATATATATAGTTAAAGATAGACTATTTTTTCCTACTTTGCAATTTCCAAAATAGTTCTAATGCAATGTAGCCTAGAAAATGCAACCCCCTGACTTGTAACCCTTCCACCAAATGGCAATAAAAGGCAAGTAAAATATGCCTTTAACATCCAGGCTAAAATTTTAACCCCTAAAATACTCTCCTGTATGACAAGCCTTCGGAAAACAAACTACTGACTGTAAATCAAAAGAGCTTCATTGGAAAAAAGTGTGTTAAAAAGAGAAACCACTTCAATGTAAACAAATGGGCAGGTGCCATTCACACCAAGAAATACACAACATGGTGATTAGTGTTCATTGGCCAATAGCAAGGAGCTTTTTCTACCTATGGCCTGACAAACTATGCCCATTAGCTTATGAAGTCAGAGCTCAAATCAGCACTAATTAAACCAAAATACTTAATCTCATTTCTCCCTCTAGGTCTACTAATGTTAGAATAAAAAAGAAAAACAACAATAGGGAGAACACGAGAGGAGATGACAGAAGAAAACATGGTGACTTAGGAAGCAGACAGCTGAGGGAACTCCCTTGGCTTGATGAGAAGCCTCAAGATAGCAGTGGGGAAAGCTGAGACCCAACCAGTTTTACACTCCACACTCCTCACGGGCACACTAGCTGACAGTGCCAGGTACCCCTAGAACCAAGAATAAGATGTGCCGGGTAGGGCTAAAATACGGGTTAGTGAGATGTTTTGAGGCGTTAGTTCCCAGGATTCATCCCCCAATTCCACACCATAGTGCAACCATACTTTATTCAAAGTGGGCAGATACTTGGAGACTTACTCTCTAGAGAGGAAAGAAGTCAAAACAGGAAATAAATATATGCATAATGAGTCCAGAAACCACCAATACAGCACTAGCAGTCAGATTTTTACCCATCTTACCAGCCCCAAAGAAAAGGACCAAAGACATTGACAGTAGGGGTTCCCCAACACTGAACCCACCCAGATCTTCCAGCAGGGGTGTTCAAGCACAGCAAGCCTTCATGTTTCCACAACTTCCTATCAGCTTTGTAGCCTTATTCCTGAGTCAGGATCTGAGAAGTTTCTAATATGGAAGATAGCAACAAAAGCAAACAAATAGCTAAAACCAACTTGGAGAAACAAAAACAACACAAGGAGAAAAATAACTATGTATAAATATAAACAATAAAGTTGAGATAAAATTTCCTAGGAAGGAGATCAAAAGACAGATGGAAAATGGGGGGGTGAAGGAGGTGCTAAACAGAGGAATGTTCAGAAGGTCTGATATTTGGATAATGGGATTTTTAGAGAAAGAGAAGAAAGAAAATATTTGCAAAAAATTCACTAATGAAATAAGAATTTCCCAGAACTGAAAGACATGAGTCACCAGATTTTAAGAGCCTACTGTGTGTCTGGCACAATAAAATAAAATAGACCCACACCAAGGAACATCACTAAAATTTCAGAGCATAAGACACAATTTCTATAAGTTTTAGAGAAGGAGAAAAAAAGATTACATAGAAAGCATCAGAGTGGCTTTGGATGTGTGTGTGCATGTGTGTATGTATGTGTGTGTGTGTGTGTGTGTGTGTGTGTATTAATCTTCACCTGAGGACATTTTCCCATTAATTTTTAGAGAGATTGGAAGGGAGGAGGAGAGACAGAGAAACATCGAGGTGAGACACATTGATTGGTTGCCTCTCACACATGCCCTGATGAGGCCGAGGATTGAGCCTGCAACTGAGGTACGTCCTTGATCAGAATCCAACACAGGATCTTTCAGTCAATGGGCCAATGCTCTATCCTCTGAGCCAAACCGGTTAAGGCTGGCTTTGAAAAAATTTTTTAACAGTAATACTGGAAGAAGATAACAGAGTACAGGTAATGTCTTCAAAATTTTAAGGAAAAAATATCTGCAATTTAGAATCCTGTATCCACGAAACTGTTAACTGAGACAGAGTATTTTCAGATGTGCCAACTATTAAATGTTTACCTTCCACACACTTTCCTCAACTTTCTGAAGGATGTCACTCCAACAAAATTAAAAATTTTTAAAAAGACTCATAGGGCCCAACTTGTGTGGCTCAGTGGTTGAGTATCAACCCATGAGCCAATAGGTCACTGGTTGGGTTCCTGGTCAGGGCACATGCCCAGGTTGTGGGCTCAGTCCACAGTTAGGGGGTGTGCAGAAGGGAACCAATTGATATTTCTCTCTATCGCTCTCCTTTCCTCTCTCTCTCTAAATTCAATAAAAACATATTTTTTAAAAATAGACTTATAGGAATATAGGTAGAAAAGATACAAGAAGAGAGAGAGGTAAATGGACATACTAGGAATGTCACCAGTGAGCATTGTGACCCACGAGGCAGACATAGAGGGCTGTCGGTGCCAAGTGTCACTGCAATTACACCAACAGATTGCCTCAGTCCAGGGTCTTTCTGCATTTATCTGATCTGACCAAACCTAACGAAGCATGTCTGTTCTCCACTCCATGCCCTGGTGAACTGATCAGCTGACACTTATTTTAAACCAGCCCACTCCCACAAGCTGTGCTGGGATCTATTCCAGAGACCTGGAGGGAAGTCCAGTGTACTTATACACAGAACATAGACCCTCTCTCTGGCAGACATCATGTGCCCCATCGGATGTCCCAACTGTGCTAGACTGTTTTCCAGGAGTCACTCCCTCCAAACTGCCTTCTATAAATTATCAGAGAAGCTAAAGCCAAACTATGACCAAGAGACTGTTTATCTTCTGAAAGCCTTGATCTAGATGTTGACAACATGGCCCTTTTCTTACACAGCGAAGCTTCTGTTTACCACTCACCTTTCTAAAACTAAACAATGTATATTGAGGGATATATATGGCAAAGCTAAAGAAAAGACAGATTAAGAGGGTGGGGGGGGGGGGAAGAAAAGGAAAGATGAACATAGAAACCAAGATAATGGTTATGTATAGACGGTGAGGAAAGAAAAGAAAGTACATTGGAGAAGAGCAGATAGAGGCCTTTTTAGATATGGCAGGTTCCTTTTTTGTTGTTGTTAATCCTCACTTAAGGATATTTTTCCACTGATTTTTAGGGAGAGTGGAGGGGGAGAGACAGAGAGAAAAACATCGACATGAGAGAGACATCGATTGGTTGCCTCCTATACATGCCCTGACTGGGGCTGAGGATAGAGCCTGCAACTGAAGTACATGCCCTTGACAGGAATTGAACCCAGCTATCCACCGAGCCAAACCAGCTAGAGCTGGCAGGTCCTATTTTTAACTTGGGTGGGAAGCACACAGATTTGTATTGTTTCATTATTCTTTAAATGATGTTTATACATTTTATAAAGTCTTATGTAGCATTTGTTAAACATACATTCATAGTATAGCCTTGAACTTCCTTCCTTTTCAAAGCAACATTTTATTGATATGCCTGTATCTAAAGAATATCCAACTGCCAACCCCCCCCCTCGAAGCCTTCATTACAACTCACTGCTACTATTATATACTAGAGGCCTAGTGCACAGATTCATGCACCAGTGAGATTCCTTGGCCTGGTCTGTGGGGATCGGGCAGAAACCAGCTCTCTGACATCCCTCAAGGGGTTCTGGTTTGCAAGAGGGTGCAGGCCAGGCCGGGGGGGGGGGGGGGGGGGGGGGGGGGGGGAGTGGGAAAGAGGGAGAAGAGGGGAGAAAGCACAGGTGCATGATTGGAGCCAGGAAGGGACCACAGGAGGTTGGCCAGCTGGGGAGGGACCACAGGAGGTTGGCCAGCTGGGGAGGGACCACAGGAGGGCTCCAGGACATACCCATCCATCTTGACCAGTCCCAGTCTGCTGGTTCCCAGCAGCAAGCTAATCTACCAGAGCGTCTTCCCCCTGGTGGTCAGTGCATGTCACAGCGACTGGTTGAATGGTGGAATGAATGGTCGGACACTTAGCATATTAGACTTTATTATATAAGATGTGTTGACCTATCACTTTGCAGTGTATTGTGAATGTTCAGGAGACTGAAGCAAAGTTTATAGGACAAAGAGACCCTGAAGTTTTTAGTCCTCTGTATCACAGTAACATTTTGGTAAATTAAAAAAAAAACAACAAAAAACAATTCACTATTTACCTAGTTGATATCTATTTGTGGTGACATTTGAGACTACCCTGTCTACATTTTTCCAAAACAGTGTTGAAATTGTTTATTTGGGGTGAGGGGAACAAAGGGGCTGGTAGTAAATCGAAGTACAAAGTAAAGGTAAGAAGGAGAAAATCAACCCAAAAATGCAGAATGCAAGATTGAGATCTACTGAATTCATCCTACAAAGACAACCTTACTGGCTGTGGCTGGAAATATGGGTCTCCAGCTCTGGACTTGTGAACAGAATCCAAGTCAGGACATACAAACCATACAAAATCCTAGAGAACATTTCACTTCTGTTCTCTGCACTCTCTTGGTCAGTGGTGTGACCGTCTCTCCCATCGTTAGCTGTTCCCCAGCAAGGCTGGTCACAGATTTAGCAGTGGGTCACTGCATCAGTTTTCTCATCCCTCTGCCATTACAGCACTCGCATAGGTGCTGCTGCTTGTCTGGCACATTGGCTGCTCCCGCCAGGTCTCCCAAAACCACCAACCTCTCAGCACATCAAGAGCCCACCTGCTCCTTCCTGGAACATGAGGGATGGTTTGGTCTGCATTATACAACAGCAAAAAGGCAGTTTTGTCTACAGGAAGCCCCTGGAAAAGGACTCCTGGAGTATAAGGTGAGCTGAACTTAAAAAATGGCAGAAACTGACAATAAAATGATTTCCGCCCCCCCCTAATTTCTTCTGCTATACCATTCTCCCTATTGTGAGGATGTACAACCAATGGAATCATCTGGTGACCACTATCACAATATGTTTGAAGCTCTCATGCAATAAAATGTAAAAAACAAACAAATAAAAAAAAAACAAATAAAACAAAAAAACAAGAACAGCCCAAGGGTCATCATCAAGTTTTCTGTTTTATTTAAGATTTTAGTTTTAATTCTGAAGAAAGAGGTACATTTTCTCGGTTTTAGTTTTAGCGTCAGGTTATAACCAGGTTTCTGTTTTCTTTTCTCCTGTCTTTTCAATACTGCACAAATGTCCAGAAACTACAGGGTTAAGTAAAAGCTGCAGGCAGGGAGGTTGGAGATTTGCTCCTGTGGTGATCAGATGTCCCCAGAGCAGTGCTATCTCAGTGCCCTAGTCAGGTGAATTCAAGGTCAAAGAAAAAAATATTCCGACAAATGAGAAAGACTGAAGAAATCACTTATATTTCAGCTCTTGTGTTATACATAGGTATTAAATCTGTGAATACTCTTTTTCTTTAAAACATTTGAATTTACTTTAAATATAAAGCCAAAATTTTTTTTCTCCTTAAAAAAATTATTTCTCCCCTCCTTATAAACTCTTAGCAACTGGCCAGTTACTACTACAGATCAATTTGTCTTTCCATCGACTTCCAATAAATTCTTTTGCTTAACAACACAATCAAGCCCATTCCATCAATTGGCCAAAAGAATTCAAAAATAAAATAAAATTTTAAAAAGCCTTTTCCCTGCCATAGTGGTAAGCTGAATACAAGACGGCTGCCAGGACCACGCTTTCCCTCATGCGTTTAGCAATCTCATTTCTATTAACCCGGTTTTCAAACGTCTGCAGTTGACAGTGCACTTACTTGACCTTTTCTATAGATTAATCGTCATTTTTCTGCTAAGCAGATTATGTCATTATTATGCGAAACAAACAGTAATTTTCTAAGTGTCGAGACTGCCCTTTGATTTCTTTTTTCTTCCTTAGAAAGGCATTTTTAGGAAACATTCAACCATGTCATCCCAATGCTGGATCAACAGAAACTTTTACAACGAACACAAACGATGGCCATGACCCTGTGATCGCATTGCATCTGGGGGTAGGGAGGAAAAGAAAATCGATCGGGAGCTGGAATCTTCAGAACTTAAGAGATGAGAAGGGCGCCGTGGGTGTGGGTGAGCCGAGGGAGAAAACAGGGCGGGGCGAATCCTGCATTTCCTACCGGTGTCTCCTCTTCCCCTAATGGCGGTCCAGTGTGGAGCTCTGTAGTAAATCTGTGGGGGTTTTGCTAGGGGGTCTGAAGGCGGTCTGAAAGCCTGGGGGCGGGGAGTGGAAGCTGGAGGGGTTTGAAGGAGGGTAGGGGTTCCAGCTGGCTCTGTGCAGGGGGATCTGTGTGCTGAAGGGGGCGCTGTGGTGGGCTTGCGAGGGCGCGGCGCCGGGGCCGTCCATCTCTGTGAGGGCCTGCAGGGATTTCAGCCAGTGCGGCGGATTGTCGTCTGGAAGGGAGTCTAAACTGTTTCCTGAAGAGGCCGGGATTCCTGGGGAGAGGAGAGAAAACAGGAGGGGAAACGGTGAGTGCGCGCAGGAAGAATGAGAAATTCGTCAAACAGCAACACCATGCTTAAGGCGATTAGTGTCACCCCCCCCCCCATCCCGCCCCCTGCACACACACACACACACACAAAGAAAAAAAATCACAATTTTTAACTCCTTCCAAGTAAGTCTTACATTCCTCTTCTCCGCCACCCACAACGACCAGGACTTATTGTCCCGGAACCCCACGCCTCCCCTTCCACTCCACACTGTCTGTCCCCCACGGTTAGAGGCAGAGCTGCAGAAACGAGTCCCCACAGTTGCATGGCGTCATTCCCCAATTGCGCTTCTCCTCTATCCGAAATCCATAAAGAAGATAGCCTTATAATAAAGAGCTTTATTTTAAAAGTGGAGTATGTTCTTTTAAGAGGGTGAGTCAGATCCTTCCTTGTACTCGGGAGGCCTAAAGCATACACACGTGCTGCAGGCGCTAGCACCTACTTACGCCCAAAGAAGCCACCTCGGCACCAAACAAGCCACCGGAGAACCACACAAGCCACCACGCGAGCGGCTTTGTGAAAAGCAGCTGATGGGGAAGGGACTTGCTTTAGTTTAGTCTGAGCGAGAACCCAAACTGATGGCCGTCAGTGGAGCTGAAGGAGGGAGAAAGTTACCTGTGATGATGGCTGGGTCTGTCCAGCTGCCAGGGCTGTCCCAACTCAGGCTGTCGGTGGTGGCAGTGTTGGACGTTGGTGCACTGTGGCTGGCGCTGGAGGGGGAGGAGGAATTGGGCAGTCCACCAAAGTTGATGTTAATGTTGGGTAGAAGTGCCCTGAGCCCGTCCTGCCATTCCTTCATATTTAAACTCTCTACAGAACTGCTGTTGTCTGGGAGATTTACCAACAAAAAAATGAAAGATAAAAAAAAAAATAAAAAGCTGACGTTAGAAACAGATGTGGTTCTTTAGTGGTTAAGCGGGAGAAGAATTATTTTTTCTCTATGGAGCATTTAAAATGGGTTGACCTAACCACTATGGAAAGCAGTCTGGTGATTCCTCAAAAAATTAAGACTAGAGCTTCAATATGACCCAGTAACCCCTCTCCTGGGTATATACCCGAGAAACTCAAAAACATGTATTCATAAAGATATATGCACCCCTATCTATGTTTATGGCAGCATTATTCATGGTGGCCAAGGCATGGAAACAACCAAAGTGTCCTGCGATAGAGGACTGGATAAAGAAGATGTGGAACATATACACAATGGAACACTACTCAGCCATAAGAAAGGATGTAATTCTGCCATTTTCAACAAGGATGGACTCAGAGAATATTATTCTAAAGGAAATAAGTCAGTGAGAAAAAAATAAGAACCCTATGATTTCACTCATGTGTGGGATATAAAACTGAAACTCGTGAGCACAAACAGCAGTGTGGTGGTTGCTAGAGGAAAGGGTGTGGAAGGAGAGGGAGTCCTAATATATGGTGGCAGGAGATTTGATTTGCGTGGTGGGCACACAGTGCAATATACAGATATTGCAACATAGAAACCCATATCTGAAACCTATATGATCATGTTGACCAAAGCCACCCAAATAAATTTAATATAAAATAAAAAAATAGGTTGTCTTAGCAAAATAAACTTAGTTAGGATTTTGCTTGTGAGCTCACAGCCCCTGAAACATGTTAGGAAAAACTTGCCCAAAGATCAGGAGAGGGAGCTTCCTGTCCTTACAGCCGCTTTCCCATTCTGCGCTTGTAAATCAATAATCCAGTTTAAAGTCCATGCACCAGAGCACAATTTAGTTCCAGCTACGCTCTGAAGTTTGTTAGTGAGGTACTTAGCCAGCTGAGCTGACCTATTCTATTAAAAAAAGGAAGCCTGCAAAGTTCAATCTATGAGTTTATTTCTGAGCCCATTAAAAGGAATAAAAATAATTTTATGAAGAATAAACATAAGGCAATAGAAAAAGAAAAAGTAATTAAGTTCTTCCTGGTCATAAAACTGGTAATGTGCCTCAGAGGAGAAAGGCAGTAATGATTAGGCTTTTGAATTTGAGAGTGTTTTTCCATTAGTCACAAAGACCAAAGAGGCAGGGGCTAAGCTACCTTTCCGATGGAGTAATTTTCAGCACAGTCTGCCTACCTTGCTCCAAGAGTTCTACCAATCACTTAAAACACCAGTCCTGGAGTCCTACAGTTCTCTCGGTCTACTTGTGAACAGGATAAAGTATGTTGAGACACTGTCAATGTAAAAGGCTTTTTATAAGTTGTACCCAATGATCTACCACCATCCAGTATAAAGTGGTTGGGGGGAAAGGGTAAACTATTGTTTAAATAACTGTTTGAAAATAGGAGTGTTGGTCAAACTACCATCTGGAGGTTTTGAGAAGAGCCTAGAAAATTATTTCTGGTCCTACAGAATTGATTAGCAACTCCCATGGGTGATGATGATGAAACAGGCTTAGTCTATGCTATGAATTCAGAATTTTGTTTTGCACCAATCACTGATCTATGCCAAATATCATGTTTTAGCAAGTGAATAATTTAATCTTATTTTAAAAAGACAAAAAACTATAACCAAACCCAACAAACATCATCTCTGAATTTACCAAGGTAAAGAAAAGGCAATCTACATCATGTAGACATGTCAACAGAAGGAAAAATAAAATCTTTCAACCTATAGCCATTTTACAACCAATGCCATTTCCTAAAGCTCATTCTTCTATTTATAACCTATTACACATTTTCATTGTGTTTTATAACTTATAAGGCACTCTCATAGTTATTTCATTTGGTCCTCTTGTGAAGTAGAAGAGCAGGAAGAATACTTTTCATTTAATGGATAAAGGAATAGACTTCAGAATAATTTGCTCAAGGTCACAAGAAGCCTTCAATTCAGACTGTACCTGAGTTGTGTTTTAAATAACACCAATTCTCTTTCTTGTATAGACCATTAATTGACTTTTTAATAGGTCAACTATTTAAGGGTAAAACCCAGTGGCCTATGAAACTCATGATTTAAAGAAAGCAAAAAGAAACACAGCAGATTATAATATGTCCATTAGCCATGATAAGCAGGATAGAGCAATATTTTGGCTGCAAGAACCAACTGGTCTTCGCAGGGGGTTGAGGGAAATTCTTCTCAACAACACAGTCATCAATATTCCCTAAGCTTTAACTGCATGAGACACTAATAAAATCACACTGATAAAAGTCTTAGAATGCCCTCAATTATAAGAAGGCTTGGTGGCTATGGTACATTCAACTTCTACAGCAGTCACATCATTAGACTGAGTAAGTTAAGAGTTTCAATGATCCAGAAACTGAACTTTAGAAAACTAGGAAAACCTTCTAGGAAGGAAATAAATCCCCCCTGGTAAAGAAAGATGATGTATAACTCTGTGGGAAATTTTTGAAGAAGATGAGTGGTCTTGACTAGGCAGGCAGAGTCAGTAAGAAGTTACACAAGATGATTTGAGCCTCTTTCTTCCCGTGAGTAGAGAAAAAAGAAAATACCCATAACTCACCAAGATGTATTTTCTCCTTACTTTTGTTTTACATTTAGTGAGAAGGAACCAAGGATAAGAAACCTCATTTTGCATTAACAGAATAACATTGCATTTATATACATTTTATTTGAAAATTAGTATTATAATGAAGTTAAAAGGCATTTGTTTGTGGGCAGGGGATATTTGGGAACTGTAAATTTCCTCTCAATTTTGTTGTAAACTTAAAACTGCTTTAAAATTTCAAGTCTATTTTAAAAAGAGATCATTGTTTTTCTGCTGTTAATAAAACCAAGCAGGAGTATCAGTCAAAAAAATTCACGTATGGCACATGATATAGGAACAGTGAGAAACTTAGATCCTCTCAGGTGAATTATGATTATAACACTTTGGGAAATAATTAGCTAGTCTATCACTTGTATAGTCTTGCCAAAAAATAGTCATGTGCCCTAGACTGCTTGGTTAGCTTACAGCATGGGTGTATGGTTTACAGAGAAGCTGCAAGTGTCATGGGAAAGTGACTGACATGTTCAGCTCCTGGAATAGGACCGCTGTTCCAAGTACTTTAGAAGAAGAAAAAGAAGTTTCTTCACTGTTTTCTCCACTATTGCTGTACCAACTCTTGGTACAAAGAAAGGGCAAGAGAAAGGAAATGAACTAACTCTTAACACCATCAAAATAGCTCCTCTCGGTCCAATGCACTTGAAATCACATCCTTTACCTTCTCCCTGCCTCTGACCCAAATTCATTTTAGCTTCTAGGACTTCAGTTAATTCCATTCCTTAAAACACAAATATCAGGATTTATCAACTATGGCACTATATGACATTTTGGACTATATAATTAACTCTTTGTTGTAGGGACTGTTTCAGGCATTGTAGGATGTTTAGTAGCATTCCTGGTCTCTACCCACTAGATGCCCAAAACACACAAAAACATGCACACACCCCCACATCCATACCCTTGCTTTGACAACACCAAATGTCTCCACAAATTGCCAATGATTCCTGGGGGGTAAAATCGTTACTAGTTGAGAACTGCTGACACAAAGAAAGATTCTTTTATTTCTGGGGCTCTAAGTAATCCCACTCAAATACAATTTCTCTTTCAAATAGTCCTAGGACTTGGACCACTAGACTTAACTTGATACAGTTTCATTTCCCATTATCTGTACAGAACTTAACAATGGGGTACAATTCAATATGTACAAGTCAGTGGGTCTAATGGAGAAACTCTGGGCTGAAAGCTGCAGAGGTATTATATAAGGCCATTCCACACAAATTATTAATGTAACTTTGGGCATGTAAGTTATTCTGTTAATGTCTGAGGAATCTACTTCGTAAGTAGAAATAACATCTGACTTACTCTCTCAGAAAGATAAAGAGAATGGAAAGTAATGTGAAGGCATTTATTATCTGATCAATGTCTAACAATTTTTCTCTAGTGCTCAATATTGAACAGGTAGTAAACTTCCCTAAAAGCCAAGGCACAATTGTCTCCTCCCTGGAAGGGATAACACCCAGCACACCACAGAAGTACTGTATAGTCAGTCTATTTAATAAGGCTTTTTATCACCAAGTATTGCCAAGACAAATAAGATATGGAAAGCACTTGAAACTTTCCACAAGAAAGACTAGACAAGACTAAGCAACTTACTAAGTTACTTCATATTAAAATCAAGTTACTAAGCATACTTTATATTAAAATGATTTCATTTTTAAAGTAATTATAATACATTAGGGAAGGATTACATATTTTAAAAGAATTGCTAATATGTTTAAATATTTTATGATGTCAAAAACTAATTTTATCATTTTCAAATATGTACAACAACGCACTTATTTTGGTTCTAAATCATGTGAGGGCAGGAGAGCGGGTCCAGTTGTTTGTATTTTTATTTTTCTGCATAGAACTTAAAATACTTTCAAGATGCTATATACCACACTCTTCACATTCCAATGTGTAAGAAGTGTCAGTATACCTGGCTTAGCACACCTTTTATTAAAGAAAAAACTATGGTTAAATCTATAACAAATTGATCGTCACACACCAAGATGACAAATCTAGTTTTTAGCAACAACAAAACTTATTATAACATGTATGAGTTAAGGCCGCCAAGATAAAGTCAAAGCAACTATTTCCTAAAGGTGCGCAAGGACAAAGCACTTAAACCACGAATCCTCTTCTCACGGAGCTTAACATCTTAACAGTGTGACAATGCAAATACTAAAAAAGTTCAACAATTACAATCTGAAAAAGCATCTGAGGAAATTTCTAGGGCTGTACATTTAAAAAATATATATATTTTATTGATTTTTTACAGAGAGGAAGAGTGAGGGAGAGCTAGAAACATCGATGAGAGAGAGACATTGATCAGCTGCCTTCTGCACGCCTCCTACTGGGGATGTGCCCGCAACCAAGATACATGTAGGGCTGTACATTTTTAATGAGTACTAAAAACTTTAGTGGAGAGGCCACTTAGGGACTCACATGAGAATGAGCTGGTGGGTGAATAACAGCAGCCATTATCTTTCACAGAGTAGTTAGACGCCTGAAAAACCCACACGTTGAAACTACCTTCGGTATTTTTATCCAACACTCTACCAGTCCAACTACTTGCGAGGAGGCATAGTAGCTGCATTTTCAGAAGGATCCAGGACACAGCCTGTGTCAGCCACTGTGCTCTTCTCTAACACACACCCTCACTTGTTCTTGCTATATACTATTTCCCAACAATTTTGGGCTGAAGTACATCTCCACCAGTAAATGATTTTAAGAAAACATAAGCTACTTTCTCAAACTTCAACTACATATCTCTAGCAACTCAAATATAAACAAATCATGCTTGTCCTACATGTCAAACTAAACTTTAGAGCACATAAAACTTCTATCAGAGAACTTAAAAGAAAGTCTTTATGACACAGACATGAGGTACACAAAAAAATCAGTCCAATTTAACTAAAATTTGCAGGGGAAATGACTACTATGTGAATGAATTCTTTAAAACAGGCTTATAAAATCAGATTGTTTAATGAAAAAAAATGTTATTCTACTTAAACAGAGTTGACACTCAAATTTCTAGAATTGTTTATTATAAAGCAGGCAGACCAGTAGTGCAGAGCAAATTTGCTTAAGAGTTTAACAGATCTGAAAATAGTGATTATTATACTAAGTGAAAAATTCTTAGAACTCAAATAAAAGGAAGTTCTGAGAACAGAAGACATGAACAAAGTAATAAAAAGAACAGTAAAATTTATTCTAACCAGAAGGAAGCAGAAAAGATATAAACAAGAAAAAAAGAGACCATACGAGTCAGCTACATATGATCTGTACTTTCTAGACTGTCTCTACTTTCTGCCTTTTTCCTTGTCTAGAATGTTTTCCCAATCTCTTCAACTAATTTTTACTCAATCTTCCAAAAGTTTAAGTCTGTTCTCTTCCACTCAGATCCTGAACCACACTAATTTGGCAGCTAACTGTGCTTTGACAGCTACAGTAGTACAGTTTACGCTGCACGGAACTCATCTCTTCTCCCTTGCAACTGAAAGCTCTGCAAGGAGACATTGTGTACATTCTTCAGCATGCCACTCAGCATCTCCGAAATTGACATGCTTCAAGACATCTGCTAAATCTGCTGAAGCAAAGGTCCAACTTGAGAAGCTGGAAAATCACTTTGCCCAAAAAGCCTGTTTAACTCATACCTCTATAAAGCTACGAATCAAATAGGATGTCTCCAAAGAGATGAAAATCTTTTTGAAAGCAGCAATCAGTTAAATTTTAGGAACTAAAAAGCTTCTCTGCATATAAACTGAAGGAGAACTAAGAACTATATTTTTCAATATGCTTGAGATGTCAAAATACAAGCAATACAATTTTTAAAATCTAACACACCAAGATTATTTAAATGTTTTTTTTAAAAAGGTACTCTTTATAATGTGTGTGTGTGTGTGTGTGTATTGATTTCAGACAGAAAGGGAGAGGGAAAGAGAGACAGAAACATCAATGATGAGAGAGAATCATTTATCAGCCGCCTCTGGCACAACCCACACTGGGGATCGAGCCTGCAACAAGGCATGTGCCTGACCAGGAATCAAATCGTGACCTCCTAGTTCATAGGTCGATGCTCAACCACTAAGCCACATCAACTGGGCTAAAAAAGATATTTTAATATTATGGATAGTAAGTAGATCTACTAACTATATTCTATCACTTATCTACTCTAGGTACTTTTCATTGACTCACCATGCACTTAATGAACTGGATTTCTTTACTACCCACAATCCAATAAGCCAAGTATCAGCTTCATTTTACAAATGAGGAGACCAAGTGGCTCTGATAGTTTAAAGAATTTGCCCCAAGTTATACAGTTTAAAAGTGTCAATGTCAGTAACTAAACCCAGTCTGACCCCAAAGCTTTTCTTCTCACCACCAAGCACATTACCAACCAGTCCTTGTGCTGGCAGGACTCCCAGAGGAGGGGAGGACAGACATGTTTAACTAACTACACTACGTGATGATAAATGCTATTCTGGTATGAAGAGGCATAAAGAAAAGGTGAACAATTCTGCCACCTTATATGCAGGATAAATGGTGAATGGAGAAAACCAGAGGAAGAGAAGCTGAAATGGAAGAGGGAACGGTCATTCCACATAGAACAGAGGGTAGCAGAAGACACTAACCACAAAATATAATCGGATGTGTTCTGCACATTGTGTACTTTTCTAGAATGTCCCTACAGAGATCCAAAATTCTCTTTGTGTGGGGGGGAAGGGGCGTGGGGGGGTGATAATCAGATCAACTACTGGGAACCAGGAAAACATCTAGATATTTGCTTATGAAGGATCTAAGGAAGCAAGAGTCCTTTTTTTTTTTTAAAAAAAAAAGGGAGGGTGGAGACTTATGAAAAATGTCCCTATATAAAGCTGTATAAAGAATGAGGAAAAGGGAAACTTAAAAAATGTTTAAAAATATTTTTTTATTGATTTCAGAGAGGAGGGGAGAGGAACAGAGAGATAGAAATATCAATGATGAGAGGGAGTCATCGATGGGCTGCCTCTTGCACACACCACACTGGTGATCAAGCCTGCAACCTGGGCATGTGCCCGGGCAATTGGGAATTGAACTGTGACCTCCTGCTTCATAGGTCGACACTCAAACACTGAGCCACACTGGCCGGGAGTAAATTTAAAATTTAATGAAAGATCAATACAGTACTAGAAGCATTATAATGTAGATAAGATGGAACCTGAACCAGACAGAATATACAAGCAACAGAGCTCAAGGATAGGAACGTATACAATCTGAAGGTGGAAGCATGGAAGGCATTTGAGTGAGCACAAAACTGAGCACTGTCTATGAGCCCAGGCTGGTGAGCACATCCAGGACGACTGGGAGCTCACTGTCCAGGAGAGGATACACAGGTCACCAGGATATGACTTCACCAAATCGAATTACAAAACTGCAGACACACAAAGGATGTCAACCATTCCAACTTCTCTGAGATCTAAATCTGCTAGAATAAAATAAACCTGGAAAATTAACTTCCTAACCATCTCATTTTCCCAATGTAAAAACAAGGAGGAAAACTTTAATTCTGGGCTTGTGACCAATAAAGAACTGGTTGCCTATTGTAAACAGAAGCCCTAAAAGTATATGAGATAATTTTAGGATTTACAGAAGCAAAGACTAGATTTGAATTTTCGGATAGCAGGCATGCTGGCTATTTTTGAAATTACCACAGTGGATTGCAATCACCTGTTTACATGTTAAGGAAAGAGGATAGGAGGGATGGGGGGAGGAGAAGATATATATATATCTATATCTCACTGGGTTGCCTCCCAAAGTGCCCGGACTGGGGATCGAAACCACAACCTTTTGGTGCATTGATGATGCTCCAACCAACCAAGCCATCCAGCCAGGGCAACATATTAGTTTTTTCAACCAGACTATGAGCTCCTCCAGGAAAAGGGCCTTGGTTTAATTAATTCTCTTTAATTCTCTTTGTATATACTGAACAGTTCTTGAGCAGAACCTAAAGAGGTATTTATGTTTCCTAAATAAATAGCCCTTAACATTTGCTTCTAGGTTTTTTTTAAGACAGCTTTCCAAAAATGGTCAAAAAAAGGAATGGGCCAGGGTGGCCCCAAGGTTATAGAGAGCAGTGCTTCAGAGCACAGAAAATGCTAAAATATGACAGTCTTACTATGCAGTAACTAGTAAAGAAAACAAGGTGGGGAGAAACATAAAGAAAGCAGTTTTTGAACCGGGAGAATCTCCTGAGATTAGATTTGAAAAGCATAGAAAAGATGGATGGAGGTATATAACCTACCTGTATAAGAGTATCATAATCCTTGAGGATTAAAATCAGAATCCATAATGACTGAAGCTTGTGGAAAATGCTGAAGGCAAGAAAAAGCTAAATTTGAGTAGCAGAAAATTAGGGAAAGTCAACACTCAGCCTGATATCACAATGTTAAGCCCCGAGAGAAGACCCGGCTATTTGGTTCCATCTTCATTTTGCTTCCCTCCATCTTCTTTACAAAAGAGCACACAATTCTTAAACCAAAAAGGATTAATATACAGAAGAGGACTGTCAGTAGAGATGCAAAATACTAAAAAAATAAAAAAAAAAATCTCAATTGAAATAAGCTTAAACTGTCTAGGTGCAAAGTGAATTCTACTCCAAGGGTATTAATTAATCCTCAGATATGATCACAAAACCATTGCTGAGAAGTGCCAGAAAAGGAGGGAATGGCAGAGTCTAGAAGCTGCATGCTTATAATTCGTTCTTGAGGAATTCTGAAGCAGATTAGGAGCTGGATGATTTCTTTAGAAATTAATAATGAAATAATAGATTTAAGCAAGTATTGCTCTATGGCTTGTATTTGGAGGCATTTTTCATGGGAAATATGTAGTATTCTGGCTAGAACCTCAATTCCCTTCTAACGGAAATAGACAGGAAGTTAAACTTTAATTTTGAAGTGGAATAAGTAGTCATGGAGACAGGTTCTACTGACAATTGTTTCCCAATGGAAATGTCTTCCTTCTATAGTGCAGGATCCATTTCCTCTCCACTTCTGTTGCATGCCCAAACCCAAAGACTTTGCAGCTAGCTCCATTCCCATCCCATTGACATATAAATTCCATAAAGCAAAAGAACAGAGTGATCAATGAGAGCCAAAATGCATTTCCATGAAGAACCAATCTTAGCAAAGTAATTTATTCTTTGGGAAGATTTCCTAGGATGTCACAAATATATCTTGAATTCAACAGTTTCTGTTAAGTTTTCTGATGGTAACCTTTGGGATAAGATGATAAAGTATAGCAGGAATAACAGCAGTGTTTAAATGTATTTGTACACCATATCAGCCTAAAAGTTTCTGAGCTACTGCTTGGCATATCTTTTGACTCCATGCTTTTAATTATCATTAGTATCATTTATAATCACATAGTTCTTTATAAGACAAATTTGTAAGATGATGATATACAAACAGGATACACCTTTAACTACATCAAACCCAAACACATAAAAATTAAGATATACACTCAGATTTTTAAAAATGCATTAGGAAATCACATCTAGTCATGTGTATGAAAAAAGGTCAGGCCTGTAAGACTTAATAGGCTTATAGTATTTAATACAATAAGTGGGTAATGGAACTTTTAAAAAGATAATGTTAGGACCATATAAATAGATGTACAATATCTAAATTAGTAATTGTTAGACATTGGACAAATCACAAATGATAAACACCAAGGGCCTCCATCTCACAAAATAGGGATAATACCTACCCCACAAAGTATTTTTATAGAACTCTGTAAATTGAAAGAAATATGTTAGTAATGATTTTACTTAACAAGTAGATCTATTTGTTATCTGATCACATCTGGATTGTGACCGTATTTTAAGAGGGGGGTGTTCATTATCAAGTGAAAATGTGTGTAGAGAAACTGAACTACAGAGAGAACTAGAAACCATGTTAAGTGTCTAATGGTTGATAGAACTAATGTTTCATCTATATCCAGAGTTTCTAGACAAATTGGAACTGTGTTCACATATTTAACCAGAAGTATAAATGGAAAAAAAGATTGTTTTAACCAAGAGGAAAAAATTCTTTAACAATTACAAGTTGCCCTAAAGAATTGCCCTATTATTAAGAAGTACAGATTGATACTTACAAATAGTCCTGGAGATGTCAAGTACAACATAGGGAATATAATCAATAATATTGTGCGTTAGCCAGTTTGGCTCAATGGACAGAGAGAGGGTTGGTCTGCGGACTGAAGGGTAACGGATTCAATTC
>JAAGEH010000307.1:51055264-51158327 GCA_011751065.1 Lasiurus cinereus | reverse complement strand
ACAGAGAGAGGGTTGGTCTGCGGACTGAAGGGTAACGGATTCAATTCTGGTCAAGAGTGCATGCCCAGGTTGCAGGCTTGATACCCAGTAGGGGGCGTGCAGGAGGCAGCCAATCAATGATTCTCTCTCATCATTGATGTTTCTCTCTCTCTCACTCCCTTCCTCTCTGAAATCAATAAACATATGTATTAAAAAATAATATTGTAATAACTGTGTATAGTGCCAGGTGGGTACTGGAATATTGGGAGAAATACTTGTAATGTATGATTATTTAATCACTATACTATACACCTGAAAGTAATACAAAATAATATAGAATGTAAATTGTAATTAAGGAAAAAAAAAGACTAGCCCTACTAAGGAAAGTATTAAGCTCCTAAAATACTCCTACTACCCATAAAGAGTTCTGAAAGAAAGGGTATTTTACAGAGATTTTCTAAATTGTGAATATATTTCTAAGGGGAAGATGTATATATATATTTATCTATCTATACATATGTGCATACAGATAGATATAGGGGTTTGGGAAAAGCAGTTTTGCAGTTGTTTGTGAGTTTATTCTTGTATTATTTTTTTCCACATAAATTCGCACGTGCGCGTGCGCGCGCGCGCGCACACACACACACACACACACACACACACACACACATGAGAGTTTGTGAGCATCATAAATGAGAAACTTGAGGTTTAGAAAATTGTTAGTAGGTAATTTTTTTTAAGTTTGTGTGGGGCAAGGGTTGGGCTGGTCTTGGGGAAATAAGGAAAAGTCAAGAGTTTTCTTGAGGTTTCCAGTGTTCAGAGTTAATGAAGACAGAATGACAGGAATGATCATGGAGTAGGGAGGGGAATCCTACACTGAATGACATGATATAAGTTATAACTCACGTCCAAATAAATCTGATTATATTCCAAAAGTCCAGATGGAACACAAAGCAGATCCAGGCCCCCAAAAGCAATCAGACACTAACATCACTCTCTCAACCATTAGTGCTCATTCCACTAACATTTACTGACTATCTATTCTATCATTTTCTCTGGAGCCTGATGCCATTATATTCTACAGCAGTATCCTAAAAGTCATGCTATTCTGCTTTGCTTTTATATTTCTTTAGTGGATCACTTAAAGTTGGCCATTTTGAACAAATCAGTGATAGCTTTTGATTACTTAGCACAAAATATTTTTATGGAGGTAAGTTCCTCTTTAGACTTGCATTCAAGACTGAAGTATTTTTTTTGCCTATGCAGCAAATCCTCTGTGGTTATGTGTCTAGTGAAATTCCTAAGATTTCTGATGTTCACAATTTCCCAAATTTTCTCAAAGTTATTAAAAACACCAAACCCAGGTTTTTATTCCATTTGATTACACAGCTCACTTTTATTTCAACAGTGAAGATGTCTTAATTTTTTCTGAAAGATAACTCCTATCAAAGTCACAAAATCCCCCCAAAAGAAGACTAAAATTATCCATGCTCTAAAACATGATTTTTAATTGACAAACTCTTCATAATCCAGCTATGAGCTTCATTTTTATAAAGTATCTTTTGGGCATTAAAACAATAATGTGCTTTATTTCTTAATTTCAGAAAAAAATTATTTCAGAAAATGAACTTCCTCATTATTTTATACTAAACCAAATGAAACAGATATGGGTATAGTTATGGTGAGGGACATTTCCAACTTAACAGACCAACCATGTATCTTTAAGAGTTCTTTTTCACTGTACTATTTACCCAAACCAAGAGATAGTTGTTAGTTTTGAGACTGTTTTGTGTAGATTTAACTTTCAAAACAAGCATTTATGATTTGAAATTTGTATTTTATCTATGTACATATTTTTAAAAAAGACTATTTTTTTTCTCCCTACAATTTATTCACATACTAGGCAAAATAAAAACATTTTGCTTCCAATTTTCAAATGATGTCTTAATTTTCAAAGAATTCGTATTAATAAAAATTCGTCCTTTCAAGACCCTGATGAACTCAAAGAGTTATATGTTCATCACCAGTCTACCTGGAGCCCCAGTTTAAAAATCATTTACACTTATTTAAGTGTTCATTCTTAACTATGATTTATTATAGTTGAATTTAAAAAAGATTTTTTAACAGAATCAATTCTCAATCAGTGTTGAATCTTAGTGTGCAGGAAGAAAAGATGGAAGGTCAGACAAATACATTTAAAAATATATATTTCTTTATTGATTTCAGAGAGGAAGGGAGAGAAATAGAGAGAGAGAGAGATCAATGATAAGAGAGAATCATGGATCAGCTGCCCCCTGCATGCCCCTTACTGGGGATCGAGTCCACATCCCAGGCATGTGCCCTTGGCCGGAATTGAACCTGGTACCCTTCAGTCTGCAGGCCGATGTTTTATCCACTGAGCCAAGATGGCTAGGGCCAGATGAATATATTTTCAAATATAAACTAGGAACTACAATTCTTAATGCACTATATCCTGGAGCTTAGTACTGAACTAGAACTAACATTTTTTGTTGAAAAAAAAATTACACATACTTGTAAAACATGGAGTTTTAGTCATATTGCTAGAAGTATTAAGTGATTTTTCGAAGGGCTATAATAACTTAGGTGAGAAAAGTGAATGATAGTTTTGCAGTATCAGAAATCTTTATCAATTTGACATTTACCAGTACATGGTTGTTAATCTGCTCTAAAACCCAGTCTATGCTTTCTGTTGTTTTGATTTTTTTAAAAAGGGAGAGAAAACAGTAAGATCATTTAAAATAAAAGCCAGTCTGGAAATAGTTAAAAGGTAGTAGACTGGTTACTGGGAAAATAACTAATCATAGAGACTAAGCCACCTGATAGAGACAGAGTTTTCTCCTTTGAAAAGGGACATTTGGGCCTGTCAGGGAATCATACAGGTAGTATACCGTAAGGTCTAGTTGAGCCCAGCTGGGTGGCTAAGTTGGATCATTGTCCTATATAACAAAAGAGCTACGGATTTGATTCCTAGTCAGGGCACAAAGGGTTGTGGGTTTATCTCTGGTTGGAGAGCATACAGGAGGCAACGAATCGATGTTTCTTTCTCTCTCCCCCTTCCTCTTTCTCTAAAAATTCAATATCCTCAGGTTAGGATTTTTTAAAAAATCTATGAAAAAGATCTAATCAAGACCACTTCTTCTAATGGTGGAGAAAGAAACCATTTTTTCTATGTTCAAAGGGGGGAAAAAACAGGATAGAGGGATGAGCACACAGAATAAGACTCAGGGTGGTCAAGAATCAAAACCTGAAAGTATGTTATAAAACAAAGGCTGCATTGTTGTGCCCATTTATTTAGAAATTGTATAAGATCTTTGCTTATTTTGATAACAGGCTTAATTCTAGTCACCCTTTAAAATACAGGTGAGGTCCTGGGAGTTTACACCTAGCAACTTTAACTACACTAAAATTCAAGCAAGAAATGTTTATACCTATCTGGCACTAGGGAAGACTACCATTAGTCAACAGTGAATGTTAACAGTTTAGGAGTAAAAAGAAACACACTTGGTACCAAATCTTACCCTAAATGAGAGGTGAGGGAATAGGGCATATAACAGTAACCTATTATCATCTAATAAAAACGTAAGTGGAACAAAATATGTAGCCCAACACTCAGCTTAAAGCCAGTAAGAAACCTTCCTACTTAGTTGAAGTCATAACCCAGGACCTCCTTTACCTTTAGCTGGATAGTCAATTTGTAGATGTAATAAGAAAATAAACAGCTTCAGGTTGTCAGTCTTCTTGAAATTGTCAACATGTAAAATGAAAATGTTTAAAAACATCCTAGTAATGTTCTAGGTCACTAAGTTCTGCTCCTTGACACATGCCTTCAGTATGCAAGATTGTTGACAGAGCATAAATACTAGTCCAGTCCTTGGGATAAGATCTCGCCATATTAGGTAACAGCTCTAGGCTATAAAAGTTGATGGCAGTCAGCTTTCTTGAATTTCTTCTTGGACATGGTGATGATATTACCTTTAAAATCCTTGTGGAGCTTTCCCTTTGTTTCATTATGCTGAAAATGACTTTCTTGATTTAAAAAAAAATCAGCCTTTATGCTATCATTTTACATGGTGTAGCATATAGGAGCTCTTCAAAGATGAATCTGAGATCACACCTTTAGTGTGGGTACAGCACGTCCTGGTGCCATTAATATAAATTTTTTTATTGGAGATGTCACCAGTCTATGGTAATGCATTTTAGTCTTTAAACATTCTTTGGCACTGTAGAAAAATTCTAGGTAAATTTAATTCCATCCGTTTTTCTCTTTTAGTTCTGACATTGCTAATTATTTTAAGTCTACATTAAGAGTACTGCAAGGTTACATTTGCCACCCACTAAAGTCACTCCAAAATCACTGGGCCTCATTTCATACAAGGCTGTTTTGACAACTTACAGGATCTGTGATAATAGTTGCCAACAGATGGACACTTTGAAAGCCTACAATTCACAATTTGCACTGATACAGTTGAAAGCCCTTGACCTGCAAGAACTACTATAATAATCCAACTATAAGACACACAAAGTTAAGAGAAGGGATATGTTCTGTTGAAAATATTTTTTCTCTTTGAGTTAGACATACGAAAGCAAATTCAGATGATTAAGGTTAAAGGAACTTTACATTGTTATTGAAATGTAATTATGGGCAAGTTACACTTCTTCTGAGCCTTGTTTACTATAATTACTTGGTCTTTCAAAGGAGGATTATTGAAAATTATGCAATTTCATGATTCTAACACAAATACCTTTTTTTCTTATTAACTTTTCCTTTGGGTTTCCCAAAGAGTGTGATATGACTATTCTTAGTGTTGAGAGTGATATTTGATGAGAAAAAGCTATGAAAACATTTGTTCAGAAAAAATATGACCAAGGGTAAGGTGACACCAGTATTATAACCTTATTGCATTTAAATAGGGTCTTTATTTCTTTCAAAAATTACTTAGAGAAAGACAGAATATAAATATAGCATTATCTTGAACATATAATTTAATCAGAATACAGCAGGAATAAATACATGAAAAGCCACAGAGATGGCCTGACATTTTTTCCTCTGTTACATCCACCAAGTGGAGGATTTAATTGAAAATTAATACATATAACCCAACACACACACTCAACCATATATTCCCACAACACTAGGCTTACACTTTAACTTTGCTAAGCAAACCTTTTCTTACATAACACTAACCAAATGTCATGAAGACAGGAAGACCATTATTGTCATTTCAAAATTATTGAAATAGTTGTTTCAAACTATTTACCCACTCCGGAAAGGAAGTATCTTAAGGTTTCTTGTCTACAGCCCCTTGGCCTCTCCCAACCCCCTGTAGCACACACCTCATTTTTAGGAGTGGGGTATAAAAGTTGCTTGATCCACAATTTAAATACTGCAGTGAAGAAGTGTGAGATACATTAAGGTGTAATATTTGCCTTTCAGCCTACTGGATGAAACACCGAGTTTAGGTGCAGCTACCACCACAAAGCCACAATAAGGAATAGGCCCAAACTCTCAAGAGTTGGAGTGGGTTATTTATTCTATTTTAACACTGAGACTTAAAGAACAGTGCTGGGCCACTTGTATAAAGTAATTAATTGTATAGTAAGTGAATTTCACTTCATTTTTTTAAAGTATTGGGTGCTGTAAAAGCTTTAGAAATTAGTGAGAGAGGTACTTTGGGAGTATCCTTTGTAACAGAGCACAACAGTGGTTCTCAGTACCAAGAGAAGCTAGAAACAAAACTATTCTAGGTACAATATATTCCAGGGCTAATTTGGAGCTTCTAGGAACCTTTAGAATACTTCTAACATGTGAATTGGGCCAAGAAGAAAGTAAAATCAATAGTACCGTAGGAAGTTTGGTCTGAGGAAAATGGATTGGTTCAACAATTTCCAGTGCTTTCATGGAACTTCTAGGTACTTCAGTCAAGATTATCAAGCAGCTTAGATTGCTGAAGCTTGCCCTCACTTCTAGGAACCTAATAATTATAAACCAGATTTCTGTATAATTCAAGGGAGGATACTCTAAAACTCTGTGTAATAAAGTTTCATTCTTCTTAATGAATCCTGAATTCTCAAGAGTAATTCTTTAAGAAAAGCTCCTGATTAAAGAAGTTATAGGCTAGCATGCCCAGCAATATAATACTGTTGACAGCAAATCATAGGGCAGTAAGGAGGCTTCTTGCTCCTACATCATGGTTTCACATAGTATTCTTGAATAATGACTTATATTTTGAAGCATTATCATTTTTAAATGTCAAACTTGACATCTCAGCTAACATATATGAAATAAGTCCAGGGAGTTTAAATTTTTTAGTGTCAGAACATTAAGGGTGCTTCCAAATTAGGCATATTTGGAGGAAAAATGTGTTCTATATCTCTTTATTTCTATCCCTATTCCACTACATCTGCAACAGTTTTTCCTAAAGATCACATCTAAGAATACAAAATATAAGGACCAAGAGTAGATTAGTTTAACAACTTGCAGCTATGCATCTATTCACAGGGCATTCTCTTTTGGGGAAACCTATTATAATGTTTTTATAATCAATTATGAGAAATTTCTTAATTTCTCTCTACTCTTCACCAATCTACTGCTTTTAATTCCAATTTGTTATATAAATGAAGTAGAATGACCTAGTCCAACTAAGAAGAGATACTTGCCCTAATGTAGATGGAAAGTTTGTTTTTTTCCAGTTTGTATGTGAGCCTGGTAGACACCAGTTCATATCTGTAATATGGACTAACTACCATACCTACTCCCTCGGTCTCAATCCTTTCCATCAGTAGTCGCCAACTGTGGGCCGGAAAAGTTGGCGACCACTGCTTCACATCATATGTAACATGTCTGTCTACCAACCCCTCATGCTCACTGGGCTTACCTCCACCTGTCCAATCTCATCTCTGGCTTTTCCCCAGCTTCCCCTTCACTCTGCTTCCACATCCTCCTACTGTACTTTGAGAAAGGACTATTTATTCCATTGTGCAAAGTCTGGCTTTGCATGATCAACTTACAGGAAACCTGACCCAGGATTCCCTAGGCAATACCATACTTTCAACAATCCTTTCATTTCTAACTTCCTATTCTTAAGAAAGGACTAGAGCAGTGGTTCTCAACCTTCCTAATGCTGTGACCCTTTAATACAGCTCCTCATGTGGTAGTGACCCCCAACCATAAAATTATTTCTGTTGCTACTTCATAACTGTAATTTTGCTACTGTTATGAACTGTAATGTAAATATCTGATATGCAGGATGTATTTTCATTGTTACAAATTGGACATAATTAAAGCATAGTGATTAATCACAAAAACAATATGTAATTATATATTGTGAAGTATTTATTTCTAATTACAAATAAATGAAATTTTGTCTTGAATCATGGTGTAGCATGGGTAAGTCTTCATATGACAACAGTAAACTACATTGCTACACTTTGCTACACCGCGAAGCGGTCTGTTGGTTCCTAAGACCATGGGAAATAGGTGTTTTCTGCTGGTCTTAGGCGACCCCTGTGAAAGGGGTCGTGACCCACAGGTTGAGGACCGCTGGACTAGAGGGTAAACAGGTAAAGATAATGGGAGTTCTGAAAGCTAGACTTCTTTCCAATCTCTAGCCCTAAAGTTAATATATCTGCCATCCTTTCTTTGTTTTCATTCATCTTTCAGCAGAGTAGATATCTCACTAACCACAATCTCCTAATCTGACATTCTCTTAACAGGACTATACCTGCTCTTTGTCTCTATGAAACCTAAAATCACTGAACTCTCTTCAACATATTTACATCACTGGATCTTTCTTGCCTCAGTGCAATCTTCATGACAAGATTAGGTATTTCAAAATTGACTTCACCTTCACACAAAACTCTTAATATTTGCTTTGTCCTCTCCTGATGCTTTGTGCTGAAGCAGAAGAAATACAAAATCATACACATTTAGACTCAAATTTTTAAATTTGGTCCTTATCTTTACTCAGCAATTCTTCATTTCTTTCCAATGCCCTTCTAGGCTTATTCTCACAGATTAATTTAATCTCCTTTCTTTAAAGGATCCCAACTTCACTCTTTTGCCCCCATTCTCACACAACATGCATTTAATAGTTACTGATATGAGTCCCTTTACTATTTCTATTTTCTCTAATCTTACATTCTATTCTCTCTCCTAAATTTTCTGATTGTTCCTACAAATAATAGAGGAAGATATATCCCACCTCTCTAAAGTTAAACCCACAACTTAACCTCATCTCAGAGGCTTACTTCCTTCAAAGTACCTATAGAAACCTGTACCTATAGAAATCAGCTAATCTTCTCTTCAGCACTGTCCATCTCTTTGAGAATTAGTTCTATATGGTCTGCTTTTAAATACTTAGGTATATCACTTATCTTTAAGCAACACCTTCTAAGACCTAATTAGCATCTAATTAGCATCTTGTTTGTCTCTTCCCCTTTGCTGTCAAATGTGTTAAGTACTCAATGACTGTTGCATCTATATCCTTGACATTTCCTCATGAATCCTAGAATCTGGTTTTTATCTGAACCTTTTAATTAAAGTTACACTTCTAAAGGTTGGAGACCAAACCAAACCAAAAGGTTTATTCTTAGGTTCTTTCTGATTTTTAACTCATAATTTCTTCTCACTTCCTACTACTGTTATAGTCCAGGCCATGTTAGCCAGCAATGAACTGCTAACTGGTCTTAATTTCAAACAAAGATATTAGCAAATTAATCTTCTTAAAATGCTACAATCAAGTTACATCTTTACCAAAGAAACTACTATTCTCTACCATTGACCACAATCACATTAAGACTAAACTCTTCCTAGCATTCAATGTTTATTCACACTTGCCCCACCTTTCTCTATGACCTGTATACCTCAGACCAGTCCATCTCCTTCTCACTGCCCTTCCCTCCCAAACCCTACAGACCATGCTAATGGCTATCTCTAATTCCTTGTTCAATCTATTCCCTTAATTGTATTTCCCTTCCTTCATCAACTAAATTTCAGCCATCCTTCAAAATAAGAGCCCAGATTTACAAAGCCTGTCCTTGAACAAGCTCATATTTTTATTTTTGTATCAGCATAATGTCTGATTAGTTCACTGAACATTTTAATGTGTAATATCTACATATATTACTGCCATATATTCAGCATAAGGAAACAACACAGTAGGAACTCATTCAGATCAAAAGGCTGAGATGAGAGACACAGCACAAAGAGCAGAAGGACTCGCTTGACACCAGATAACTGACTTTGGTCATATTTTGTAGAAACAGGCATATATTTCATATTTGGGGTTATCACTTCTCTTTAAGATAATATTTTAAAAATATTATTTTTAATCATATGATATCTATCTCTTAGAGTCAATTAAGCAGACTTGGGGAAACTTCATAATCAAATAAACAAACAAACAAAAAATTCCAAACTTTACAGCTCAACAAAGAAGAAAATGTCCCCAGTTTTCATGTACAACTAAATAACACGGTTGTCTTCATTTTGTAAGATTTCAATGCGCCTGCAATTCTTTCCTTTCTCTTGACTTTTTGAGGCAATGCCTCTGTGGGAGTAAGTAGGAATAGCTAGCTCCCTATAAACCAGTGTCACAGCAGAAGAGAGCTCTGGCAGTTTGAAGGTGCTTGGAATATTGTACCATAGGAACCATGTCAGTAAAAATGTGCTCATACACAATGCTTTAAAGTTGTTTTCTTTAAAATAATGCATTTATAGAGCTCTACTTATGTGAAGGATACCAAATAAAAAGTAGAAGACATGAGCAATACATGCACATGACTGAGAAATACTTAAATTAAAATAACAAATATATGCCTTCGCTGTTAATATTTTTTTTTACTCCTGGCAAATTATATGTTTAAAATGTTCAATGATCAGTATTCAATACCCTCTGTTGCCACTGTCAGAATGATAATGAAATGAGTCTGAATTGCTATGGCTGTCCTTGTGGCTAAAAATATCAAGAGCTGACCTCATAAGAATAATTTGAAATAGAACTGTTACTAGATTGTTATCCTTGACAATAGGGTCTGTACTTTACACAACTTTGTATCCCTCAAGATCTAGTTCAGGTCACTAACACAGAATAGGCACTCAAATACTTAATTAATGTGTTGTTGAAGTAAGGGGAGAGTATAACAAAAGCACCACCTAGAAAAATTAAATGCAACAGCAAAATGAAAAGAATTATTAATCAGAAAACGTTTTCTAATGGAATCATTAAGAATATAAAGAAGCATTTGACATTCATCAAAATCAATCTAGATGTCTCTTTCCTACAGTGGCACTAAAAACATTTCAAGATAGAAGCTCCTGCCCTAGCTGATTTGGCTCAGTGGATAGAGTGTTGGCCTGTGAACGAAGAGTCCTGAGTTCCATTCCAGTCAACAGCACGTACCTCAGTTGCAGGCTCTTTCCCAGGCCGGGCCTTGTGCAGGAGGCAACCAATCGATGTTTCACTCATATCGATACTGATATTTCTGTCTGTCTTTCCCTCTCTCTTCCATTCTCTCTAGAAATCATTGGAAAAATATCCTTAGGTGAGGATAAAAAAAAAAGAAGTTCCTAATTTTTTTTTTCTTGGAGGTGTCACTAAACCCTTTACAAATCTAGTAACTATGGGTCTTCTAACCAGAAAAAAAAATGGACAGATATACATACAATCATAACTTTGTAAGTATGATTAAATAGTTTTGGACTCCAGGTATAATTCCCAATCTAAAGAATTGACTAGTCACCTTTTAAAGGCTAAGAAGGTAAGAGCATAAAAAATTTCCCCTATGCATGATAAACTAATGATACAGGATTTATCAAAAATAACCTGAAGATTTTTAGAATTTCTCATTCTTTACCATCATTTGGTTTCATCAATTTACTTGCTATGTGAAGTGATGCTTTCTTCTATGTGTTGTATACTTTCTTCTGTTCTTTAGTATACTTAATCATGACTGTGATTATAAGACTTCACTTTATTTAAAAATCATACATATGAAATATTAAGTAAGCAAAACAGTGAGGCTTGTTATTCTTCGGCTTCCAAGACCTTGAAATTACAAGGATAATCTTTAGCTTTCTATGTGAAAATATATAAATTGAAGCCTAATTGCTTCAGAAGCATTGTCCTGACATATGATGTCTGCGGAAGTGGGGAGGGGTGTTGGAGGAGGAGGAGGCAGGGAAACAATTCTGAGTTCTAGCTATCTGACAGCTCTTTGGCACTGGCTAGGTCTAGGAGAAAAGAGAGACAAAGTTACCACAGGAAAGAAGCCTTGTTTAACATGTCTACCTCTCAACACAGAGAAGTAAAGAGGAGCTGATCTAGGAGATGAAAGGCTTGCCTTAAAGGCTGAGAAAGCTATGCTCTACTAAGCCTCATTTCAGGAAGCTCAAGTCTGTTAACAAAGCCCAGAGCCTTAGCACCACAAGAGACATTAAATAGATGTCTTTGCCTCTTACAGCAAAATGAAGCCATAATTAACCCATGATGAAAGGCTTCTAATAAGTCTACAATATTTCATTTGCATTTTCTAAATTTCTTCTAATGCCATCCCCTAAAATCACTTTAAAAAAATTAGAGGTTGTCATTTATGAAGAATTTCACAAAAATAAATTAAATGGCTAGGTAAGTAACTGCTTTACAACTTCAGTTAATCGAATCAAAGGATACCTAAGAATAGATTTTAGTTTACCCCACTATATCTCAGGACAAAGCCATTTCATTTATATAAAACTAATGAAAAGTAACTAGACTTTATATAAAGAGGTAACCTTCAAAATTTCATCTCCAACATAGTGTCTCCTCATAAGATATTTTATTATTATTTTAAATCTTTATGCTTCCTCTTTTGGCATTCACATTACCCTTTTAATATTTTTAACCAATGAAGGCAAATCTTTTAAGTCACAATTGTTTTTCTGAAAATTTCAAGAGGTGCTCTGACTTTCCCCTTCTTGCCAGCAGCTTAATTTAGAACATGATTTCTGAATCAGCTTTTGTCCACTGCTTACAACTGAATTCAACTTATTTTCTTTCGCTATCAATTTTAAAACTACTTCAAGAAATTAAGTATTATCCAAAAATATCACTTTACATTATGTCCTAATAAAGTATTCCACTACTCTGTGATTAACTAAAATGATCTATGACAACTTACATAGCCTAATTTTAGAGGATCCCCAATCTCTTCTCTTCCACCTTAGTTCCATTTTGGTCAAGTACTTGTAATATAGTTTTATTATCACATTTCAATTATTTTAAACAATGAAATTCCCAAACAAATATTCCATATAAGTACTGTTTGTTCAAAAAAAAAGTTACCCTGCTATGGTTGCTTCTCACATACAATGTCTACCCATATTCAAGTTTCTGATAAAAATCAACTGTAAGTTGCAATTCTGTTTCTGAGGCACTTCCTGGTATACTAGGCAGTGCATTAGAAAAGAGATTATATTGCATTTAGTCTATATTGATTATTTTTAACCATCTTTAAATAATTAACAACCATTCAAAAAGAAAGTGCAAATGTGCAAATGAGAAAGAACAAAAAACAGTTTCTAAACATGTAATGCATAATATAGGACATAAATCCGTACAACTAAAAACAATTGCTGACAACATCCTTCTGAGCATTAAATGACACCACCAATTTTGTTTTATATGTATTCTTAAGTATTCAAAGAATGCAATAGACATTATCTTCTTAATTTTTAAATTTTTCATGAGTATATAGGATATTACCATTTTTTTCACAAATCAAAAAACAAGGAACTACCATTATCTTTGCATTATTTTCAATAATAGAGCCAAAATAAGAACAATTCTAGCTAATCTCATTTGGGATCTTAATTAGTACTACAAGTTTATTTATGAGTTAAAAATTGTATCACTCATGAGAAATAATGCCAAAATTATTATACTAATAAATTGTGTTAAAGGCCTAATGAAGACATACTTCAGCAACTATGAGGTAACAGACTAGTTGTAGGCATGAGGAACGTTTATATTGGCTCTTTTGGGTGTATACATTAAATGCAAAATCAGAAAGAAATCATGCAAAAATCCGGTTGCCCATGCAAGCACCCCAGAGTCTAATCCTCTCCTCTCAGTTCTGTTGTCAGGCCACAGTAGTGTGGAGACTTGTAGGCTGCTGTCCTTGTTGTAATGAATGGGAAGAGGCTGACAGTGGCATGGTCGAAACCTTCACCTCTTCTTCCCCTGTGGAAAAGTCAGTCATGGTCTAGTTACGGGTGACTAGATTTGTTAACAGTCCCTTTAAAAATGATTTCAATATTTGGAATATTGATACATATATAAAATACATGCTTAATGACTGGAATCTGGGTGTGAAACAAGACATGAATTTTAAAACATAAATGTATCAAGTACCTAGAAAGTAATTACACTCTAAACACACCCTTAAATTTAATACTATGTCAGATATGACAACAAATATAATAGATTTAGGATTATAAATATACAAAAAGAAAAAAAAAAAAGACCAGGAAAGCCATTCTTTGCCAAGACAATTGGACCCCTTATAAATTTAGAAACTGCTAATAGTAAGGTAATATTTTATGAAAAAGTTAAATCAAATTCACAGAAGTGAAAAATGTGATTTTTAAAGGAAAATTTTTTAAAATTCTTTAAAAGCAGAAATTATGCTTAGAAAAGAGAAATAAAGATATAAATATTAATTCAGCAAATTACCATTTAGCACCTAAAAATTTAATGTGTACTTTTGAAGCAATTAGAAAATAGTAAAATGCCAACAACAATACAATGATCCAATTGACTGAAAGCGAGATGACTACTTCTAGGTCAAAGAACTATACATGAAATGAGATCAGTTCTCCTAATTAAAATGGGTAATTATTTGGCTACAAGTAACTTGTTTCACACATGACTCAAAATTCAATCAAGTCACTGTTAACAAAGAAAATTTAAAGAAAAATGCCCTCTTATAAGTAAAATTTAATAAATGAAAACATGAAAAAATCCAACTCTAAGTATATCTTGACACAATGCTTACAGACTTAGATTTACTATTATTTGTTTTTCCAAATAATTTTTAGCATTATGGAATAAAAACATTTTGGCCGAGTTCCTTGAAAAACATACCTGCAAAATTACATTTGGAAAGATAGCTTCACTGACAATTAGAAAAAAAGGACTTTCAAGTCTCTAGAATAGGTTATTTCATAGTTGTTGTTTTTTTCAATAAGTTGAAAGGACTCTATAAACTCTAAGTACATAGCATGGAGGATGTGCAGGGGAAATTTTATACTAGAGTTCTTTGTGAGGATATGGTGTTAATGAGCAATGAACAAAAGATTAATTTTCATCAGGTCAATAAACTTCACTCTGTTTTGCAACAATAGGTCACATTCCTGAGGTGGGCCAATTGTCTCATGAATAGATACTTGTTGATAAAAAGGGACCTACAAGCTTGTGAGAGCAAAAATCAATTATTACAGGAAGAAAGCCAAGTTGAAGTACATGCCAGTGATCTTCATTTATGAAGGAGAGCATCAGTGTTGTAGTGGAAAACATTTCAGTTACTGAATTTGGGATTTGGGTTCTTATCCTAATTCTCTTACTAACTGAATGTGTGACTTTTAACAAATTATTTAACCTTTCTGGAACAGTTTTGCCATTCCTAAAATGAGGAATTGGATAAGATAAGTCACTTTTTAGGACCAGAAAAGTCATGTTTTTTAAAAACAAAAGCACATGGTTCTAATAATAGAAAATATCTGAATGTACTTACTATAATTCCTAATAAAAGTTTCCCCCAATATTTATTTCAAAATTCCTTCTAAACTTAAGCCAATTTGCTGCCAAGAAATGCTAACATCTTTTCTCCTAATTAAGGAAATAACTAATTTTAAATACAAAAATGTTTTCAATTAGGCAAAGGAAATGAAAGCCACATTTCTGTCAATCCTCTAGCAACTTTCCTTCCAATGATAGGTTTCAGATATATCAATTTTTAATAATTAAAACAAAACAAAAAATTTAAATACAAATATGTAATAAATATAGATACGGTTATCTATATGATACGTAGGTGACTGACCCCTCTGAGTATTTATTTATTCCTGAAGGTCAGAGACTCTATTTTGCTCCACATATCTAAAGAATAAATATGCAGGCCCTTTTCAGCATAGAATATTTTCTAAGTATATCTTAAAGTGGCTAGTCTCACTGAAACAGTATGTACCCTCCATTATCAAGCACTAAGGAAACGCTACCCTATGTAAAATACCATGATATTTATTCACTACAGGATACAAAGTTGAACCTATTTCAATAGTTCAACTCAAGTACAACTGAGTTACAAACTAAGAATGTGAGAGGCAGATATTGCCCAAGTATTAAATTGCTTCAAATTAGACACAGTTAAGATGTATCTAGTTTTCTAGACTTTTACTTTCTGTCATTTCTAATTATTACTAAAACTAAATCATCCAACTACAATTATACAACTATTCTGTTTTGTGGCTTAGCACATTCAGCTTTCTGAGGTATCTGCCAAATATCTGTAGGCTGTGAGAGGATTCTGTATAACTCTTGGTAACAATTTAAAATATTTTGGTACGTTAAACTAAAATTTCTCTAGTCATCAAAGCCTTATAAAAATAATCTAATAATAATCTTAATAATAAGACACCATTTAATACCAAACAAGTATGCATAGTCAAAATCTGAAATAACAAATTCTCTACCTCCCACAAGACTTTTTTTTTTCATTTGACTAATATGAGAATAACTATACTCACAAGTCAGTGATTACTCATTACCACTGTGGCACTTTCAGAACACCTACTGGCTTAAAATATTTGGATTAAACCTGCTCTTTTTATGCTAATGAACAATATGATAATAATAAAATTGGAAGAACAGAAAATGGTCATGTAATAAGTCAAATAAAAGTACACAATGAAAATAGCTAAGAACTAAAGTTCCACAAAGGCATACATCCTCCTTCCTGTCAGATCAAGCCTTGCTGACCAAGCTCCCATCTTCTTAACTGTTGCCTCTATAATACATGAAGCACCTCCTGTTATAGAAGGCAGTTGACTGCTTCTTCACATCATGACATAGTATCTTCATATCATGACACGGTAATAAATTCCTGCCTCTAGACCTTTATTTAGACATTCCCATCAACATAAAAGGTCTTTCTCTTTCCCTTCTGCTAACCCAAATCCAAGATTCCATAGCATAGATCAATTTCTACTTCTTCAATGAAGCCTCCCCAACAATATAAGCTACATTAATGTCTCTGGGATTCCAGTATCATATAGTTACCATTTTTATACATAATCATCTTATCTCTTCAACTACACTGTAAAGTACCTGGAAACAGTATCCATATTTTATATTTCTTTTGTATTACCCACATGACCTCCTTCATTTTGGGCAAATAGGAGCAACTATTCAGCGTAATTGGTTTAATATTTTATTTTTAAATGTTTAGACTTCTTAGGGGAACGTAACCTTAATTTTAATGTAATAATCAGCTATAAGATACACTAGTAGTAATTGAAATCCCACATTTCTAAATGATTAAAACAAAGCAAAACAAAATTACACCCTAATATGCTGTCTTGAAAGGAACAATAAAATGAGTACCAAAAACTGAACACTTAGTGTTTCATATAGAAGAGGATTAAAAAAGTCACTCTGAGTCACCTACTAACTATGATGTCAGATTAACAAATATGAATCCCACTGATATGCAAACTACTATATAGTAAGTGCTATCAAGATTATGCAAAATAACTTTACTGTATCAACTGTTATATTCACTATATCAACAACTACATACAATACTCTCAATCCCCCTATTTGTCTTAAAAATGAAATATTGTTGGTCATAAAGAGATCAGAGCTAAAGAATTTTGATGGATCTCTGTAAATTCATCTATCAATCTTGCTAAAACCAAGACAATGAACACCTTGCTGATAACAGCACATTATGATAATAATACTGTGCCATGCCATATCTTAAAGGCTATGACAAACGATAAAAATAAATTTCATGAATTATATTTGAGAGACTATTCTATGCTACTTGAGAGAATCAGAAGAACAACACTCTTTTTACTAGTCACTTCTAAAGCCCAAATTAAACTTTAAAAAACAATAGAATGATTCCTTTAAATATGAAAGTCACTTGATCTCATTTTGGACCTTAAAACCCAAAAATTCTGAAACCTTCAAGGTAATAATAGTACATACCAGAATTATTCTGGCATCACTTATAGAAATTTAATACCACCCCCACAACAAATAAAAATGACATGCCAAAAAGGAAAATAACTCTCCTTGAACAATTCCTTTTTTATGGAAAATATACTTATGCTTGCAGATGTCTGTGAAATATTAATAATCAGAGTTCTCAAATATTACTTTAACATTAAGCACAGTTTTTGTGTGTGTGTATGTGTATATCAGTCAAAATAAGTAACTGCCAAAAGTAATTAGAGAGTGGCTTTATCCTTCATGCTCTCACTTACTACCATCTTTAAAAAACTTTTTGAACCAGTTTACTTTTAGAATGTATAATCAGAATTTTGACCACAGTGTTGGCACCATAATTTCAGAGGCCATTATTTTTATTTTTATTTTTGTATTTTTATGCCATGTGAAAACTTGGTAACTATCTTATTAAGTGAAATTCTTCCAAGCAGTAACTGGGTATAATACTCCACCATCCTTATAAAGCTCAATATTACAAGGCATCCACCCAATTAAAAAAATTTTAGATTACAAGGACTTTAATTTTTTTCCAAAGAAATTTCCAAAATTAAATAAGTACTCTCTTATTCAAAAGTTCCCTCCCCACCCAATAACCCAAGGCATGAGTTATTCACAAATTCTCAAGGACTATAAATGAACCTACCTGCTATAGGGATCCCTCCCAGACCTGTGTTGTGCTGTGGCGGGAGATTCAAGTCCAAGAAATTACTATTTGAGGTGGGGTTTGCTGTGTGGTTCAAGTGCATGATGCTATTGCGTGGAAAGGCCATCCAAGGATAGCGGGCAGCCTGGCCTGGAAAATTGAATGAATTATAAACTGCTCGGTGCTGCTGAAATTGAGGGAACCTCTGTGGCAAGACTGAAAAGGTACTATTGAGAGAGTTGGCATTTGTAGGTGCAGCAGGATGCAGGAATCCAGAGCCTGGACTTTTGGCGGTTGTAGTGTGTGATGAGGAGTTCTGAAGAGATGTGGGAGAAAGGGAAGGCTGGTCTTGGACTGATAGTTCCTTTTCAATCAGGTCTGCTAAGGCTTTTCGAGTGACATCAAAGGGATCAAAACCCAAGTCATCCTCTGGTTGTTTAGAAGAACCAAAGCCAAATGCTGCTTGCCAGTCTGTAGAGGACGATACTGGGATTGTTTCTGTTGGAGGCAAAATGAGTGATGAATTTAAAATACATAGCCCACTTTCACACTTAATAAGTATCCACACTAGTGAAAGTTAAACATCATATTACAAGGTAAAGGCAAATATACATAAAGTATGATTTCTTAGCACATTAAGATTTTGTAAAATTACAAAAGTCCTCATACATTCCTAATTATATATATATATACACATACACACACACACACACACACACATATACACACACACACATACACAATATGTATATTATTGATTTCAGAGAGGAAGGGAAAGAGATAGAGATAGAAACATCAACAATGAGAAAGAATCATTGATCCGCTGCCTCCTGCATACCCACACTGAGGATCGAGCTTGGAACCCAGGCATGTGTCCTGAACGGGAATAGAACTGTAACCTCCTGATACATAGCTCAATGCTCAACCACTGACCCACACTGACTGGACCGTAATTTCATTCTTAAGTTACTAACATAAAAATGCAGAATTGCCCTAGCTGGTTTGGCTAAGTGGTTAGAATGTTGGCCTGCAGATTGAGGGGTTGTGAGTTCGATTCTGATCAAGGGCACCTGAGTTGGAGGCTCGATTTCTGACAGTGGGTATGTGCAGGAGGCAACCAATCAATGTGTCTCTTACACTGTTGTTTCTCTGTGTCTCTCCTGCTCCCTTCCACTCTCCCTTAAAAAACAACAATCAATTGGAAAAAAAAAACCCTCAGGTGAGAACTAACCAAAAAAACTCAAAACAACAACAAAAACCTCTGAATGATAAGACTGATTGTACTAATGAAAGAAAAAGCACTTGAAACCCAAATTATATTCTTACACATTCATAATCAAAACTCAGCTTCGCTGGTGTTGCTCAGTGGTTGAGCATCGACCCATGAACCAAAAGGTCACAGTTCAATTACTGGTCAAGGCACATTCCTGTAGTGGGTCCCCAGTAGGGAAGCGTGCAGGAAATGGCCAATCAAAGATTTTCTCTCATTATTGATGTTTCTATCACTCTCTACCTCTCCCTTCCTCTTTCTGAAATCAATAAAAATATATTTTAAAAGCACACACGCAAAAACAAAAAACAAGTCATTTAAATTAAATAAAGTAATAACAAATATAACAAAATTTATTGGTAAAGTTTACATTTTAAAATTTTTATTAAAGACAAAGTATAATTTGTTCCATTGAGAATAGATGCTATTTATATTAATAAGAAAACCTATAATAAATAAAAATGAAAATGGCTCAAAATGCCAAAATATAAATTTTATTTTTTAAAAAAATATATAAATTTTAATATAAATCAACATATGTCTTTTGTCAGTTGAGGATATATCTTAAATTTAACTATACAACACAAATCTGGTTTAAAATTTAAGTCCTGCCCTCGACAATCTGGTTCAGTGGACAGAGCATCAGCTGGTAGACCTTAAGGGTCTGGGGATCAATTTCAGTCAAAGGCACATATCTCAGTTGCAGGTTTGATACCTGCCCTGGTCGAGGTGCATGTAGGAGGCAACCAATCAACGTGTTTGTCTCACATCGATGTTTCTCTCTCTCAATGGAAAAATATTCTCCGGTGAGGATTAACAAAAAATGAAAGAAAATAATTAAAATAAAATAAAATGTAAGCCCTTAATACTTTCTACAGGAATATGTGTTTTATAATTAGGAAAAAATGATCTAACCTTTGATTTCTGGAGAAATCTGTTAACATAGAACTAAGTTCCAGGTCATAAAACAACTTATCTAACCATCCAATTCCATGCAGTTTATATTTTAAATGTTTACATGTTTATGAAAAAGGAAATGGAGAGAAAAAGGATAAAAACCAAGGTCTCATTGTAGTCTGAGTGTAATTATGAACATGCAGCAGTGCTGTTATATACCTGATGTGAAGAGGCTCTGTGGCTCTGGTGCTGTAGGCCAGTCACTAGATGTCTGTGGGGAGCTGGGGAAAGGAGGAAGCCCACTTGGAATAGGGTTGGGATGGCGAAAGTTATCTGAGAATAACGACTGTGACTCAGTTACTGCCCCTTCAAAAGGAGAGCGTGCACTGTGATTGGATGAACTGATGGGGATGACTGGGTTAGATTTTGATAAACCAGGTGGCGGTGATGGTGTATCACTGTTAGATATCTAAATGAAATAGGAAAAGAAAAGAATAAACAATATAAGTTTATACATTTTAATAAGCCACAATTAAAATGACTTGCAACAAAAGGTATTAGAATAGTCATCTTCAATTTGGTACTTAACTTCCTTTGTGGGAAAACAAATTTTCAAAAAAATCCATCAACTTATATAAATAGTTTTCTCTAAAACTGACCTTCCTGAAAAGACTAAACCAATCTCCTCTTGTTTTACAACCAAACTTCTCTCACTTTACACAGAAAAGAATATTTCTCACTCTCTGGGACCTAACTACAATATGTTGCCCAACAGTAAAAACTTTCTGGGAATCAAACCAAAATTTATTAGAAATATTCAGGTTGGTGATGAGCAAGTGTCTGACTCTAATGACTGGATTCTTTTGTAAACTAGGTGATGTCCAATGCACTAGTTTTGAACAAAGATGGAAAGAAGATCTAATCAAATTATTTCTAAATACATAATTAAAAATAATATTTATGATAAATCTTTATGATTTTTAGGTATTCAACTCAGAAGGAGTTAAAAAAAAATTGAGTGATACTGATATAATACTGTTTGTTCCATCTCTCATTTATATGAACAAGGTATTTTAGCACTTTCATTTAGAAAAAGGAAAACATGACTGGATTGTTGCTAAAACTTAAACTGTAAGTAATGTGCATGACAGGTATATAAAACTAATTTTAAAATGTTCTTATCTATCTCAGTAAGAGATGAATTTCCAATATAACTTTATTGTTTGTTTTATAATTAATTTTTATCAAAATCTATACTTACATAAGTTCCTATGATCAAATTAAATTATCAATTATTTCTTTTATAATTTTTAAAACTTATTGTTAAACAAATCTTAAATTTTAACCTAAAATACACAAGGGGACAACACAGATTTTCAAATTCTGGAATTTGTAAGCAAAAATTTTAGAAAAGCAGTGCATTTCAGATCTCTACATTTCTCAGAAACATTATGGAAGAGATTAGAACCACTACATTTTATTTCTATCAATGTAAGAAAGTGTACAGAAACTTAACCAGTGTCCAGTTGGTGTGGCTCAGTGGTTGAGCATCGACCCATGAAACTGGAGATCACAGTTTGATTCCTGGCCAGGGCACATGCCCGATTTGTGGGTTCGATCCCCAGTGTGGGGTGTGCAGGAGGCAGCCAATCAATGATTCTCTCTCATCATGCAAATTAACCATCACTCTGCTATACCCTCAAGCCATGCCCATAGCCAATCATAAGCTAGTATGCAAAATTAACCCAATCAACATGGCAGTTAATTTGCTTATCCAGGCAAAAAGCCAAGACTGAAGGGAGCAAAACTGTGGAGAAGCAAGCAAGCGGAGCAGTGGAGAAGGGAGGGAAACAGGTGGGGCAGGAGAGAAGGGAGGGAAGCAGGTGGGGTAAGGAAGAAGGAAGAGAAGCAAGCGAGACAGCAGAGACCACTGCAACCGGCCTCTAGTTATAATACATTTAACAAGGCTGTCCACTAAATGTGTTTTTAAATTGTTTAAAATTTAAAAGTATTTCTCACTATCTAGAAATTCATTTACACAGAATGCCCTATTTTAGGAGGAGAATAGATATATGAAAGGATATAATATCAAAATCTTACCTGCTGGGAATTATCACCATTCCCTATACTGAGAGAATCTGAAGGTTTGTCAATGGGGCTGTAAAAAGAAAACAAATGAAATCAAATCAGAGTAAAATTATTCTTCCACCATAAAACAACAGACTTTTTAAAAGGCAGAAAAATGGGCATGTTACCCTCCAGTAATATTTACTGAAGCATTATGATGAAAGATATTAGTTTGCTATTAACAATACCAAGTATAATAAAATTCCTATCACTGAGCAACTTACATTCTAATAAGATTCTCCAAAAACAATGGGTGAAACAATAGCTTATTTTTAAAAGTACTCCTTAAAATGGATACTATTCCAAATAATAGGTTAAAAGTCTAATAAACTACTTTAGTTCTGTGCATGTAATTATCACATTCCCCATTAAATTTCTTGAAATAATACCCATTTTTCTAGGTGTTTTTGACAGGGGACATAAAAGTTATTGGAATGTTCTCAATAGGTTCTTAAGAGCAGTAAAGTTAATACTTCAACCCTTTGACAGTGGGCAAGGAGACACCTCTCATCATTGATGTTTCTATTTCTCTCTCTTTCCCCTCGTTTCTGAAAGCAATAAAAAAGAAAAGACACTTAGCCAGTAAATTACTAGCAACTAGACAAGATGATACTCTCTCATCATTGATACTCTCTCAACATGCTCTAAAGATCTGAACCTCATTCAGTATCACTATGAGGCAACTCTGAATTTAACTATTTGTTTTATCATTTCAAATCTCTACCATTTGGAGGAAGGGAAAAACTTTTGGGAACAAGTACATAAGAGAAATACAAAATTGGTGATTGGTGGTGTTGCTCTTATATCAATCAGAGGCAAAGCAGTCCTTAGTTCATCCTAGCTTGACGCCTGTGTTAGTGGCCCAAGCTGTTTCATGCCTGAGGCACATAAAATTATAATTCCTAGGTCTTAGAGGCGAAAAGGTCAGAAACACTGGTCTCATAATAAGATTAATATTAACTGAGGCTTAGGAGGGGATGTAGTTTTAAAATGTTTGGAGATACTGTGAATACTCTAGTAACTTATAGATAACAGTTTATGTGGCAGTTTTGCAATTAGACATGGATATATGTCATTCTGCTCATAAAACTGGATGCTATGAGATCAAGTATAACAAGTGGGTCTCTACTGGCTTTCAGAAAGTTGGGTGGGGGTCTAGTATAGTAATATTGAAATTATTTCAGAGGACAGTTACTGTAAATCATGTATGCTCAGGAGCCAGAATTTGTTCAAATCCTGTCACTGCCACTTAACTGTCAGTGTGGTCTTAGGTGCATTTAACCTACCTGTTTCTTGCCCGAAAAGTAAATTTTAATGATAGTACATATGAGTTGTTGAAAAAATAAAACATGAGAAGCACTTAAAATGGGGCCTGGTGCAGTTGTAGCTAATCTATAATAATAAAAGTGTAATATGCAAATAAGCCGAATAGCAGAACAACTCTTGGGACAATATTCCAGACAAAGCCAGAGCTTTGAGGGCCAAGGCAGACGGGGGTGCAAGGGCCAAGCCCCTTGCACAAATTTCATGCATCAAGCCTCTAGTAATATATATGAGCATTTTTCTTTTTCTGGGTTCAGAAGAAAAAATTTAATAGTTCAGTATTGTAATCATAACCCTATAGAAGGCATGTGCATGTATACACACACGAACAGAAACAAACCTTTGTGCTAACAATCAACTGTTAAAAAGAAAAAATACATTAAAACTTGACTTCCATACAGAGGAAATTCAGTACTACAGTGAAGTAATTTAGAATTGCTAACTTCAAGTCGACCTGAACTCCTCTGACTCAAAACCAAAATTGTTATAAACATTACAACACTAACACAGCTTTGACATAGAACAAACCATTTCTACAACTAACTTTATTTAACCCAGCACATGAACAAAAGATAAGTATTAGTACCCAAATACAAAAACTTATTTCTGACATACTAGAATAAAAAAAATTCAGATTCCACATTTCTCAAAATGATTTTATTGCCTGAAAATACATACAGTCACCTTATAGACAACTTACTAGTACCACATTTAATTACTCTAAAAAATTTAACAAGGACTATTACCCAACCTGAATACCGAGTACTTTCTGAAAAAACACTGCCCAATGCGCTAGAATTTGACAGAGGTCTGAAATTTACATGAAGAGATTTTTACTTCTTATTATCCATAAAATGTAAATAAATCAATTTCCGTTATTACGTCAAGTGGGTAATTACAAATAGTTGTAAGATATAGTTCTGAATCCATTAAGTTAGAGATATTTGTGGCAATAAGACAAGTGCATAAAAACAAATGTCTGCCAGCGCCAACTGTTAAATTAATTGTTTCATCAATAAATGCTAAAGATCTTTAGATGTGAACCCACTGAAGTGGGACATTCAGAGAACATTTCCTAGGGGAGTTCAAATTTAAGTAAGCCATTGAAAGGGGGAAAGAATAGCATTAAAGGTAGGAATTACAAGTATGTCCAGAATCAAAAGGTTGCAGATAGAGCTGGGAGAAAGTTAAGTAATTAGTTTAGTTAATGTAGGGTGATTTTAACAATGGGAGGTAAGGATAGAAAGATGGACAGAAGCCAATGGAAATTTGAGCACAGAAATGATAAAAATAAAACACTGTTTTACAAGGATAAATTTGGTGGTAACAGGAAGAACAGATGAACATAATACACATAAACTGAGATAAACATGCAATATATTTTTTAAATTTTATGTGGTAAAATACACAACATAAAACTTATCATATTAAAAATTTTAAGTGCACAGTTCAGTGTTACTAAATACATTCACATTGTTGTTAGTACTACCAACCATCCCCATAACTCTTCATCTTGTAAAACCTGAAATTCTGTACCCACTAAACAATAACTCACCAATTTTCCTATCCCCCCAGCATCCACTATATTCTTTCTGGATAATTCTGACTACTCTAAATACCACATATAAGTGGAATCATAAGAGTATTTGTCTTTTTGTGACAATAATGTGCTCAAAGTTCATCCATGCTGTAATATATTGAAGAATGTCTTTCCTCCTTAAGGTTGAATAATAGTACATTACATGTATATACCATTTTTCTGTTTATCCATTGATCTGTTCATGGACACTTGTTGCATTCACATTTAAACTATTGGCAGTAATGCTGTTATGGTATTAGTGTACCAGTATCATTTTGAGATGCTGCTTTCAACTCTTTTATGTATATACCCAGAAGTGAAGTTGATGAATTATACCATAATTCTATTTAATTTTTTTAAAAAAATTCCATAGTTTTTCAAAACAGCAGTACCATTTTATATTCCTATAAATAGTGCACTAGAGTTCCAATTTCCCCATACCCTTTCAAACACACTTCTGCTTTTTTTTCATGGCTAATTGACCATTTGTATATCTTCTTTGGAGAGATGTCTATTCATGTGCTCTGCCCATTTTTGAATCAGGTTTTCTAATTTTCGTTGTTTTGAGTTTTAGGAATCCTCTATATATTCTTGTTATTAATCACTTAGATATATGATTTGCTAATATTTTCTTCTATTTTCTGGGTTGTCTTTTACTGTGGATAGTATTATTTGATTCACAAAATTTTAAAATTTCCATGAAGTCCAATTTGTCTATTTTTTTCTTTTTCTTTTATCTGTGCCTTTGGTGCCAGATCCAAGAAGTCATTGCCAAATTCAATGCCATGAAGCTAAATAAATGTCGTGAAGTCCTATTATTGTTTTAGGTCTTATGTTTAGGTCACTGACCCATTTTGAAGCAATTTTGAAGAAGGTGTTAAGTAAAGGCTTAACTTCATTCTTTTGCTTGTGGATATCTAGTTTTCCCAGCACCATTTCTTGAAAAGATTGTCCTTGCTCCATTGGTCTTGGCATCCTTGTCACAAAGCATGTGAGTTAATTCCTGGACTTTCTATTACACTGGTCTATATGTCTGCTTTAGTCAATTACGTATTGCTTTGATTACTTAAAAAAAGATTGTTTCTTTTTTTAAGATTATTTGGTTATTTGGGATATTTTGAGATCCCATATGGATTTCAGAATGGGTTCTTCTATTTGTAAAATCTGCAAACTGGAATTTTGATTATGGACTGTACTGAATCTGTAGATAGCTTTTTAAATTATTATTACTAATTCAATGTCCTTAGTAGTTATATATCTATTAATATTTTCTATTTCTTTACCTCTTTTTTTTAATCTTGGTAGATTTTATTTCTAGGTATGTGCATTTCATCTATGCTATTCAATTTGCTGGCATACAATTGTTCACAGTACTCTCTTACACTTTATTTCTGTAGAATCTGTAGTAATGTCCCTATTTCTAATTCTGATTTTAGTAATTTGAACCTTTTCTCTTTTTTTATAGTCCATCTAGCTAATAGTTTGTCAATTTTGTTGATCTCAAAGAACCAACTTTTATTTCATTGATTTTCTCTATTTTATCTCTGCTCTAATATTTATTATTTCCTTCCTCTCCTAGCTTTGGGTTTAGTCAGTATTTTTGTTGTTGTGTTTAGGTTTAGACTGTTGTTGTTGTTGTTATAAAGTTAGATTGCTAACTTGGAACCTTTCTTGTTTTTTTGATGTAAACATTTACAATAGTCCCCCCTTATCCACTATTCTGTTTTCTGTGGTTTCAGTTATCTGAGGTCAACTAAGGTCTGAAAATATTAAATGAAAAGTTCCTGAAATAAGCACTTCATGAGTTTTAAATTGTGCACTGTTCTGAGTAGCATAATGAAATCCTGCTCCACCCCACATGGAACATAAATCAGCCCTTTCTCCAGCACATCATGCTGTAAATATCACATACCGATTACTCACTTAGTAGGCTTCTCAGTTATCAGATCGACTGTCATGATGGGACAGTGCTTGGGTTTAAGTAACTCTTATTTAAGAGTACCCCAAGGGAGAATCCAAGATGGCGGCATAGGTAAACACCTATACTGCTGCCTCGCACAACAATTTCAAAACTATAACTAAAAGACAGAACGGACATCACCCAGAACCACAGGAAAGCTGGCTGAGTGGAAGTTCTACAGCTAGAAGGAAAGAGAGGGGCTCACGGAGACCCAGAGGAGCTGCAGAAAGCTGAGGTACGGAGACGTGCGCTGAGAGAGCGGGTGCCGGAGTACCTGGCTGGTTTTCTCTAGCGGGAGGGAAACGGAGACTCCCAACGGCATTGAACCCCTTATCTTACGACACTAACCCCCAGATCCAGCCGAAACTCATACGGGGGGAGTTTGGACTGTGAAAAGGGAGAAGTGCACGGAAATTTAGGGGAGTTGCAAAGGATCGGAGGTCTGGTCGCGCACGGCACCACGCGGAGGACGGACTGCTGATTGTGCCGCTGGCTTTCGCGAGTGGGCGGGAGACGGACCCTCCCAACTGCGCCGCTTCTGAGTCCACTGGGCCCCTGTTTTGGGCGAAACCCTGGGGACCTAGACTCGTGTGGTCCTGGTTCGCAGGGGAGCCGGAAAGGCAGCGGTTGGAGGCACTGCGGGTGGCGCTGCAGGTGCGCGCACAAGGACCGCTCCAGCCATTACCCAGTCACGTGAGACTCAGGGGCCGTGGAGGGCGGGGCCGACTGGAAGGCAAGGCGGTCCCTTAAGCCCTGAGACTCCAACCCTCCCAAGCTCAACTGAGGCTTCTGCGGCTGAATCCAGCACAGAAGTTTTCCCGGCACAGTGAAAATGCCGAGACAAGGGAAGGGATTACAAGCAAAAGAAATGGAGGAAAAAAAACGACTGGATATAGAGTTCAAAACCACGCTTATAAGGTTTTGCAAGAATATGCTAGAAAAGATGGATAAATTTAGTGAGACCCAAGAGAAGATGATAAATACACTGACTGAAATGAAAACTATTATGCAGAGTACTAACAGCAGACTAGAGAAAGGCAAGGATCAAGTCAAAAATTTGAAATATAAAGGAGCAGAAAACATTCAACTGGAAAAGCAAGAAGAGAAAAGAATCCAAAAATGTGAAGATAATGTAAGGAGCCTCTGGGACAGCTTCAAGCGTACCAACATCAGAATTGTGGGGGTGCCAGAAGAAGAGAGAGAGCAAGATACTGAAAACCTGTTTAAAGAAATAATGACTGAAAACCTCCCACATCTGGTAAAAGAAATAGACTTACAAGTCGAGGAAGCACACAGATCCCCAAAGAAAAGGAACCCAAAGAGGACTACACCAAGACACATCATAATTAAAATGCCAAGAGCAAAAGAGAAAGAGAGAATATTAAAAGCAGCAAGAGAAAAACAGTTTATTACCTACAAGGGAGCACCCATACGACTGTCAGCTGATTTCTCAACAGAAACGATGCAGGCCAGACGGGAGTGGCAAGAAATATTCAACGTGATGAACAACAAGAACCTACAACCAAGAATAATCTATCCAGCAAAGCTATCATTCAGAATTGAAGGGCAGATAAAGACCTTCACAGAGAAGAAAAAGCTAAAGGAGTTCATCAACTCCAAACCAGTATTATATGAAATGCTGAAAAGTACCCTTTTAGAAGAGGAAGAAGAAAAAGGTAAAAGACAAAAAATTATGAACAACAAATACACATCTGTCAACAAGTGAATCTAAAAATTAAGTGAATTAAAAATCTGATCAACAGAATAAACTGGTGAATATAATAGAATCAGGAGCACAGAAAGGGAGTAGACTGATAATTCTCAGGAGGACAAAAATCATAAAGCATCAAACAGACTGTGAAATTATAGCAGAAAGATTAAAGTTAGGTGAGGTAAATAAGTGATCAATCAAAGGACTTGTATGCATGCTTATAAACATAACCAATGATCACAGACACTGGGGGGTTGGGGTACGCCTGGGAGGGACGGGGGGCAATGGGGAGATATGTATAAAAAATTAATAAAAATTAATAAAAATTAAAAAAAAAAGAGTACCCCAAATGATGCCTTAAGGTAGAATCATGAATATAAAAAACTTAAGAATCTGAGCCCTGCTCCCAATCTCTTTGTTTTTTGTTTTTTTTTTAAATATATTTTATTGATTTTTCACAGAGAAGAAGGGAGAGGGATAGAAAGTCAGAAACATCGATGAGAGAGAGACATCGATCAGCCGCCTCCTGCACAACCCACACTGGAGATGTGCCCGCAAGCAAGGTACATGCCCCCAACCGGAATCGAACCCGGGACCTTTCAGTCCGCAGGCCGGCGCTCTATCCACTGAGCCAAACTGGTCTCGGCTCTTGCTTTTTTTTTAACACGTAGGTATGAGCATGTCAGATGTATAAAAAAGCATGTTTGCATTTTATTGATATAGATGTTCTCAATCTCTCTAGAAATAGCAAAATAAAATCTTATTTGAAAAGAAAGCCTAATCCTTCTTGACAAAGTGATACTACCTACTTGGATTCTGAAGATATGTCTTTATTTCCTGCTGTCAGGTGAATGAATTGCTCTGGGAGTTATCTATGTGCTGCTGTAGTTTGGAACTTGCTGCTCATTTAAAAATCTAGGCCTTACTGAAACCAGTTTAGCTCAGTGGATAGAGCGTCAGCCTGTGGACTGAAAGGTCCCAGGTTTCATTCTGGTCAAGGGCATGTACCTTGGTTGCGGGCACATCCCCAGTAGGGGGCGTGCAGGAGGCAGCTGATCGATGTCTTTCATCGATGTTTCTAACTCTCTATCCCTCTTCCTTCCTCTCTGTGAAAAATCAATAAAATATATTAAAAAAAAAAATTTAGGCCTTGCCCTAACTGGTTTGGCTCAGTGGATCAAGTGTTGGCCTGCGGATTCAAGGGTCCCAGGTTCGATTCTGGTCAAGGGCATGTACCTTGGTTGCGGGCACATACCCAGTGGGGAGTGTGCAGGAGGCAGCTGATCGATGTTTCAATCTCATTGATGTTTCTAACTCTCTATCCCTCTGCCTTTGTCTCTGTAAAAATTTAATAAAATATATTTTAAAAAATTAAAAAATCTAGGCCTTTTGCTTATAAACAAAAATAGCACATAGATAACTCCCAGAGCAATTCATTCACCTGACAGCAGGAAATAAAGACATATCTTCAGAATCCATGTGGGTAGTATCACTTTGTCAAGAAACATTAGGCTTCCTTTTTAATTAAGATTTTATTTTGCTACTTCTAGAGAGATTGAGAACATCTATATCAATAAAATGCAAACATGCTTTTTTATTCATCTGACATGATCACACTTACATGCTGAAAAGACTTTTATGAGATTGGAATGTTTACTTTATTGCATTAAAAAACATAGCAACAAAGCTGCTAAAATAGAAAAAAAAATGCCACATTTACATAACTTTTATTACCGTACTAAAGGCCTGATGTACAAAATTCTTGCAAGAGTAGGCCTACCTTCCCCCAGCTGCCAGCACCAGCTTCCCTCTGACACCAGGGACCCAGTTTTGTCTGGAAGGACAAAAGGACGTCCAGAAGGATGTCTGGTCTAATTAGCATATTATGCTTTTATTATTAAAGATGTTGTTATAAATGTCCTATTTTATTGTTAGTTTTGCTGTTAATCTTTTACTGTTCCTAATTTATAAATTAAACTTTACCATAGGTATGTACATATGTGCAGGAAAACAACATTGTATATATAGGGTTAAGTACTATCCCCAGTTCCAGGCATCCACTAGAGGTCTTGAAACTTATCCACTGTATATATGAAAGGACTACTAAATAGCTATAAATTTCCCCTTTAGCACCACTTTGCTGTTTCCCATAAGCTTTGATTTGTTGTGTTTTCTTTTTCATTTTTCTCTAAGTATTTTCCAATTTCCCTTGTGATTTCTTTGATACATTAGTTGTTTAAAAGTGTTGTTTAATTTCCAATTTTTTTGAATTTTCTAGATTTCCTTTTGTTAATGGTTTCTAATTTCAGCTGGTTATGGTCAGACAAAATACCTGGTATGATACCTATCTTTAAAAATATACTGAGACTTAATTGTGACTTAACATATGCTCCAATTTGGAAAATGTACCCTGTCCACTTGAGAAGAATGTGTATTCTGTTTTTTGGGTACAATGTTATGTATATGTCTATCAGATATAGCTAACTTTACCTATCTTGTGTTTGGCTATTCTATCCTTTATTGTGAGTGGGGTACTGAAGTCTCCAACTATTACTGTTGAACTATTTATCCCTTTAATTCTATTTTCCTGGTATTAGGTGCTTCATGATTTTTCTTCTTGCAGGTTAGAAACTTTTATTAATATACTAGAGGCCGGGTACACAAATTTGTGCATGGTGGGGTTCCTCGGCCTGGCCAACAATTGGGGCCTACTCCCTCTAGAACAATTCTCTTTATCGTACCATGGAGATTACATTTAACAGCCAGCCAGCTGGCTGGTCAGTAGGAGGAATCACGGGAGATTGGCTGTGGGAGCACACTGACCACCAGGGGGAAGCTCATGTATTGAGCATCTGCCCCTTGGTGGTCTGTGTGCATCATAGCAACCACTCAGGCTTTTATATATATAGATATATAGATAGATAGACAATGTTCTTCTTTGTCTCATAATCCTTTTTTACTTAAAAAATTGTCTGATATTAGTATGGCCACACTTATTCTCTTTTAATTTCAACTTGTTTGTATCTCTGGATCTAATGTGAATCTCTTGTAGACAGTATATAGTTGGATCATGTGTTTTTATACAGTCTGCCAATCTTTGTCTTTAGATTGGAGAGTTGAATCCATTTACATTTCAAGTGATTACTGATAAGGATGGAGTTACTTATGTCATCATACTACTTTTTTATAACTGCCCCTACTCCCTCATTTCCTGCATTGTATTCTTTTGTGTTTAGTTGACTTATTTTGGAATGAAAGGTTTAAATTTCGTTTTTATTTCCTCTTGTGTATATTCTAGAACAATTCTCTTTATTGTACCATGGAGATTATATTTAACATCCTAAAGCTACAGTTACACTATAACACTACAGTTACACTAACTAAACTTTAATACATACAAAAACTCTGCTCCTTTACAGTTCCATCTCTACCTTTTCCAGTTGTTGACGTCACAAAATTACCTCTCTATACATTGGGTGCCAAAAAACAAAATAGTAATTCTTCTAAAGCAGTTTCTTTAAATTACGTAGAAAACAAATTTGGAGCTACAGACCAGTTACAGTAATACTATCTTTTACATTAATGTATTGGACCTTAAATATATTGATCTCTTAAATCATGTAAGAAATAAGAAGTATAGTTACAAACCATTGTTACAATAACACTAGCTTTTAAAACTGCCCAGTTATTTACCTTTATTGAGATTTTTCTTTCTCCATAAGGCTTTGAGTTACTGTGTAGTGTCCTTTCATTTCACCTTGTAGGACTTCCTTAAGCATTTCTTGCAAAGTCTATAGGTTACAAATGTTCTCAGCTTTTGTTTAGCTGAGAAGGTATTAATTCCTCCCTCATTCTCTGGGGATAGTTTTGCTGGATATAGGATTCTTGAGTAAATAGGGTGTTTTCTGTTTTTTTTTTTCTCTTTTAGTACTTTAAATATATTGGCCCATTGTTTTCTGGCCTCCAAAGTTTTTGATAAGGAATCTGCTAATAATCTCATTGAGGTGATGACTTGCTTCTCTTGCTGCTTTCTAGATTCTGTCCTTGTCTTTGGTTTTTAAAGTTTGATTATCATGTATCTCAGCATGCATCTCTCTTAGTTCATCTTAGAATTCATTAAGCTTCTTGGATATTTATATTCATGCTTTGGGAAGTTTCCAGCCATTTTTTCTTCAAATAGCACCTTTTTCTTTACATATTTTGAAACTCCGAGAATGTGTATCCTGGTTAGCTTGAGAATGTCCCACAGGTCCCTTAGGCTCTCTTCACTTTTCTTCAATCTTTTTTTCTTTGTGTTCCTTTAACTCAATAATAGCTTTTGTCCTATCCTGAAATTTGATAATTCTTTTTTCTGCCTGTTCTAATCTACCTTTGGCTCTTTTAGTGAATTTTTCATTTCAATTATTATATTTTTCAGCTCTAGAATTTTGTTTTAGTTTTCTGCCTCTTTATTTATATTTCCATTTTGTTCATACATAATTTTCTTGCCTTTCATCATTTAGTTATTTCAGATTTTTAAAGAGAGGTGTTTTAAAGTCTTGGTCTAGTATATCTATTATTCTTTTTCAGAAACACTTTCTGTTGATTCTTTTTCTTTTGAATAGGCAATATTTTTCTGTTTCTTTATATGACTTGTGATTTGTTGTGTTGTTGAACACTGGTAATTTGAATCTAGTAACACGGCCCCTTTGGAAATCAGATTCTTCCCCTTTCCAATGTTTGCTTTTTGGTTATTAGATTTTGTTTGTTTGTTTGTTTTTTATTGTTGTAGGGTGTCTCTGTGCTGAGGACCAGCCTTGAGTATAAACTTTAGATCTTCTCAGGAGAGAAACTAAGATAGCGGCATAGGTGAACTTCTAAACTGCTGCCTCGCACAACAATTTCAAAACTATAACTAAGACAGAATGGACATCATCCAGAACCACAGGAAAGCTGGGTGAGTAGAAATTCTACAACTAGAAGGAAAGAGAGGGGCTCACAGAAACTCAGAGGAGCTGCAAAAAGCTAAGTAAGGTACGGAGACACACACGTGGAGAGGATGGGTGGTGGAGTGCCTGGCTGGCTTCTCCTTGCAGGAGGGAAACAGAAACTCCCAACTGCACAGAACCCCAGATCCGATTGCACTGAATCCCAGATCCGGGTGAGACTAATACAGGGGGAGTCTGGACTGTTGTGAAAAAGGAGGAGTGCAGGGAAACTTAGGGGAGCTGCGAAAAGGCAGAAGTCTGGAGACGTGCACAGAGGGCTGACTGTTGATTGTACCGCTGGCTTTCTCTAGCGGGAGGAAGACAGAACCTCCCAACTGCGCTGAAATCACTTCCAACTGCACTGAACCCCAGTTTCGAACAAAACCCTGGGGACCCAGACTCATACAGGCCCTTGGAGCACACAGGAACGGGAAAGGCAGAGGTCTGGAGGCCTGTGCGTGCACACAAAGAGGGCTGCAGTGATTGCCCAGAGACGCAGACCCAGGGGCCGCATAAAGCAGGGCTGACTGAAAGCCAAGGCTGTCTCTGCTTAGCCCTGAGACTCCACGCCATTCAAGCTCAACAAAGAGGCTTTTGCAATTTTGCAAGTCTTGTATCATAAGGCTGACTCCAGCACAGAAGTTCTCCCAGCATAGAGAAAATATGGAGACAAAGGAACAGAACACAGATGAAAGAAATGGAGGAAAACAAATGCCTGGATATAGAGTTCAAAACCACAGTTATAAGGCTTTTCAAGAATTTCCTAGAAAAGATGGATAAATTTAGCAAGACATGAGAGGAAATGAAAAAGGACCAACTAGAAATTAAACATACACTGACTGAAATAAAAAATATTATACAAACACCTAACAGCAGACTAGAGGAATGCAAGAATCAAGTCAAAGATTTGAAATACAAAGAAGCAAAAAACACTCAACCAGAAAAGCAAAAAGAAAATGTAATCCAAAAATGTGAAGATAGTATAAGGAGCCTCTGGGACAACTTCAACATCAGAATTATGGGGGTGCTAGAAGAAGAGAGAAAGATACTGAAAACCTATTTGAAGAAATAATGACTGAAAACTTCCCCCACCTGGTGAAAGAAATAGACTTACAAGTCCAGGAAGCATAGAGAACCCCAAATAAAAGGAATCCAAAGAGGACCACACCAAGACACAGCATAATTGAAATACCAAGAGCAAAAGACAAAGAGAGAATATTAAAAGCAACAAGAGAAAAACAGTTAATTACCTACAAGGGAGCACCCATACAATTGTGAGCTGATTACTCAACAGAAACTATGCAGGCCAGATGTGAGTGGCAAGAAATATTCAAAGTGATGAATAGCAAGAATCTACAACCAAGATTACTGTACCCAGCAAAGCTATCATTAAGAATGTAAGGGCAGATAAAGAGCTTCACAGATAAGAAAAAGCTAAAGGAGTTCATCAACATCAAACCAGTATTATTTTAAATGCTGAAAGGTATTCTTTAAGAAAAGGAAAAAGAAGAAAAAGGTAAAGATAAGAATTATGAACAACAAATACATATCTATCAAAAAGTGAATCTAAAAATCAAGTGAATTAAAAATCTGATGAACAGAATAAACTGGTGAATATAATAAAATCAGGGGCTAGAAAGGGAGTGGACTGACAATTCTTAGGGGGAAGGGTAGAGGGAGGTGCAGGGAGAGACTGGATGAGGACAATGCGAGGGGAGGAAAGGGTAGAGGGAGGGGTGGGAACCGGGTGGAGGGGACTATGGGGGAATAAAAGAGGAACAAATGTAATAATCTGAACAATAAAGATTTATTAAATCAAATAAATAAATAAATAAATAAAATAGATAATATCATTGGCAAAAAAAAAAAAGATCTTCTCAGATCCTTTCTGAGCTTTCCCTGAACATACAGTCATTTTCAATTTCCCCCATATGCAGTTTGTCCTTTAATGTTCTAGTCTGGCTCTCCAAATGGGAAAAATATGAAAATTGTAAGAAGGTTGAGGGAAGGGCAATTAGTTCTATAAATTCCCTTATAATCACTTTAGCCAGAGAAAGAGGAGATTATAAGAATGGGAGAGGAACAACAATGGTTGCCTGACTCTGTCTGCACTTCTGTGATCAGAAGCAATACTCAGCAGTCAGAGAAGAGAACCTCAAAATTTGGGGAACAGGGTCCTTTTTGCCCACCCTGGTTCCCTCAAGCTATGTTCAAGGAGCTACAGAAACATGTGAACAGCTGCCTGTCATGCTGCTACTGTGCTAAGAACTGAAATTAACCAAAATTAACTACCAAGTCTTTTCCTGAAGTTGCAAAACATTAACAGATTTCAAAGTTCCAAAATAGTTACATCTGACAGATTCTTATTGCTACCTCCTCTGCCATCTTCCCCAAACTTGCATTATTTTTATAATATAGGAATAAGGGCTAAAAGTTGAAAGGAAGCAACAGTAAGACATGAAAAGATGAAAGCAAAACATTACAAAGAAAGCATCTTGCTTCACCTTTCCAATCACCACTAACAAAGAGCACTAAATAATTTTCAATATAGTTAATGTTAAGGGCAATATATGAAAATATTGCATTCAGAATAAATCTAAGAAGGCTTATTAATTACAGCCAATCAGAATACCTTATAGCATCTTATCCACCATGCCAGCAGCAGTTTTATAAGCAGATTTTGTATACTTTACCTGGGAAAGTTTTATCAAAGATGCTTAAAAATTTATAGATAATTGTCATCAATCCAAAGACAACTGCTGAAAAATTGGGATGGGGCAAAATATCAGTAAGCTTATGTTCCACTAAGTTTTAGTATATTCTTCAATTTATTTTAAGAATAATTAAGTTCACTGTAAAAGTGGAAAATAAAGAGGGACTCTGAAAATGTATATATAACTCTAAGAAAAAGTGTATTTACAAATTCCAATTCTAATAAATATGAACTCTTTGGATCTTTAATGGCTAGACAGAATGTAAATATCCCAAGGCCTAACAGGTCAAAGTTCTTTCAATTACCCTGACATCAGATGGCAAACTTGCTTCCTCAAATAAAACTCTGTATCTGCTTAAACTGTGATCTATCAACAAATTTGTTGTTTACATTCAAAATCCATCTACCCACTGTCATCCATTGTCATGCCAAGGTTAAGAAAGGAAAACAAAAACTTTAATAAATACTACATTTATTTACTAATGAAGAAAGAGACCTACTTTATAAAAGGTACTGGTCAAAAACTATCAAGTCCCATTGATATCAGATGAAGGAAAATTGGGTACACTAAGATAAATTGCACATGGCTTTTTTATTTAAAACAACAAAAAAATCTATAAGTTACCTTTTCTTCCCAACCTGGCCCCCACTCCTGCTCATAAAGTTTATTAGCCACTTCTGCTCATAAAGGCCTCTTTCTGAGTAGGGATGTTCCTCTAACATACCAGGCACAAAACAGCCACCTGTTCAGGCACACCTTAAGGATATTGTAGGTTCAGTTCCAGACCATCATAATAAAACAAATATTGCAATAAGGCAAGTCAATCTGTTTGCTGGAGGGCTTTGCCTTCAACTTAAAAAACAAACAAACAAAACACCTGTGAAGTACAATAAACTGGAACACAATAAAATTAGGTGTGCCTGTACAGGGCTTTTCATTTGCACCTTTGGTTACACTAGGTGCACATCTTAGAGCAAGCATGTCAAACTTGCAGCCCATAGTGAATATTTTTGTGATCCAGCCAATATAATGGTATAAGAAACTTTAATAAAAATTTCATAACTTAATTTTTACAATATCCTGCTATACATAGTTTAAATAACGAATTACAACATTCGCTAATGACTGATTGCTATAATCGTGTTGCATTCATTTCCCTTACGTGCCTTACGCTCAGGCGCACCATTTCTTTCCACTAATACTAGCAGCGAATATTTTAGCAGCCAACTGCCACATCATTAGTCTTGGACTGACTTGTTTGGTGTGTGCAACAGAAAATATTTCGCTTCCGGAGAACAAAAAAAATAGGTTTATTTGTGCTACGCTTATCAATTTGTGTAGTTATGCAGTATCTGATAAGTTAATGTTCAAGAAAAAATATTAATTTTTATTAAAATGTTCTATTATTTTAAAAATCAGTTATTTATTTCATCCCTTTGCATTCAGCATATCTTTATTGAAATAAACCTACATTTCTATGAAAATTAAAGCTTTTGGTTTTTTTTTCTGCAGCCCACATCTTATATAATAAAAGCCTAATATGCTAAGCATCCTTTAGCATACTATGTTAATGATATGCTAAGGCCACTTAACCGCTCACTATGACATGCACTGACCACCAAGGGGCAGACACTCCGACTGGTAAGTTAGCTTGCTGCTGGGGTCTGGCTGATCAGAAATGAGTGAGATGGGTCAGACATGCCCTGGAGCCCTCCTGTTGTCCCTCCCCAGCCCCTATCATGCATTGGTGGGGTCTCAGCCTGGCCTGCGCCCTCTCAAAATCCAGAATCCCTAGGGGGATGTCAGAAAGCCGATTTTGGCCCAATCAAACAGGCCAGGCCAAGGGATTCCACTGGTGCATACATTCGTGCACTCGGCCTCTAGTAAACTTAAACCTTATTTATTTGGCCTGTGTTAGCCTTTGAGTTTGACATGCTTGTCTTAGAGTAATGGCAGTTGTTTCCTGGTACTGGCTCCAGGATATAGGCTCCAGCTTCAGTTCTAGTCTCAAGTTTGGCTCCGGCACTCTGTGATACCATGCACACCTGTGTGGACTCTAATCCTGGCCCCACATCTAGCCCTGTCTCAAGCAGTGGTTCTAAACTAAGGCCTAGCTCTGGTCCCAGTACTATTGCCAGCTCCAGCTCTTAATGATTCCAGTTCTGGCTTCAGCTTAAGTTCCAGTTGTTGTTGCAGCTCCTCCACCTGTGTGTTCAAGACCACAATGAGCCTGAGTTTTGGGTATTTCCTCCATTCTTAGAGAAAACTATCTCCTGTTAGTAGCATCCAAAGACTTCATCCCAGAGGATTTGGAGGTAGAGGAAGCACAGCATGTTCTCAGCTATGTTCTCCTCAGGGAGCAGTTTGTAGTGGTGGATGCTTTCAGTCAGTGTGAGTGACTGTAGTATCTCTTTGGTGTAGGACTGCACAGAGAAGATGAGAACCTTGTCATCATCCTGGTGGTCTCCCTTCTGATGATTCACTGAAGCACAGTAGGCACCAGAAATGGTCTCTTCAGCAGCTGGTATTTTTATTCTGGTTTGCGAAGCCCATGTTGTGTTCATCATTCCAGAGATCTGTCAGGTTGTCCAGCCATGTCCTGGGGGGTGAGGGACTCTCTTGTGTTAATGAAGTCACCCTTGGACAATAATGCACACTCAATCCTAGAGTTCTGCCCACTCAGCTTGTCCCTCAGCTTGCTTAGCTGCTCCAAGTCAAGGGCTGCCCAATATAGTAAGGTTGCCAACTGAAAGTAGGACCCAGCAAAGTCGGGGGGAGGAAGGGTTGGGGAGGGGACTTGAAAAAGAAAGTGTTGATTCTGGGGAGTTGAGCTGAGCAGAATGAACCAGAGATCTGAGGCCCAGGCAATTGAAAGTAAGTTCATCTTAGAAACAAAAATACTAACCACCTGGAGGGTGTCTGTTTTCAGCTCCTGCTTCAGTCCCTGGTAGGTGTATCCAACCATGAAGTTGATAATATGCAGTTCCTCTGTCATACCTAGTAGCCCCATTGTTGCCCTTTCCAAATCACCTGTATGTTGTTCAGTCAGGTAGCCCAAGTTTCACATTAAGCCCTGCCTCTGTTCTTCTTTGGGGGTCAAAGTTTTCTGGTTTGAAGTCAGAATACTGAACTTCTGGAAACCTTGTAATGACAGTCTCTTGTCAATGGAGATTTCTGCAGTCAATGACTCCACTGCCTTCTTTGAATCTCAGCAGTGCCTTCTTCATATAGTAAACTTCCTCCCAGTCTTAAGGTGAAGGATTGATGGGAGTGAAGGTCAAACAGATCTGAGTTTCTACCACAAAGGCTTTGAGAAGCAGACATTGCAGCAATTTTGTGACCTGGGCCTTTTTTAGGTCCAACCCTTTGGCCAGAGTGTCATCCTGCTAGCTAACCAGATGACTTAATCCCTTTAGTTCCTCTAGCAGCTGATGCAGGTGAAACAACAGCTTTGCTCCAGCTGTGAACCACTTTTCCAGGTATTCCAACCATGGTCCAGGGAGTTCCAAAGCAGGCATTTTTGCAGCTAGACTTTCTATGCCTCCAACTCAGGCAACATTTCCTCAATTAGGGTAGTTAATTGCACTAGCAGTGCTTTAAAAGCACCCAAACCTCCTTCCTTCCTCCTTTTGTCCAGTTTACTGAGTCTCCCATAGAAGGTGCTACTCTCTGGTCCATAAGGGTCGACAGAGGGCATCCATACTGGGGTCGGATCTTTCAGAAGACATCCTGCTGATCTTTCCGTTAGCTGACAGATTTCACCATCTTTTCCATCTTAAAGCCCTCAATTCCAGGATCCAGGATTCAATGCCATGCTGCCGGCTCTCCATAGGTGCTTCAAGGCCTGGTTCTCCTTGCTTGACTGAGCTCTCTGAGCCTGGATCAGAATTAAAGAAATTAAAGATCATCTCAGCCAATTGGACAGGACCCTGGAAAAAGGTTTGAATGTCCTGATAAAATTTTCACAAGTTGTACTATAGCAACAACAAGCACTTGGGGTGCTGGCTACAGCAGCCACACTCATAGTTCAGTTGGTATTAGAAGTGGAAGAATAGCAAGTTAGCTTTGGAGTTATCGTTGTGCAGTGTAGTCTCCTGGCCAGTTCTGGTCTTCAATCCAGATTGCCAAATAACTATCAAATGTCCACCAGCAGGAGACCCTTAGATCCTAAAATGGGATGTCAAGATTCTGCAGAAGCTCTCACTGGGGTCTGAGTTTGGCTAGGGACTTAATTCCCTCTCCCTTTAGAGGCTCTGGTCACAGCTTCTAATCTCCAGAGGGAGCTCCAGCACCAGGGCCTCCAGCCATCTTGGCTTCAGACCCTCTGACCCACCTCACACAGCAAACTTGAAAGGGTAACTGAACGCCGGAGCTAGACATTCCCAGCAGGATGCACCAACACTGGCTGCCACTCAGTCCAAACTTTGTTAAATCAACCTCTTTTTGCCACACTGAAAAAATAATTTATATTTTGAAGCAAAAGTTTTTGTTATTCATTCCAGTTTTAACAGGAAAGATTAAAACCCATTTGCACAAAGCAGTGGGGCAGAGGTTGCTTAGTAAGGGGAAAGAAAGGTGTTGAAAAGTTGAAGCATATTAATTTGGATAAAAGTAAAAAAAAGCAGATAATATAAACTGAACCAAATTCAAGAATGAGAGAGGCAAAAATAGGCTGACACTTTGAAAAGGCTATGAGCTGGAAGACTACCTATACCTATAGTTCTCTCAAATATTGCCAAGTTGTGTGCTGAGAGAAAGCGAAATCAAAACACCTAAAGACACAGTTGATTGAAATTACTGAATTCAAGTGGGACTAAAAAGTTTTAATAGATAGTTTGGTCTCATAACATAATCATTTCCAGAAGGTAATGATGTGTGTTTAAAGACCTAGAGATCAAAATTCCTAAACATGTTTTGATACAATCTCACTATGTTTTTTTAAGCTCTAGTTTTAAAATAGTTCTGAAATAATGATGAACATTATTCAGATTTCTCATGAAAAAATATTTTTTCAATTAACCCAGCAGTTGAAATCCAGTGCTATAAAGTTCTTCAAAAAACAAATACATATGTTTATATTTATTTAATTAAAATATTTCCAGGTTCTGTCCCTGGAGATTCTAATTCAATTCATCTAAACTGAGATGTCTGATATCTAATGATCACTATACTAGAGGAAGTGAAGAGCAACAAAGTGAAAAGACATCTATCAAATCAAGTTTCCACAAAGTCTCTAAATGTATTAGATTTTAGAGCTTGAAAGATCATTAATATAAAATTAAAATATTTTGTTTTATAGGTAAAGAAACCAAAATTCACAACTATCTGCAAACAGGCAGGATGACCCAACTGTGCCTCCATATGCATCTTTAGATGCTTGGTCAACTTGGCTGGCTTCTAACTTGCCCCAAAGTCTTCAGTTGGTGAACAAATAGTATCTCATTCTAAATGAAGGTATTTTAAGTGCCAAAGTTAAAAGCAAAATACCCAGTCCTTAAATATCACTATGTACAGTAGTGATATAACTCCCCAATTTCATTGTTTATATTTGTCATTTCAAAGTAACTTATTAATATAGAAAAACAGCACATCTATAATCAATACTCAATTTGACAGATATACTTTCAAATTCATAATATGGAGGGGAGAAAGAAAATGCCACATTCCATTTTAGAATTTATTGCTCACTTAAGTGAGACAGGACTAAAGACAAATTAAGATTAGTAGCTATAGTTTCACTCTGGCTTAATTAGAAATAAGAAAAAACTACATTGTAAGTTTAGTGTCAGTATGTAAGATTCCAGGTTTTACTTTCTAACATTTCTTCTAAAACTGCTCCTCACTATATAGGAATGCCAAGGAAAGAGGGAAAGAAACCATTAATTTTCTTTTTTCCCCTATAAAGCCTAATTCTCACCTTATCTTAAATAAAAACTTCTCTTGGGTAGGACCATGGAAAGAGTTATGCTGCTCATCAGTCTAACTTGGTAAGTTTTACCCTGTGGGAAGAAGAAAACGTATCTACAAATTTATCCCTACTGCTGTACCCTGTATGGTGGCCATGTAGAAATGGGGACCAAAGCAGACCTTTGGCATCACTGACATTCAAAAACTTACTCTCCTGTAGGGGTTAGCATGGAAAGAAAGAAAGCTATAGGTGCTTGCCAAAACAAACAAACAAACAAACAAACAAGCCACAATTCTCTCTAACGTAGGACATCAATTGCCCTTAATAAATTTTGGGGACCTACTTAAACAAAAACCAACTCCTCCTCTATCTCTAGGAAAAAAATTCCTTTATCATGTAGTTATGCAATGTATAAAACCATGTCCCAACTGATATTCTGTAGCATTGGCTTTGGGCAAAGTTATTAAATGAGCACACTGTTTTAAATCCTCCTTGGACCCTGGCTCAGGGGTTGATCATCAACCTATGAACCAGGAGGTCATAGTTAGATTCCCAGGGCAGGGGGACAAGGGTTTCAGGTTCCATCCCCAGAAGAGGGCATGCAGCAGACAGCCACTCAATGATTCTCTCTCATCATTGATGTTTCTATCTCTCGCTCCCTCTCCCTTCCTCTATGAAATCAATAGAAATATATAAAAAATAATAAAATTAAATAAATCCTCTTTGGTCTTCCCTCTACAACTTGTGGCCCCTAGTAAACTACTTTTCTGCTACTAAAACAGTTATGAATGTACTCTGACCATACTCTGTATAAAGACAAAGCCAACAAAATATTAGTAAATCTATTTATAACTGATCACAAAAAGTAAGTTAAAGAAAAACTGTAATACTTGCTATAAATGCTGAAAAGACATTTGGTAAATTCCTATTTTCACTTCCAATCTAAAGAAAAAAGTGTAATAAATTAGAAATAAGGTATTTTCATATGATTAAAAATATTTATCTCAAACAAATGGCCAAAATCATATTTAAGAGGGGATAATACATTGAAGATATCCTTATAGAAGTAAAGAATAGGATAAGGACAAGGACTTGCTAGTACCACTTTCTAACACTGTTCCTTAATTTTTAGCCTAGGGATTCTCAGTTGGAGGTCCACTACAATAAAATAGGAAAAAGTCAAAAAAGAAAATCTTTCCTAAGGGACACAAATCATTTAAATAGAGAGATATACATGCTAATGGTTGAAATGATTCAGTATTATATTATCTAATATTCTTCTAAATCAGATTTATGAATTCAAATATTGTGAAATATAAATAAATTGGTCAACAATCTATAGATTGTGTTTACTGACAGGAAGAAAAAATACTACTAGAAAATACATCAAATCATTTTCAGAAAAATGTCCAAGTACTGAGATTACATATATTTATTTCTTTGTGTATATTTTAAATTTCCTTCAATAAAAATATATTACTTTTATATATTATATTTAAAAAAAAACAAATGTTATCTCAAAGAGATAATCTAAAATTTAAATTTCTGCTCTGAATTTTCTAGGTACTATAAGCCCAGAATATGATTTCAATTCAAATAACTTTTTAAAAAATTGATTGCAGAGAGAGGAAGGGACAGGAGAGATAGATAAAAACACCAATGATGAGCCCTAGCTGGCTTGGCTCAGTGAATAGAGCATCAGCCTGTGCACTGAAGGGTCCTGGGTTCAATTCCAGTCAGGGCAGCTTGATCCTCAGCCCTGGTCAGGGTGAATGTGGGAGGCAACTAATCAATATGTCTCTCTCATATCAATGTTTCTCTCTGTCTCTCCCCATCCTTTTCATTCTCTCCAAAAATCAATGGAAAAATATCCTTGGGTGAGGATTAAGAGAGAGAGAGACAGAGAGAGACAGAGAGAAAGAGAGAGGGGGACGGAGAGAGGGAAGGAAGAAGGCAGGCAGGGAGAAAAGGAGGGAGGAAGGAAGATGAGACAGAATCATTGATCGGCTGCCGAGCACATTCTACATGGGGGATCGAGCCCACAACCTAGGCATATGCCCTGACAGGGAATCAAACCATGACCTCCAGGTTCATGGATTGACATTCAACCACTGGGTCACACAGGCTGGGTTCAAATGATACTTTTAATGAGAACAATGATTAAAAGTATCTGAAATAAACTTTTACTACAATAACTCTATTCTTCAAAGAAGGACTACAGAGTCAGCAACCAATATGGTTCATATTAAACATAGAGGTAAAAAAAAAAAATCAATGGAAAGGGTCAAAGATTATCAACCCAGAAGAATCCTTTTGGATTTAGCTTTTATTCTTAACTTTGATATTTATAGATTTCATATAGTTTATTATACAGTAACATGTTTTACTCTGTGGCTTCTTCTATATATATATTTATATAAACTTGTACGTGTATAAACAAGAATTATTTTTAAATACTCTTTACTATCAAAGCAAATAAACCTAACAAGACTTCAAAAATTTAAATACAATTTTGAAGAAACTGACTCTGACAATAATTCATGTAGTTATTGCCTATACTTGAAAAATGGCCCTTACGTTATTTTAGTCCTAAACAGACATTGGACTATACATATAATACCCAGACATTTAAAACATCACTAAAGCAAATTTAACTTTGGAATAAAAATTTTTTTAAAGTAAATCAACATATCTAATTAATTATAGCTATTTACTTTAAATGAATTCATTTTATATAAGTTAAACAGGCCAAATTAAAAAAAAAATAAACAAAGATCCTAACTCATCAAACTTAAGAAACATTCAGGATAGAGTACAACCTTAAAATTATTGTTTCTATTAATCAGACCATTTTCTGACAAGCCATAATCAAATGTAATAAAAGATGCAAAGTGTACCACTTCAGAATGAAACTCAGTATTTAAGACTATCAATATGTTTAAACATTGACACAACACAGATCTGTGCAAAAACAAGTTGTTGCCTAAGATGAATAAGATTCTGAATATCAGATGCTCTCCTCACTTAGAGAATATAAAACTTCAGTGATTTCTGAGACTAGACAACCATAAATATTTATGTCCCCAACAAACAATACTTCAATAACTCCCTTTCCCCTTTACAGTATTTTATTCCCCTCATTATGTCAAGAGAAAAACCTCAATTAGGTGACAAAGATTTTTAATAACCAACACCCCTTAATTTTCTTTTTATCAATTAGGGTTTCTAAGGCTGAGGGTCATCTGCAAATCAATACAAATATGAAGCCATCAAGAGGCTCATCTAAATTATCACCAGTGAGCAGCAGGCAACAAATATTCAAACCCAGAAATTTTGACTCATCATTTCCTATATAGTGCAACAGTTCTGCATAAAAATGATAAGGCATTGAAATAAGGTTAATCTGAAAATGATGTAGAAGGAAAAGAGATTGACAGACATGAACGTAAGGTGTCTGATTATACCAATATTCGTACTTACGTATCATACCTCTGTAGTGGGGTCACTTTGTTCTTATTCTTATCAACTGAACCCGTAGACAATTGAAGAAAATTGGGGTTTAATTTATATAATTCTTGTAGTAGCTTCTGTTCATATTCTTGGTGTTTACCTGCCTAATGGAAGAAGAAATTAAAACTGCAGTGGAGTTCACAAAATGGCTGGTATAAAATGTTGAATTATTAAAGATATCCTAAATAATATATGTGAAAGTTTGGATGTCAGAGAAACCTTTCAGGAGGGTAGCACAAAACTTTTTCTAAACCAATGAAAGTTCTTCCAACAAAACAACAAACCAATATATTCCATTAATAAAGACATTTCATCAATAATTTGTATAGAAAAGTGTACTGAGACAATATTTTTGCTACCTCAAAAAAAAGTGTATTGAGACAATATTTTTGCTACTTTTAAACCCCCACCTCCATATAAAAATTAAATATTATAATTGACCATTATTAAATTTTCTAAAGATTACTGAAAATTAGTCAATTTCTTTTTCTCGATTAAAATGTTTATGTTTCCACCTAACATTTCATGTATTTTAAACTCTAGACCGGGGTTGTCAATTTACAAACAGCCACTTTGATTTTGTAAATAAAGTTTTTTGGAACAGTCGTGCTCGTTCATTTATGAGCTATCATTTATGAATTATCTATTATTCATAAATAGTTATCTATGGCTGTTTTTGTGCTATAACAGCAGAGTCGAGGAATTGCTACAGAGACCATGTGGCTAAGAAAGCCTAAAATATTTATGAATTGGACCTTTACAGAAAAAGTTTGGCGATCCCTGCTCTATACACAATAAAGAAAATTCTGAATTTACTGTAGTTGGTAGTTACATATTATGGGAGAAACTAAGCAAAGACCGACTGGAAACTAGTCATATGAAAATACATTACAATGAAATTAATTTGAATAACTTTTTACTATATGCCCTGGAATGACATGTTACTTACCTTCAGGATTCTTAATTGCTTTAAAAGTGTGGTCTAAATGTTATGAGAAAACCAAAACCAGAACAGAAAAGATAAAAAACAAAAATAAAAACAAGCAAGGGCAGGGCAATATCATCTAATCGTGCACAATTGTATAAAATACACTGCACAATGCATCGTTCCCTGTTCTGAGAGGTCTCTTTCCTGTTTCAATTGGGTCTCTAAATATTTCACAGAATCTCTGAATTTTGAATTATACAGTAACAAAAAAAAATTTTCATGATTTTTGTCATATATACTTGTTCCACTTTTCTTTCTACTTTGAGAAAGTATTTTAATAAAGCAATACTTTTACAAAGAAAATTTAAACTCAGGTAAAGAAGAGCAAGACGAAGTCTGAACAGCATGAAACAAATTTTAAAGTAGTTACTAAGAAAAAATACAGTTAGATGTAGATTTTACATCTTTAACACATAGAAGCCTCAAAAATTTTTTCTGCAATCAATACTTCAACAGACATTATGGTGTTCACTGGCCACAAAGAGTTCAAACTTATGTTCAATTGATTCTACAGGGGCATTTCATAAAACAGGTTAAATCCCATTACAAATTAAGTCCTAAGGGATCATCCATCCATTTCTTAAAAATTTTTTTCTTTATTTTTCTATTAAAATTGACATACAATGTTATATTAGTTTCGGGTATCACCCATTTTCTTCTGTTCAACGCTCTTTAAAAATGAGATAAAATGGAACTTAGAAATTCTTTGATAAAGATTTTCATTGTAATAGTATCTGTGAGTAAAGCATATTCCCACTAGTCAAAATTCAGTTTGAAATAGCTAAACCTTAGACTTCATCCAAGAAAGCTGCAGTAAAAAAGATCAAAAAGTACTTATTAGATATAAGAAATAAGTCACTCCACAAAGATCATGAAGACAACACTGTCAAGAAATTCCAATATATTTAAATAATGAGATTTAATCTGCAATAATTCCAAGTTAAAAAGGGTATTATTTTATTTTAACAATCTGCTCTTAAAGGAACCCCTACTAGACTTTTTCTAGTTTGACCTGGAGAATGAAAGGTAGCAATCAATGCCCCCCACCTTCTAAATGAGAAGTATTCCTGTAAAAGTCCACAGCAACAATCTGAAGTCCTCATCTATAAAAGGGAAGTGCAGCATTGTGCTTTGGTATAATCCTCATTTAATATGCCGCATAGTCAATATTTTTACTTGTAAAGACAGTTTATACTAAAAACTGAAAGGAGACAGACAGGAGAAGAGGAAATGTAAAAATGAACATAAAATAATAAACCTTCAATTTACCCTTTACAAGACTTTCACGGAAGGGAGAATCATTTTATGAAAATGTGAGCTTATCAGCAACATTTGCTAGAATATTTTTTTCTAGCATGCTCTGTAAAGAGTAGAGGTTGGGGGGGGGGGCGGGAACCACAACTCATAATTACAGTATCACACTTAGCTGTCATTTTGTTAACATTCTCCTTAAAGTAGCATTTCCCAAAATGCTTTCCTTGGTCAATAAAAGTTCCAAATGTACATTCCTATCTTGGGTATGTTTTAGCAAATTAAAGACACTGAGAAGTCTTATAGGAAAGAAAACCTATTTATCTTCATTAATCTAGCATTTTCAAATTTACTGGACCAAAGACCCATTTTTATAATTACTGACATTCCATAGAACACAGTTTAGAAAATGCTACTTTAAAGTAATGCCAATTAAAAAAAAATAAAATAAAAACCCCACTTCAGCAATTTTAACTTATAAAGAAGAATCCTTCCTTTTTCTGCAAATTTGAGAATTCACAATACGTGACTACCTGCATTTCCTCTTTTGTGAAGCTGGCCGCCTCATCCCCCAATTCATGTAGATACATGCAGTCAGGCTTTGGACACTGCATATTTTTTAAGAAGTAACTGCAGTATTTTGTTGTACCTAGAGATGCCTGCAGGAAGAGGAGGGGAGGGGGGAAAAAAAAGGACCCAAAATGTAAAATGAAACCACAATGAGAATTTTCATGTTTTGTGTTTTCACTTCACCTAAAATGAGACATAGATGTAACAAAACAAGAAGTACAGCTATGAATACTAGAGAAATAAACTATTACTAGCAGGATTTATTAAATATGATGCTCATTTGGAAGAACTAAGGAAGACATCTCCGTTTTGGTTTCTAGGACTTGAGCATCCAAATCTTATTCCCTAGCCATCAGGAGAGAGACAATATCTGTTGCATGTTATGTGTGGTTAGGCAACTTCCTTTTTCTAATTTTGCCATTCTTCTTCCATTTATATAAAGCACTAGAGGCCTGGTGCAGAAAATTCAAGCATTGGGGGAGAGTGGGTGTGAGTCCCTCAGCCCGGCTTGCGCCCTCTCGCAGTCTGGGACCCTGTAGGGGATGTCTGTCTGCAGGCTTAGGCCTGGGGAAATTAGGCCTAAACAAGCAGGTGAACATCCCTCTCACAGTTCGGGACACCTCACTCCTTACTACCTGCCTGCAGTGGAGGCGGGAGAGGTTCCCATCACTGCCACTGTGCTTGCCGGCCATGGTTGAGCGGCGTTCCCTCTGTGGAAGCACACTGACCACCAGGGGGCAGCTCCTGCATTGAGCATCTGCCCCCTGGTGGTCAGTGTGCATCATAGCAACTGGTCATTCTACAGTTCAGTCGATTTGCATATCAGGATTTTGTTATACAGAATTGCTTGGTGGGACCCTTAACTCAAACATGCATTGATAAATGTCCAAATATTTAATGTCAACAAATTAGAACTATTATTTCTGATAATATATTCACTTTTTACACAACAAAAATATGTAAATATGGGAAATTTTAAAAGATTATCTCCTCATAATGAAAATGTTTGTTCATACCTGACAAAACAGGACTTTACGTAAGTCAGCAGTAAACAAACTAGCTGTCATAGGTTGGTACGGATGCCTAAGAAGCAATGTTTAAATAGCCACTCTTCAAATGTAATATGTAAATGCTAGGTACTTCTCTCCTTACTACATTTTATCCCTTCCTCTTTAAAACAAAATAAATCAAGAGGACCACATTACCTTAAGCGTTCTGCCATCTACCACCACATTGTTGACACACTGTATGGCTCTGAGAGCATCTTCTGAACGAATATAGGTTACATAAGCACTGGCACTTGGACCCTAAAGTGAAAACCCAATGTTATTACTTTCAAATTCAATAAAAACATTATAAAAAATTTATCTTGCAACTTGCCTAAAAAATTCTAAAAGCCTTTACTACTTACTATCATTAATAATAATCACAATAATTATAAGTTGTAGCTTTAATTAAACCATATACCAGCTCATTGTAAATCAATCATACTTAATGAATTTTATCTGTTTTTAAGTAGACTAAAATATGTATGAATAAAATATCATCTTTGGTAGCTCAAATGGTTAGAGTATTGTCCCTATATGCCAAGGTTGCAGGCTTGATTGCCGGGTCAGGGCATGTACCCAGGTTGTGGGCTTGATCCTTGGCGTGCCGGAGGCAGCTGATCAATGATTCTCTCTCATTGATGTTTCTATCTCTTTGTCCCTCCTTGCCTCTCTGAAATCAATAAAAATATATTTAAAATAAAATGAAATGAAACTTGTGTGCTTTGCCCTCTGTTCTTTTTTTATTTTTTTTTAATAATCCTTGGATTGGCTCTTATTCTTTTAAAGACAAACTTTGAAAGTTAGATTTTAAAAACTAAGATTTGAAGACACTGTGTCAAATTATGTTCTCCCCAAAACCAATGCACTTTGCAAGAACAATCTGTATGCTAACAGCAGCATAAGAAAGATGCTCTCTATAAAGTTTTCAATAACTGAAAATATTAATTAGAAATCATTACCTAATTATTAGACTAACAATAAACTCAACTTCCCCTCCCCTTCAAACCACCAAATCTTTGTTTTACTACTTCCCTACTAGCAATTCACTGTTAAGTCCTGAAAGAGTCCAATTAATGAGCACCAAAAATTGTCCCACACCATCAACAGAGATCACTATACTATTTAAGTCCTTGGCCCTCAAGCTTTCTAATCATAAAAAATAAATTTTCCTTCTGAACAGCCTAGATCAAACCCCACCCATAGGAAAGGCAAAAATCCCTATAATTAGTTACCTGTGAACCTGCATATGATGTGCTATTATTGATGACAACTTTATGTATTTTACCAAACTTCCCAAAATATTCTGGTCGTTTTAAAACCTATAAAAGAAGAAGAAATAAGGTATAAACTGTCCCCATTTTCATCAATTTTATCTTTATGATGGGTACCTACACTCTTCAGTGAAAGAAAAATAACTTTTAATGTTTTCTAATAAATGTGACTATTTCTTAATTACAATTTGTGTGGTTAATCTACAGGAAATCATCAACAAAAATTTAAAAGCTATTTTTTTATAGACCTACTAAAAAGAAACTGAGATTCATTGAGTTTGATACTTTCTATTTTGTTCTAATTTTTGTATCTATACTCTAAGCGAACTTACATTTTACAATATTCTTAAACACAAAACAGGTAAGATATCCTGACCATTTTTTCATTAATAGATGATCCCTGTAAGAAATTATTTCTCAAAACAATAACCAAAATTATGTACTATACACAGAGATAAGAATTCAGGGACCTGCGTAGAAACAGTCTACTCATAAATCTATTGTATATAACATCTGATATACTAAAGCATTATTTATGAGCTACAAATTCAATATGGTAACAAATGTCAATGCTTTATGATTTATCACTGTGTGTGTGTGTGTGTGTGTGTGTGTGTGTATTTAGCTTCCTATGTCCATCAGTTTTATCATTTCTCAACTCTCCAATTCCCCCCCCCCCTTTTTCTGATAATGTGTGTAAGGTGATAGATGCAAGAGGAGGGGGGTAGAAACAAACAATAGTTGGGGGAAAATTTATACATTTCTTCTCTATTACCTTCATGGTTATTTCTCCTCATATTTGTGATCATCTTATATACTCATTTAGCTTCTCTTAAAAACTTACTCGCTAAGTTGTGTGTGACTATTTTCAAGTGTTTGGAAAGAATGCTTTGCATACACTTGAACAGGCATGCACAGAAAACTTTCATTGAAAAAGAACTTGCTGTTTGAAGAGATTGTAGGAAGGAACAGTAGGTCTAGAGGTAAATTTTAGAAAAAGAACAGAATGTAATTTCGAGATAGTTGCAAATCATGGGAAAGGTTTTTGTATCAAGGTACATACTGGCAAATTAGCCAAGTTTATATATGTTCTGTATTAGAATCGAAGCTTTATGAAATAATCTATTACTGGGATTTCATTAATTCTTAACAGTTTCCAACTTAATATACAGTGGACCTCTGAACAACACAATTTGAACTGTGTTCGTCTACTTATACACTAATTTTTTTAAAAATACATATTGGAAAATTTTTTGGAGATTTGCAATGTGAATAAACTCACAGATAAACCATGTAGCCTAGAAATAGATATATTTTTTTTAAAAAAAGTTAATGGCTATCATCAACAAATTAACAAACAAATGCTGACAAGGATGTGGAGAAAAAGGAACCCTCCTGCACTGCTGGTGGGAATGCAGACTGGTGCAGCCACTGTGGAAAACAGTATGGAGTTTCCTCAAAAAATTGAAAATGGAACTCCAATTTCACCCAGTGATCCCACTTGTAGGGATATATCCCAAGAAACCAGAAACACCAATCAGAAAGGATAGAGGCATCCCTATGTTCACAGGAGCACAATTTACAATAGCTAAAATTTGTAAACAGCCTAAATGTTCATCAGCAGATGAGTGGATTAGAAAACTGTGGTACATCTACACAATATAATACTGTGCTGCTATAAAAAAGGAAGCTTTACCATTTGCAACACCATGGATGGACCTGGAGAGCATTATGCTAAGCGAAATAAGCCAGTCAGAGAAAGGTAAGTATCCCAGGACCTCACTCATTTGTGGAATATAATGAACAACATAAACTGATGAACAAAAATGGATCCAGAGACAGAGAAGCACTGAATGGACTGTCAAACCTCAGAAGGAAGGCAGGGAAGAGCAGGGATATAAGAGATCAACCAAAGGACTTGTATGCCTGCATATTAGCATAACCAATGGACACAGACACTGGGGCAGTGGGGGCTTGTCCTAGGAGGTGGGACTAGCGGGGGAGGAGTTGATGGAGGGATAAGGAGACATATGTAATACTTTAAACAATAAAAAAAGAAATTAATAAAAAATAAAAATAAGAGTTAGATATATCATGAATGTATAAAATATATGTAGATACAGTCTATTTTATTATTTACTACCTTAAAATATACATAAATCCAATATAAAAACTTGAACTTTTCAAAACATGCAAACATAGACCATACATAGTGCCATTCACAGTTCAAAGATGCACTGTTAAATCATAACTGCATAAAATTAACTGTAGCACATATTGTACTATTGTAATACTTTCCTGATCACCTCCTGTTGTTACTGTGATGAGCCTAAGTATTACACATATCTGCTTAAAATGCCATGTGATGCTGCTAATCATCTCTGTGTTAGCAGCTGTCTCCCTAATACACTGGGTATCTATAAAAAGTGATTTCTCGAGCTTCTTGCTTATTTTCCCTTGTTTTCAGTGCAATACCATAAACAATGAATAACAACGGGTACCCATATGAAATGCCACTAATGATGCTAGCTGTGCTCCCAAGAAGCAGAGAAACGTCATGTCTTTACAAGAAAAGCTGAAGTGCTTGACATGTGTCATAGACCGAGGTTTGCAGCTGTGGTAGCCCGCCATTTTGAGGTAAATGAATCCAGCAAAAAAAAGGAATGGAGATTTATGAAGCCCTTGCTGCAGCTGCATCAGCAGTTGCAAAAATCTTGGACTTCTGAAAAATAACTTTTATCTTGTATTGAAAATGCAGCTTTTATGTGGGTACAGGATCGCTGTAAGAAAAGCATATCTATAGAAAAAGAATCATATGACAACTTAAAGCAAAAAAAGTGAAAGAGCTAAAGTTGAAAGAAAAAATTTTTAAATATATTTTTGTTGATTTCAGAGAGGAAGGGAGAGGGAGAGAGAGATAGAAACATCAATGATGAGAGACTATCATTGATCAGCTGTTTCCTGCATACCCCCTACTAAGGATAGAGCCCGCCACCGGAGCATGTGCTCTTGTCCAGAATCGAACCCGGGACGTTCTATTCTGCAGTCCAACACTCTATTCAGTGAGCCAAACCAGCTAGGGCTAAAGTTAAAGAATTTAATGCCAACAAAGGATGGTTAAATAATTTTAGAAAGAGGGTTGGCTTAAAAAAGAAGAGAACAGGAGAAGCAGCTTCTGCCAACCAAGAGGAAGCAGACAAGTTCCCAGATGCCATTGAGAAAATAATTGAGAAAAGATATCTGCCTGAAGAGGTTATAATACAGATGCCCTATTCTGGGGAATTGGAAGGGGGAAAATGCCACAACAGATATTAGTAAACGGAAGTAAGCACCAGGAAGTAAGGCAGGAAGTGATAGGCTAACTCTACCGTTTTTGTACAAATGCATTCAGGTTATGATCAGGAATGCCATTCTCTATAAAGCTGCTAACCCCTGCCTTGAAGGGAAAAGACAAACACAAGTTGCCTGTCATTTAGTTGTACAACGAGAAGGCCTGGAGAATGAGAACCCTTTTCTGATTGGCTACATCGATACTTTGTCCCTAAAGTCAGGAAGTACCTTGCCAATAAGGTACTGCCTTTTCAAGCTCTTTTGATTTTAGACAATGCCCCTGGCCACACAGAACCCCATCAGATCAACAGTGAAGATGTTGAAGTGGTCTACTTGCCCTTAAACACTATGTCTCTGGAGTCAGCCTCTAAGTCAAGGGTCACCAGGATCTTTAAGGCTCATTACACACGGGACTCTCTGGAAAGGACTGCCAATCCTATGGAAGAGAACCCTGATAGAGAGAACATCATAGAAGTCTGGAAGGTTCCATCATTGAAGATGAATTGTTGTTATAGAGAAAGTCATGGAAGCCATCAAGCCCAAAAGAATAAATTCCTGCTCAAGAAAATTGTCCAGATGTTGTACATGACTTCACAGATTTTATGACAGACCCAATAAAGGAAATAACTAAAGAGGTTGTGAATATGGCAAAAAAGGGTGAGGGGTGAAGGGTTTCAAGATATGGGTCTTGGAGAAATTAAAAAATTAGTAGGTATCACATTAAAATAATTAATTGAAGAAGACTTGCTAAAGATAAGTGCTTGTAAACCAGAGCCAGACACTGAGGAAGAAGATGTAGAAGCAGTGCCAGAAAACAAAGTGACATTAGGTAATCTGGCAGAATATTCCAATTATTCAAGAATGCTTTTAACTCCTTATATGACATAGGCCTTTCTATGACACAGCTGAAACCAAGCCCAACAGTAGAAAAAGGATTGATACTGTACAGAAACATTTTTAGAGAAATGAAAAAGCAAAAAAGCCAAATAGAAATTACAATGTATTTTTCCACAAAGTTACACTGTGTGTGCCTGTCTCTCCTTCCATCTTTTTTGCCTCTGCACCCCCTGAGAAAGCAAGACCAACTCCTCCTCTTCTTCCTGCTCCTCCTCAGCCTATTCAGTGTAAAGGTGAGGAGGCTGAAGATCTTTATGATAGCCTACTTCTGCTTGATGAATAAATAATCCACATATCCTACAATTAACAATCTCTGCTGTGATGTGTGTCTTTGTGTGAAAAATCTAATGTGTACAACAAATACCTCAGTATGAAACATTTTTGTGTCATGGTTATCATTACTGCCTAAGTGATCACTGTGTAGAACATAATATGCAAGACTTGCATGGAAGCAGATAGCCCATCCTTACATAGGCATAAAGTGAGGCATAATTTTATAATATAAAATCAATAATTTTTATTGTTTTATGTTTGCTTTAAAAGAATACCTCTCTCGTATTCGGAGAAAGTGCAGATCAGCATACCGTCACGAGCAGTTTTTAAAAATGTAACATTTCCAAAACTGTTGTTAATTGCTTACTGTGTCTAATTTATAAATTAAAACTTATCATAGGCATGTATAGAAAAAAATAGTATACAGGGTGGGGTAAAATTAGGTTTACAGTTATTTGTATGGAAAATAATAACACAAGAATAAACTGTTTCATGTACTCACAACAGTAAATCTACTTTTGTTCTGCCCTGTATGCAGGGTTTGATACTATCTCAATTTCAAGCAGCCATTTGGAGTCCTGGAACAAATCCCTCACAAATGATAAGAGAGAATATTGTAAATAAAAACAAATCACAGATTCTAAAAAAAGAGATAGAAAATTTATAATCCAAACTGCAGATTGAGACTATGGCTTAATGTTACCCAACCTTCAGGTACTGCTCCATATACCTCCTCCAGGTCTATAGATGACCAGATCCAGGATGTATTTAAAAAATCATGTACAGCCCTGGCCAGAGTTTTTCAGTGGGTTTGAGTGTCGGTTTGCACACCAAAGGGTTAGGTTTGATTCCTGGTCCAGCTGCAGGTTCATTTCCCCAGACGTGGTCGGGACAGGTGCAGGAGACAACCAATTAATGTGTCTCACATTAAATTTTCTCTCTCTCTCTCTCTCTCTCTCTCTCTCTATTCTATCTCTATCTCTCCACCCATTCCTCCCTCCCTCTCATTTTCTCTAAAATTTAATGAGAAAAAAATCCTTGGATGAGGATTAACAACAGCAAAATCAAGTACAGTGACATCTAATAAGAGTTATCAAGATAAAATTTCCATTAGTTTACTGGAATAGCAGATCCAAAATTGCAAAAGCAGTTTCTAACCAATAAGATTAGTAGGAGTGAACAGAGGCAGGTAAATAAAAAATGTGCAGTGGCAAGAGTGCCCTCTGGTTAGGAAAAAAGACAGAGCTGAAAGAGAGAAGGGTTGATGAAAAGTTGTGGTGGCATTCAAGGAAATGGTCAAGGGTGAAATGGCATTGTACCTGCCAGGGGAATTAAGCACTAGCTTAGAAAAAGTAAAAATTGGCCCTGGCCAGTTTTGCTCAGTGGATAGAGCGTCAGCCTGTGCACTGAAGGGTCCCAGATTCGATTCCAGTCAAGGGCACATGTCCGGGTTGTGGGCTCAATCACCAGTAGGGGGCCTGCAGAAGGCAGCAAATCAATGATTCTTTCTCATCATTGATGATTCTATCTCTATCTCTATCTCCCTTTCCCTTCCTCTCTGAAATCAATAAAAAACATTTTAAAATATTTTTTTAAAGAAAAAGAAAAATTGGTACAGGAGGCAGCTGTTCGATGTTTCTCTCCTATCGATGTTTCTAACTCTCTATCCCTCTCCCTTTCTCTCTGTAAAAAATCAATAAAATATATTTTTTAAAAAGTAAAAGGAAAATTAGACCGCTAAGGATAAATCATAGATCTAAAATGAGCTCTCCTCTTCTTCTTTTTTTTAAAAAAATATATTTTATTGATTTTCTACAGAGAGGAAGGGAGAGGGATAGAAAGTCAGAAACATCGACGAGAGAGAGACATCGATCAGCCGCCTCCTGCACGCCCCACACTGGAGATGTGCCCGCAAGCAAGGTACATGACCCCAACCGGAATTGAACCTGGGACCTTTCAGTCCGCAGGCTGACGCTCTATCCACTGAGCCAAACCTGTCTCGGCCTCTTCTTCTTTTTTAAAATACATTTTTATTGATTTCAGAGAGGGAGAGAGAGATAGAAACATCAATTATGAGAATCACTGATCGGTTGTCTCCTGCACACCGAACATTGAGGATCGAGCCCACAACCCTGGCATGTGCCCTGACTGGGAATCGAGCTGTGACCTCCTGGTTCATAGGTTGATGCTTACCACTGAGCCACTCTGGCAAGGCAAGTTCTCTTCTTAATATCTCTTACTGAAGAAGTGTTTTCCCATTTGAATTCTAGACCCATCCTTTTGGCTTTAGAAAGAACCTGGTCTCCTGAAGATCAGGTAGCCCACTAATGCCAGCATCCCTGGACCTAGGGTCCTAGTAATTCTTGAGTTGCCACTATACTTATTGTCAATGGTAGAGCCTTCTTAGTTAAATCTCCCTCATTTCCTCTTCCTCGATACATAGTAAACTCACAATCAATAAACATTTATTATTCTAAGTTGAATTTTATAAAATCAATTTATAAAGTTTAGACTCCTTAAATTTCCTCTTTCTGGGGTCATCAGCTTACTTAGCCAAGTCTGATGATTCCCAACTTCCTTAGCATATTTATTACAATCCATCCTCCTATTGGAATCATGATGAGCATTTCTTTAAAATCTTTTCAATGGATATTTAGGCAGATCCCCAAAATCCAGCTCTCTCCTACTGAAGTAAATACTGGCTATCAATCAGCTTCCATCTGCTTTCCCATTAACCTGGTATACCAGAAACTAAAAATTAGTAGATGTACGTATATTCAAAGGTATCAGGACTAAAGTTATGAGTTCAATATTACCCTAATAAGGCTGGTGGTGGAAGGAGAGAAAAGATGTAATAATCAAAAGAGTTAAGATTTCCCCTGTCCACAAATGACAAAGAACCTGGTCCGTTATTCTCTCATCATCAAATTCTTCCTCTTTCCAGAAAATTGGCTTGAAATGAATGAATAAAGAATGATGATACAGTATAACAATAGTACTATAACTGTTCTATAAATAAGAAGTACTATTGGGACAAGATTTATAAGAATACATATCTATAGCAAGTTTATGTAACTGCATCTCCACTGTTGATCCTTATAAAGCTACAGAAAGTAGTTGAGTCACATGTTAGCCTTAACAGCAAAACAGAACTATTATCCAAGTTTCAGATTCTTAACACTAAAAGAGACTTCAGAAATCTAGTACAACTGCCTAGTTTTATAACTGAAGAAAATTAAATCAGAAAAAATTTTAAAACCTACCTAAAATCCCAACTAGTTATTGGTTTCTTAGTGATTATTTTAAAGTATTTCCCATTTTCTCCTAAGTTTCAATATTTTTTGTAAAATTCTGCAATTGGGCAGGTCAGCTTCTTTCCCAATAAGAGAAGCAAATGAAAAAAAAGTCAAGCTGAGAGAAAAGAATAGAAGAGGACTTACCTCTGGGTCTGCTAGGCGTTGAGACAGACCTACGACAAAGACGAGGTTTTTTTGTACAACACGTACACTTGCCAAATGTTTGCGATTTTCTGATATTTTCTGTTTTCTCTCATTTTGTTTCTGTTTTTTCTCATTCTTTATCCTTTGCAGCTCTTCCTGGGAGAGTGGTTTATAAACTGCTGGGTCTTCTGGATATGGCTTTAAGCATAAAACAAAGAAGTTAGCATTAAATAAATATAAAAATTATACAATTTTATAAATAATAATTATCAAATTATGGATGATGGGTAAGTGGTTATTTGTTAAATCTCCCCTTTTCTGAATCTTTTGATTGTTTAAAATATTTTTATTTAATGAAACTTAAATGTTTAATAAAAATTTTAAATATTTGCTTTTTCTAGCATTACTTTTAGTGCTAAAACTTAAACCAGTTAAACCATTTCTAAAATTTAAAAACAACAAAAAAAAACCCCACAAAACAATCTTGGGGTCCTTTAGCACATAGTTCACAGAAAATTAAAACTCAAAGGTGCTGTGTAAGAGGCAACAAATATTAAGTTTTCTCATCTAAATATTAGTTTATATATTGCAAGCAACCAATATTTAATGAAAACCTATATGCTGAGAGAGAATCCAAGATGACGGCATAGGTAAACACCTACACTGCTGCCTCACACAACAATTTCAAAACTACAACTAAAAGACAGAACGGACATCATCCAGAATCACAGGAAAGCTGGCTGAGTGGAAATTCTACAACTAGAGGAAAAGAGAGGGGCTCACAGAGACCCAGAGGAACTGCAAAAAGCTGAGGTACGGAGACGCGCACGTGGAGAGAGTGGGTGCCGGAGTACCTCACTGGATTTCTCTGGCGGGAGGGAAACGGAGATGCTCAAAGGCATTGAACCCTTATCCTACGATACTAAACCCCAGATCCATCCGAAACTCGTAAGGGGGGAGTTTGGACTATGAAAAGGGAGAGGTGCACGGAAATTTAGGGGAGTCGCAAAAGATCAGAGGTCTGGTGGCGCGCACAGCCCTGCGCACAGAGGACAGACTGCTGATTGTGCCGCTGGCTTTCGCGAGCGGGCAGGAGACAGACCCTCCCAACTGTGCCACTTCTGACTCCACTAAGCCCCTGTTTCAGGTGAAACCCTGGGACCTAGACTCCTGTGGAAAGGCAGCAGTCTAGAGGCACTGTGTGCGTGCACAAGAACCGCTCCAGTGATTACCCAGTCACGTGAGACTCGGGGGCCGTGGAGGGCGGGGTCGACAGGAACGCAAGGCGGTCCCTTAAGCCCTGAGACTCCACCCCTCCCAAGCTCAGCAGAGGCTTCTTCGGTTTTGCAAGTCTGCTATCGTAAGGCTGAATCCAACATAGAAGTTCTCCCAGCATAGTGAAAATGTCGAGACAAGGGAAGGGATCACAAACAAAAGAAATGGAGGAAAACAAACGACTGGATATAGAGTTCAAAACCATGCTTATAAGGTTTTTCAAGAATATCCTAGAAAAGTTGGATAAATTTAGTGAGACCCAAGAGGAGATGAAAAAAGACCAACTAGAAATTAAACATACACTGACTGAAATAAAAAATATTATACAGAGTCCTAACAGCAGACTAGAGAAAGGCAAGAATCAAGTCAAAAATTTGAAATATAAAGAAGCAGAAAACACTCAACTGGAAAAGCAAGAAGAGAAAAGAATCCAAAAATGTGAACATAATGCCTCTGGGACAGCTTCAAGCGTACCAACATCAGAATTGTGGGGGTGCCAGAAGAAGAGAGAGAGCAAGATACTGAAAACCTATTTAAAGAAATAATGACTGAAAACTTCCCACATCTGGTAAAAGAAATAGACTTACAAGTCCAGGAAGCACACAGAACCCCATATAAAAGGAATCCAAAGAGGGCTACACCAAGACACATCATAATTAAAATACCAAGAGCAAAAGACAAAGAGAGAAATTAAAAGCAGCTAGAGCAAATCAGTTAATTACCTACAAGGGAGCACCCATACGACTGTCAGCTGATTTCTCAACAGGCCAGACAGGAGTGGCAAGAAATATTCAACGTGATGAATAGCAAGAACCTACAACCAAGAATAATCTATCCAGCAAAGCTATCATTCAGAATTGAAGGGCAGATAAAGAGCTTCACAGAGAAGAAAAAACTAAAGGAGTTCATCAACTCCAAACCAGTATTATATGAAATGCTGAAAGGTACTCTTTTAGAAGAGGAAGAAGAAAAAGGTAAAAGCCAAAAAATTATGAACAACAAATACGTATCTATCAACAAGTGAATCTAAAAATTAAGTGAATTAGAAATTTGATCAACAGAATAAACTGGTGAATATAATAGAATCAGTAGCACAGAAAGGGAGTGGACTGATAATTCTCAGGGGGAAAGGGGTGAGGGGTGTACAGGGAGAGACTGGACAAAAATCATACACCTATGGACGAGGTCAATGGGAGGGAGGTAAGGGCAGAAGGAAGGGTGGGAGTTGGGTGGAGGGGTGCTATGGAGGGGATAAAAGAGAAACAAATGTAATAATCTGAATAATAAAGATTTAATTAAAAAAAACACTTATATGCTAAAAGATCAATGACGTTTCCTAACACAGGCCTAATCAAAGAGATACACAGAAGGGGAAATAAATATAATACATAGAAACTCTGGCTCAGGATTTTGAATTTATTTAATACCTACTAGCCATGTGGTGATAGGCAAGTTAATCAAACTCTATTCCTCAGTAATCTCACAAGTAAAATGAATATAATCTTATAGGCTGGTCTAAAGATAAAATGACACTCATAAAGCAATTATTATTATGACTGGTACATAGATATCCTCAATAAATAGTAATTCTATCATTGTAATCTTTTCCTTTTAAATCATTACAGTATTGCTTTTACTAGTATTTCTATTATTAATGCCAAGGCTACTGAATAAGAGATGTGAACTCACACTGCCTGACTTTGAATCTTGGCTCAATCTTTACTCTCTCAGAAACCTTAGCTAAATTATTGTGACCTGTCTGCCCTAATCTTCTCTTCTGTAAAATGAGTCACAGTACTTTATTCAGAGGGCTTTTGTGAGTTAAAAAAGATAAACACATTTATATAGCAATTAAGACTGTGTTCTGCACATTAGCATTCATAAGTCAGTTACTATTAATAATAAAAATAGTTTATAATAAATAGAAGATGGGACACATTAAATACAATATCTAAAACTGGATATGAAAAGATCCCAGAAATGGGAACCATAACTGGTTGGGAAATTGTGCCTATCAGAATACAGTAGTAGGGACCAACAGAAAAGGATGCCATCAAGAAAAACAGTGGGAACAAGAACGAGCAGAAATATCCAAAATCCTGCTATGCCTTTAACATAAAGCACTTTCATCTTTTCATGTATAGTGAAAACAAAAAATGCTCAAATTTGTGAACACATATTAATAATGAAGGCAAATAAAAAAGTGAGATTTTTGCCCTGCAGGTTTGGTTCAGTGGATAGAGAGCTTTGACCTATGGACTGAAGGATCCCGGGTTTGATTCTGGTCAAGGGCACATGCCTGGGTTGAGGGCTGGATCCTCAGTAAGGGGCGTGCAGGAGACAGGCAGTCAATGATTTTCTCTCACCACTGATGTTTCTATCTCTCTCTCTCCCTCTCCCTTCCTCTCTGAAATAAAAATATAAAATAAATAAGATTTCCCTCTATGTTCCTCAATTTATACTAATAATTTATTAAGGTCTCCAAAAACTCTGTTCTCAAATATTCAGGAATATCCTGCAAGATATAATAAGCACCCATATTATTAAATTCCCACTTTAAAATATGAATCTATTTATTTGGTCCTATTAGGCATACTCCAACTTACTTTTGGGTGAGAAGCTTATATAATGGCCAACTCCACAATTTATCTGACTTTTGCATAGCCTAAGAACTTTCAAATGTAATGTCAGTACCACACATTTTAGGACTTCAATAAATATGTGCTAAATGAACACCAAGTTAATCTCTAGAATCGAAATTTTAGTGCTGCTAATTTTCTTTAAAAAAAAACACAAAACAAAAACCAATTTCAAAATAGTCTCTTATTTTTATATAGGGAACCAAATGATTAATGATCTATTACAGTAAGTCCAATATTTTTTAAAATATATTTTATTGATCTTTTACAGAGAGGAAGGGAGAGGAATAGAGAGTTAGAAACATTGATGAGAGAGAGACATCGATCAGCCGCCTCCTGCATGCCCCACTGGGGACATGCCCGCAACCAAGATACATGCCCCCGACTGGAATCGAACCTGCACCAGTCAGTCTGCAGGCCAACGCTCTATGCACTGAGCCAAACCGGTTTCGGCAAGTCAATGAATGATGTAACCTTTCCCCATTTAAGTTTTCTCCCTCTCTCCTCCACTCACCTCTCTGTACTTAATAATGTCCTTTCAAATCTTTATCTGCCCAAATGATTTTAATCCCATGAAACTATAGCTATAAAGGCACAAATATAAAAATGAACTACATTACAGCAATTAAAATACCTTTCCATAGGATTACTTAAATTTTTCATTTGCACATGGAAAAGTTGTTTTCTACCACAGGATTTCTGGCTAGCTCTTTTTGCAGTGTTTATTTCTAAATTAATTTGAAAGCTGTTGCTCTGCACTAACATCTAAAATGATAATCCTCTCCACGAATGGATCAAACATGTGCATTGCTCCTATCCTAGTTCCACTTCAAAGTGTGGTCTATGCACTATGTTTTGCCAGTCTATGATTTGAAAGCATTTATAACAACTCAAGATTACTACAAATTTATGGACATCACCAGTGTACTCTGCAGAATAAGATGTTTATCAGCGTGGTTATTATTGAACTTAGGTGGCTAATCACGGGACACAGCTGGGAACTAGGTATGCATAATAGGGCCTTGTATTGGTCCTCAACAGGCTTGGGACATAGGAAGTGTTTGTGTAAGGGGGTGGGGGTAATTACAGTTTCAATTCTGATTCTTCATCAGAGATAGTGTGAAAAATACTGATGTAACTTTTCTGATACTCAAATTTTGTAAATATGAAGGATTTGACAAGAACTCAAAAGTTTTTTTTCCTTTGCTAAAATTCTGATATTGTAAAATCCTGATAAAAGATTATGCGAAGTAATGTAAAAGCAAAAAAAAAAAATGCATAAACACACACAAAAAAAGGAGGCTTGATAAGTACCAAAATTAAGTTGCAATATCAACTCTCATCAAGTGTATTACTGATGCAACACTTGTTATCCTAGTCTTTCTTCTGTGTTATTGCAAGGTTTTTTCAATAAAAATGTAATTCCATTCAGCTTCAAAGTCGACTTAGATAGAAAATAACTGCGTCATAATGTAAAAAACAAAAATACAGGAGAACAACAAGACAAATTAGTTTGCTATGATTTACCCTCCATAATCTCTCTTATTACAGCAACTTACAGAAAGTTATACTAGCTTTTTTAATATTAATGTATTTGTGAAACTACATTTCTGTTGATAGACAATATAAAATATGCTTATTTACTCTAAACAGAAAGGCAAATACACAAAATCTTATTGGCCTTACATTGCCTAAAGTTTTCATAAAAAGTTAGAAACACATGTATTCCATGATGCTTCTTCTTGCACAAACACACCATAAATATCTATTCTATGAATCCAATGACAGAAAAGTAATAAGCTGATACAATGAGGTGAGGAAAAGAAGTAGACCAAAGATGAAAGATGAAGCATGATTTTAGTAACTGCAGAAAAAGAGTGTGATTCATGAAGCTAGTAACAGTAATATTAAAAATAAAGAAAAGTACATCTGGTCTACTTTTTGACTGAAACACATAAACTTTATTTTCTAGGAATATAGCATCAAATGAGAAATTATAAGCAGAAAATTTCTCTTTAAAGATACTACTGTTTATTATATATCAAACTAATGCTAAATAGGGTGTCTGTGAAGAAGCATTATCAATGTACTAGAGGCCCGGTGTACAAAATTCATGCATGGGGGGTGTCCCTCACCCCAGCCTGCACCCTAATTTGGGACCCCTCGAGGAATGTCCGACTGCCCATTTGGATCGGACCTAAACAGGCAGTCAGAGCGTCTGGAAGCTGGATCCCTCTCACAATCTAGGACTGCTGGCTCCCAATTGCTTGCCTGCCTGCCTTCCTGATTGCCCCTAACCACTTCTGCCTGCCAGCCTGATCACTCCCTAACAACTCCCCTGCCAGCCAGATTGATGCCCAACTGTTCCTGCCAGCCTGTTTGCCCCTAACTTCCCTCCCCTGCAGGCCTGGTCACCCCCAACTGCCCTCCCCTACAGCCTTGATTGCCCCCAACTGCCCTCCCTTGCAGACCTGGTCCCTCCCAACTGCTCTCCCCTGCTGGCCATCTTGTGGCGGCCATCTTGTGTCCACATGGGGGCAGGATCTTTGACCACATGAGGTAGCCATCTTGTGTGTTGGAGTGATGGTCAATCTGCATATTACTTTTTTATTAGATAGGATAGAGGCCTAGTGATTGGGTGGGGACCAGCTGGTTTGCCCTGTGGGGTGTCCCAGATCAGGGTGGGGGTTCCCTTGAGGTGTGGGGTGGCCTGGGCAAGGGGCCTGTGGTGGTTTGCAGTCTGACCATGCCCCCAAGCAATCCAAGCAGAGGCCCTGGGATCTGGGATTTATTTATCTTCTATAATTGAAACCTTGTAGCCTGGAGTGGAGACCTTGGCCCGCCAGAGTGTGTGGAAAGCATGGCTTCCTCCATCACTGGGGAAATCCAAGCCTCCCTCCTGATCTCTCTGTGGCTGCAGCCATCTTGGTTGGGTCAATCTGCATAGCCACTCCTGATTTGCTAGTGGGCGTGGCTGGTGGGCATGGCTCATGGGTATAATGGAGTGATGATTAATTTGCATATTACTCTTTTATTAAATAGGGTAAAATATATTTAATAGTGTTAATTTGGCAATAAATTGCCAAACTACTAATTAAGATGATTTATAGTCTCTAGTGTAATCACTTAATTTCTTTCATATGTCTAATATGTTCCCACTTTTACTCCTAATGTATTTATATGTGTCTTTTCTTTACTTTCTAATCAGATTTGCCAAAAGTTCCATTATTTTATTGGTCTTTTCAGAGAACCAGCTCTAAACTTTATGGAAATACTGCTTTTCTTCTACAGGATATCCCCCAAAATTATATACACACTTTGAATAATTATTAATTCCAAGGGATTAAATCTGAAAAGAAACATCAATTGAGCCATCAAAAAATATATGTGTATACTTTTTTAGGGCACCCTATATTTCACTAAATTCTGTTTAATCCCTATCTTAATAAATCCCCTTATATATTCTTTTATTGCTTTCTTAATCTGAAAATAAGTTCATTTACTTCTGTTCTTCGTTTTTAATAAATGCAGTCACAGTTCTTAACTTTCCCTCTTGCTAAATGACAATGAAAAACACTACAAAAAAACTTTAATCAACATCTTAAAAACAATAATGATCTGCAAAAGGGAAGCTGCAAGCCAATTTTTAGATGAGAGTCAAAATCCAAAGTGAAAAGTCTAAGTAACAACAAACAGGCAGAAAGGAACAAATGGGGGAAAAGGCACAGCATTCAAAGCCGAAACCAACCAACCTTAGAGGAGATGTGCACCCTGGAAACCAAAAGTCCTTTACGCTTGGCCTAAACAAAGACTGTAATGCCTGAAACATCCCTGATGTCAATGAATATAGGACTCCCCCACCCCCCAACCCCAGAAGTGAAATCAAAACCTCTCTAGAGGATGGCAAATCTACTCTGGACCTTGGAGAACCAGGAAATAATTCAAAGACAACAACCAAGAAGCAGGCATAGGAAATCACACATATCCTAACATATAAAAACCCAGGGTCCATAATGACCAACCGAAGGCTCGACTGAAGAAAGGAAGTCAGTCATGCAGTCAGTGCTGGGTTGCTTCAGGGAATGTCAGAGCTGGTTTTGACCAATCTCCATAGGCCAGGCCAAGGGACCCCACCTGCTGGAGAGACCCTGCTCACTATGCAGATGCCCTTCAAGCCTCGGTGCCAGCCCAGGTGCAGCAGACTAAGAAGGGACCACAGGAGATTGGCTCCAGGGCATGTCCAGCACATCTCGCCCCATCCTGTCCCACCAGCCATCATCTAGGACCACCCGCATTACTCCCTGCACCAAGGAACTAATTAATTTCCTTTCAATGTGCACAAATCCATGCACCAGGACACTAATAATAATAATAATAAAAATAACAGCATTGAAAGATCTATTATACCAGATCTGAAACCTTAGAGTAATCAAGACAGTATGATATTGACATAAGGATAAATGTAATTATCAGTGGATGGAATACAGACTCTAGGAACAAATGTACACTTTTATGGGCAATTGATTTTCAAAAAAGAATCCAAAACCACAACAGTGAAGAGATAGTTTTTATAGAATAATGCTATAACAATAGGATATCTGTATGGAAAAAAATCTCCACCCTTACCCCATATTTGAGCCATTGTAGTATAATGTGATTACTTTTCCTCTTCTGTACAAATATTTTGTTTCTCTAGTTATTAACTATGTTTTGTCTGATTATATTTCCATGTGTTTATTCAACCATCAAATCTCCTCCAATTGCTGAAATGGCCTCCTCACAAGACAATTCTTTTGAAAAATATCAAGTATTCTTTATCTGGGAAACAGCTGTCATCTTTTCACATTATTCAAGAATCTCATCGCTCCTCTGATCTGTATACCTTGTCCCATGTATTGTTCTCTCTTCTTCATTCCCTCATATTGGTGGGGCACATCGTCTAGTACAGTGGTCGGCAAACTGCGGCTCACAAGCCACATGTGGGTCTTTGGCCCTTGGAGTGTGGCTCTTCCACAAAATACCACGGCCTGGGCGAGTCTACTTTAAAGAAGTAGTGTTAGAAAAAGTTTAAGTTTAAAAATTTTGGCTTTCAAAAGAAATTTCTATCATTGTACTGTTGATATTTGGCTCTGTTGACTAATGAGTTTGCCAACCACTGCTCTAGTACAGTAGAGTCCCCTGAGAGAGTGTATGAAAGGTTAAAAAAAAAAAAAAGAGACCTTTCAGGCTTGAAAATGTCTTTTTGTGCACCTTTTTCTCACACTTAATTAACACTTGACAATATATGGAGTTCTAGGATGAAGGTAAATAAATAAATACCCTTCAGAAGTGTCCATCTTGCTTTTCAGAAGTCTGACTTGATTCTGATTCCTGATCTTTTATATATGACCTTTTTTTCTTTTTTCCCCCCACTTTGTAAGCTTGCAGAATTTATCTTCAGTATTTTCATATTTAAAAATAAAAAAGTTTGTGCCTGGCATTTGATGGGACTTCTTAATCTGGGAAAATGTTTCTTTGGTTGTAGGAATATTCTTCAATTATATTTTTATGACAATTTTCCTTCTGTAATACTGGAACACAAACTTATTTGTTATTTGACCTCTTAGATTGATCCTCAAATAAAGCTAAATCTTCTCTCAAATATTCTATCCTCATTGTATTTTTGCACTACTTTTTAAGAGCTCTTCTCAACTTTATCTTCTCTTTCCTTGAGTTATTTCTGCTATCATATTTTAACTTTCAATCACAATGCTTATTGTTCATTAAATTTTTAATACTATCCTGCTGCTGTTTCATGAATTCAATATCTTCTATTATTTCTGAGATTAAAATAATAATACCTTTGCTAAGGTTTCCATTTATTTGGCCAGTCTTTGGTTTCCATGTGAATTAATGTTGTATGATGCTATGTCAGTATACCACCTCTGTTCGCACCAGGTATTTTTCTCAGAAATGCTGCACTAAAACGACATACACAGACAGTCTAAAAAAATACAGGTAGCTATACCACCTATATTCCTACATCTGCTATCCCACCAGGTATTTTTCTCAGAAATGCTACACTAAAACAACATATACAGGCAGTCTAAAAAAACACACACCAGTTAGCCTATGCCACTACTTAAGAAAGCACTAATGTCCTTTTGATTCCATTAGGCTCAACAACTAGCACCAAATAGAAGCACTAAACTCTCTTGGTCTTTAAAACCTGCCATCTCTCTGCTTTTAAAAGCTATTAAAGCAAAGAGGCCCTTTCTGCTAACAGGCAGGTCTCACCTTGTGAGCCAAAATCAAGAGCTTACTTAAACTAGCCCCCTCCAAGCTTATTTAATCATGCCAATTTGGCATTCCAAACTGGCTTCTACAGGCTCTCTCCCTGCAGGGTTGGACCAAAGTAAATGGTAGCTTCGTGGTCCTCTCCAGGCCTCTATCAACCCTGATAGTTTTCCTCTGTGTTAATACAAACACTGAAGCCGGTCTCTAGAGAAATAAATACTTGCTGGTCCCTAAAACAGGCAGCTTCATAAATATTGTGTTCAGAGTGTTCAGCACATTCTCTGGCAAGGCTAAGCCAGGTCTCAGTCTCTTAAGATTCTGTGTGTAGACTGCATTGTCTGCTTTCCATGACCCACTCCAGCCATGACACAAATACAATCAAGGTCTGGTAGTCAAGAGACGATGGAGAGCGTCTGGAAGCTGTGGTTCCACTAAGCCTACAACAACAACAAAAATTCTGCAAATTTATTCTTTTTTTTTTTTTAACAACCACCCTGATAATAAACAAACAAACAAACAAAATAAATGCCTCAGTTAAAGATTATACTTGGAGTCCCAAAAGAAGGTCATCTAATATTTCTTCTATCTGGATTATTTCTATAAATGTTGGTACTCATCCTTAGAAAATTGCTTGCCTTTTCTATTGACCCTCTCTTTCTTATGATCTCATAGAGAATCATTACCTATATACTAGAAGCCCAGTGCATGAAATTCGTACAAGGAGTGTTCCTCAGCCCAGCCTTCACCCTCTCCAATATGGGACCCCTCAGAGGATGTCTAACTGCCCTCGCACAATCCAGGACTGCTGGCTCCTAACCAATCGCTTGTTTGCCTGATTAATTACCCCTAACAACTTCTGCCTGCCAGCCTGATCACCCCCAACTGTCCTCCCCTGAAGGCCTGGTCTCCCCCAATGGCCCGCCCTTGCCAACCTAATCTCGCCCCCAACTGCCCTGCCCTGCCGGCCTGATGGCCCACAGCTGCCCTCTCCTGCTGGCCATCTTGTGGTGGCAATCTTGTAACAATGTGGGGCGACCATCTTGTGGCAATGCGGGGGCAGCTATCTTGTGATGATATGAGGGCGCAAGGGCCACCTAGGCTTTTATTAGTATAAAGGCCCAGTTACCGAACAGCGGAACAACCAGACGACTGGTCAACTAGTCTCTATAACACAAATATTCCCATTTATTCAACAGCTTAACGCAGGAGCTGCCCCCAGGTGGGCAGTTGCTACCAGGTCAAAATACCTGAGACAATCCAGACTCGGGCCTGACTCCACCAGCTGATGTAGGCCTTCTAAGATGTGTTCTAGAAAGAGTGTGGGGAGCTGGCATAGGCGGATGGCAAGTGGGGATGTGACTGTGAACCACCCAGGGAGGCTGTCCTGATGGCTGAGGATCCTGGAGCATGGCTGCCCTGAACATCCCCATGTTGTCACCAACCTGGCATTCACACATTAAGGACATTCATTGAGTGGCTTTGGGATGCAAAGCTCTCCACCAGATTCCTCCAGGACACAGAACATGCCTTTACCCAAGACATTACCCTGAAATATTAGCTCAGACTAATTTCCTCATCCAGCAGCTGCTCATAGGGCAGGTCCATAGCTGCTCAGCTGACTGGGCTGAGTGGTGCTCTTAGAGCAGGCCAATCTACACAGGCCATGCCCTACCCATCAGTGCCCAAATCCGTGCACCAGGCCTCTAGTTTTATAAATAAAATTCTTTTGTTGGTAACTCCCAAATTTGTATCTCCATATCAAAAACAAAATTGAATATTCCCGTCTTTTCAACATATTCAATTAAATTTCTACTAGGAATCTCAAACTTAAATATCAAACTGAGTTTCTGATCTTCTCAAAAGATCTATTCTTATTGTAGTCTTCCCATCTCAGGTAATGGCTATTCTTTAATTCTAGCTGCTCATTCCAAACCTTGCAGTCATCCACAAATCTTCTACTTGTCCTGCAAAACAAGACTAAGCTTTATGAATCTTTGTATGTCTGAAAAATGTTTTATTAAGCTTTCACATCTGAAATTGAAAATTCTTTATTCAAAGTTATTGTCACTCAAAAATTTGGAAACACAAATTTCTCAATTATTTTCTTTTCTATGGTTGTAAAACAAAAATACCAGTATCAGTTTTATTCTTCTTCCTTTGTAGTCATACATTTCTCTCTCATGAGTCTTTAGAAAGTTGCCATTATTCTTGATACTCTAAAATTTCACAATTAAAATAAATAAATAAAATTTCACAATTATATTAATAGCTGTTGATCTTTTTCAGTCATCTTGCTTCATACTCACAGAGCCCTTTAAAAGACAACTACTTTTCATCATGATAAATTTTCTTCTTTAGTTCTTTATTTCTCCCTATCCATTCTTAGTTCACTGCTCCTGAAACTTGTTAGCAGATTAGAACCAATATATCTTTGTGTTGCTTCACTTTTCTTTCATGCTTTTGATTTTTTGCAATATATCCTGCAAGAAAACTCAGCACAATCTTCCAATTTACTAATTTGATCTTAAACTATATACATTCTGTTCTTCAGCCCATCTATAAGATTATACATTTTCAAGATCTCTAAATATAATTTTTGCCGAGACCAGTTTGGCTCAGAGGATAGAGCATCGGCCTTCAGATTGAAAGGTCCCAGGTTCGATTCCAGTCAAGGGCATGTACCTTGGTTATGGGCACATCCCCAATAGGGGGTGTGCAGGAGGCAGCTGATCGATGTCTCTCTCACATCAATGTTTCTAATTCTCTATCCCTCTCCCTTCCTCTCTGTAAAAAATCAATAAAATATCTTTAAAAAAATAAATATAATTTTTTTAAATGTTCTTTCTACATTAATATGTCATTCTCTCCTACCTCTTTGAGAAGTACCAATAACACTTTTAAATGTTTTTTTGTTGTTTATTTACTTATATTAAGTTCTTCTATTTACTGATTTTTGTTCTCTTTTATAATGTTGGTTTTCTTGAAATGTCTGTTGAATCTTATTTTTTGTACATGTTTACATGTAAGGATTCTGTCAACCAGTCTATAAATGCTATTTGTTTACTGCAGGATGTTCTTTCATGACTGTACAGAGTAGAAATTCCTGGATAGGGTATGTCAGTAATGCATCTTCTGATCATAGGAAACCCAAGTTCCTCCATCCCAAATTTATAATCAATGTTCCAGCTAGAGAGCATTTTCTCTCCTATGTGGTATAAAAGTTGGGCTGGATTCATATGCTACTCAAACAACTACACCGATATTTTCCCTAGGATGTCGAAGAACCACTATTCTTACCTTTTTGTTTTCCAGCAGTTTCTCCTGAATATTTTTTTAGCTAATGCTTCTTTATTAAAATTGATCCCAATGGCCTTCTTTCATATTCCTCACACTCCCTCATTCTCCCAGGAAGATACACTTTTTTTATAACCAGCTTTGCTAAAGTTATTTTTGTATAATCTCTAATTTTTTTCTCCACTTTCTAAGGATTTGAGGTCATTCTAGGTAATCCATTAAAATTGAAATGAAATTCTTTGTCATTTTCCCAAATAACTGATTTTTGTCTAATGACAATTTAACAATTGGTCTTTTATTAAGACTCTACTTCATAACCATACAAAGGGAAAGAGAAGGAGTATGAGGGGGAAGAAGAGAGGAAAGGGGAGAGAGAGGGGAGAGGAGGGAAGAGAGAAATGTCATGAAGTTAATCACATTCACAGTTTAGAGTCTTGGGTTATCCTGAAAGTTACCACTTTCAACAAAATAGTTCAATATGACCATTGTGTGAAATGACCAGGACCCAATTTATAAAATATGACTGAATATTTTAAACCCATTACCACAAATTTATCATAGATTATAATCAAAGATAATGTTAAGATTTTATTTAAAACATGAAATGGGCCAAAACCGGTTTGGCTCAGTGGATAAAGCGTCAGCCTGCAGACTGAAAGGTCCCAGGTTCGATTCCAGTCAAGGGCATGTACCTTGGTTGCGGGCACATTCCCAGTAGGGGGCATGCAGGAGGCAGCTGATTGATGTCTCTCTCTCATCGATGTTTCTAATTCTCTATCCTTCTCCCTTTCTCTCTGTAAAAAATCAATAAAATATATATGTTTTTAAAAATGAAATGGGGGAGAACCAAGATGGCAGCATAGGTAAACACCTAAACAACAACTTCAAAACTATAACTAAAAGACAAAACAGACATCATCCAGACCACAGGAAGGCTGGCTGAGTGGAAATTCTACAACTAGAAGGAAAGAGAAAGCACACAAAGACTCAGAGGAGCTGCAGGAGGCAGAGGTACTGAGACGGCGCATGCAGAGGACTGGCAACTGAGTGTGCGGCTGGCTTTCTCAAGTGGGAGGGAGACAAAAGCTCTTGACTGCGCTGACTTCCATTTCTGGGCAAGACTCTGGGGATCCAGACTCATATGGGGTGAAACTGGGCTATCAGGAAAGAGAAAAGCACACTGAGACTCAGAGGAACTGCGGAGGGCAAGGTACTGAGACGTGCACGCGGAGAGGGTGAGCAACTAAGTACACAGCAGGCTTTCTCAAGCAGGAGGGAGACAAAAGCTCCTGACTGTGCTGAACTCCAGTTCCAGGCAAGACTCCGGGGACCCAGACTCATTCGGGGAGGAACTGGACTGTCTGGCAGCGGGAGAAACTCAAGGGCGGCTTTCTCTCAGAGGTGCTTGCAGCAATTACCGTGGGACACTGAGACATAGGGGCTACTGTGTAGGACAGGGCTAACAGGAAACCAATGCTGTCTGCTGTGCCCCATCCAAGCCGAGCACAGAGGCTTTTGCAAGTCTTGTCTCATAAGGGTGTCTCCAGCACAGAAGTTCCCCCAGCATAGACACAACTGATCCTCACAACCAATTGGCTTGGAGATCAATTCCTCCCAGTGATACCAACAACTCTTAAGGCTTAACTACAACAAGGCTGTGCACACAGTCCACAAAGGGGTGCATCAAGAGTATCCATCTCAGGTAACTGGGGGGGCTGAGCCACTGGGCCCTATAGGATACCTAGAACACAAAGCCACTCTACCAATTCAGGGAAGCAGCGAAAATGCGGAGACAAAGAAACAGATGACAAATAAAAGAAATGGAGGAAAGCAAATGACTGGATATAGAGTTCAAAACCACAGTTTTTCAAGAATTTTCTAGAAAAGTTGGATAAATTTAGTGAGACCCAAGAGGAGATGAAAAAGGACCAATGAGAAATTAAGCATACATTAACTGAAATAAAAAATATTACATAGAGATCTAACAGCAGACTAGAGGATTCCAAGAATCAAGTCAAAGATTTGAAATACAAAGAAGCAAAACACACTCAACTGGAAAAGCAAAAAGAAAAAAGAATCCAAAAATATGAAGATAGTGTAAGGAGCTTCTGGGACAACTTCAAGCGTACCAACATCAGAATTATGAGGGTGCCAAAAGAAGAGAGAGAGCAAGATACTGAAAACCTATTTGAAGAAATAATGACTGAAAACTTCCCCCACCTGGTGAAAGAAATAGACTTACAAGTCCAGGAAGCACACAGAACCCCAAACAAAAGGAATCCAAAGAGGACTACACCAATATACATCATAATTAAAATACCAAGAGCAAAAGACAGAGAATATTAAAAGCAGCAAGAGAATATCAGTTAATTACCTACAAGGGAGCACCCATACAATTGTCAGCTGATTACTCAACAGAAACTATGTAGGCCAGACGGGAGTGGCTAGAAATATTCAAAGTGATGAACAGCAAGAACCTACAACCAAGAATACTCTATCCAGCAAAGCTATCAGTCAGAATTGAAGGGCAGATAAAGAGCTTCAAAGATAAGAAAGTGCTAAAGGAATTCATCAACACCAAACCAGTATTATATGAAATGCTGAAAAGTACTCTTTAAGAAGAGGAAGAAGAAAAAGGTAAAGATAAAAATTATGAACAATAAATACATATTTATCAACAAGTGAATCTAAAAATCAAGTGAATAAAAAAAATCTTATGAACAGAATAAACTGGTGAATATAATAGAATCAGGGTCATAGAAAGGGACTGAACTGACAGTTCTCAGGGGGAAAGAAGTGTGGGGTGTGTGGGAAAAGACTGGACAAAAATTGTACACCTATGGATGAGGAGAGTGGGGATGAGGGTAAGGGTACAGGGGTGGGGGGAACCAGGTGGAGGGGAGTTATGGGGAGAAAAGAGGAACAATTGTAATAAGCTGAACAATAAAGATTTATTAAATTAAAAAAATGAAATAGATTAAATATATATCTATTACATGTTATATATACTATATACAGTGTGTGTGTGTGTGTGTGTGTGTGTGTATCTCCTATATTAACACTTAAGTAGATCTGTTTTACATTCATATAATGTATATTAAATAACCACGATACTGTTTTAAAAGTTAGAGAATGTATTGCCTTCTCAAATAAAATTCCTCTGGAAAGGAAATTAAAAAGTAAAAAGTTTAAAAAGAATCTAGGTATCTAAAACACATTTCTGCTTCCTCAAAATCTGGTAGTAATTAATATATGAGCTCTTTCAAATGGATATACAGAAATAAAGATTTAAATCATACAGACATTAGCCAAAACCGGTTTGGCTCAGTGGATAAGGCTTGGCCTGTGGACTGAAGGGTCCTGGGTTTGATTCTGGTCGGGGGCATGTACCTTGGTTGCAGGCACATCCCCAGTGGGAGGTGTGCAGGAGGCAGCTGATCGATATCTCTCTCATCGATGTTTCTCACTCTCTATCTCTCTCCCTTCATCTCTGTAAAAAATCAATAAAATGTATTTTTTTTTAATCATACAGACATTAAAGAGAAGACAAAAATATATAATTGCATGAAGCACTAACTAAGGTCACAAATAAAGTCCTTCAAAACAGAAATGCAGTGATCCTATTCACCCTAATAGATCATTTACTATACTCTCTCGCAACACCTGCTTATTAAAACAACAAAACCCAGAAAATATTAAAATATATTTTTAAAAAATTTAATATATATATTTTATTTCAGAGAGGAAAAGAAAGGGAGAGATAGAAACATCAATGATGAGAGGTAATCACTGATTGGCTGCTTCTTGCACACCCGCTACTGGGGATTGAGTCCACAAACTGGGCATGTACCCTGACTGAGAATCAAATTATGTCGTCCTGGTTCATAAGTAGACACTCAACTATTGAGCCACACTGGCCAGGCAAATCACAGATTTTTTTAAAAAAGTTAGAAGAGACTCAAAAGCCGTATTTGAATCACAAACCAATTACCAGTAATTGATGTCTATAGAAAAGTTTCTTCAAAGGCGCAATTTCCTTAAGTGTACATGGGGATAGCATTATCAGCCTAGAATTATCATAGGGGCTCAAGAAATGCGTAACTACTACCTTCTGAGCCAGAATTTCTGCCATTTTAACCCATGACTTATCTTAGTAAACATCAAGACTTTTCTTCTATTCTGTACTAGAAAATTAATGTATATCCCTCATAGATGTACTATTGAATGTGTTTTTCCAATTTTATGCCATCCTCTCTAAATTATTTTCCTCTTTATTCCTAATCCTCTTAAGCAAATTGAAGTCAACCAAGAGGTTATGTGACTTAACCAAAGTCATACTTAGGAAACAACAAAGCCAAGAATTTACTTACTCATACTCATATGCAAAAATTATTTTTAAGTATTTACCTTTCTACATGCAGGACAAAGCCCATTTTCATCAGTGCGAATTCGATGCCAACAAAATCGGCAAATCTGGTAGCCACAGGTGCAAGGGAAAAAATTGATATCATCTATCTCCAAGGGCTCCATGCAGAGAGGACATTCCACAGGGTCTTCCTTCGCATCTGGACTGCGAGACATCTTCACGTTTATTAAACAGCAGCAAAAGTTTATAATAATTTAAGGGAGAAAGAAGTTCAGCACTGAGAATTAAAATGTAGAACTTCAAAGACCTGCATGAGAAGAAACAAAATATACTGTTTACTACTAGAAAAAATAGCATTTTCAACAGTCAATAATCATTTATTAAAAATGTTAACCAGATCAATCTTTATTATCATCTCAAAATAGATTTCAGAATGGAATCCTTAAAATTTTTTGCATATCAAGAGAAAAACCTGGCATTATTAACTTTTTGGGTTTTGTGTGTGTGTGTGTGTGTGTGTGTGTGTGTGTGTATGGGTGTGTGTGTGTTGTTGTTGTTGTTTAAATATATTTTTATTGATTTCAGAAGGAAGAGAGAGGGAGAGAGAGATAGAAACATCAGTGATAAGAGAGAATCATTAATCAGCTTTCTCCAGCACTTTCCCCATTGGGGATTGAGCCTGCAACTGGGACACATGCTCTGAACAGGGAATTGAACCATGATCTTCTGATTCATAGGTTGATGCTCAACCACTGAGCCATGACAGTTGGGCAACTTTTTGAATTTAATTAAAAAACAAAATAACTTCATTTTTTCTAGATAAAATATTTAGTACTTACCACATAATAATCATATCACAGTTGAGGGGAATAAGTAATATATAGAAGCATCGTCAGCATTAAAACACAGAGTAGACTGTCTTATCCTTGTCCTAAACACTAGTAATCTTATATAATAAAAAGCTAATATGCAAACTGTTCCCCTCTACCAGGAGTTCAACTGGGAGTTCCACCAGGGGGCGGGGTGGGGCTGGCCAGCCAACCTCCTTTGTCCCCTCCCCCAGCCTGGCCAGTTTGGCTGTGATTGAAGCAGGCTGGCCAGACCCCACCCATGCATGAATTCGTGCACTGGGCCTCTAGTACATAATATTGCCACATAACTGAAGGAGCTAAATATCTAAAATGTATCAGAATTTACAAAATAAACCTAATGAGAAAAAAAAAAGGCTTCAGTCATCTAAAATCACGTTAATATCAAATCCTTACCAAAGAAAACGAAGGCTAGAGTCCTTTAAAAATGTCATGTAATCTAACCATTTACAATTAAATATGTATACTATGTCAAGGAAAACTTCTGGGAAAATAGGCACATATTAAACAAAATAATAAAAATTAAATATTATATTTTTTAAATATTTTTTATTTCAGAGAGGAGGGGACAGGGAGAGATAGAAATATCAATAATGACAGAATCATTAATCGCTGACTCCTGCATGCCTCCTACTAGGGATCGAGCCCGCAACCCGAAAATATGCCCTGACCTGTAATCAAATAGTGACCTCCTGGTTCATGAATTGATACTAAGCCACTAAGCCACCCCAGCCAGGCAATAATGTATCTTTTTAGATTATACAGAATTGAAATGTTTTAGGTAACAATTTAGGTTAAAGCCACTCTTAAAACATTAGGATGGAATTACTATTTTAGGTTAAAAAAATTATAACCTCCAAAATATAATAATGCAATCCCTATCAAAATAACAAAGGTTTTGTTTTGTTTTACATAATTTGACAAAATGATTCTAAACTTGACATGAAAGAATAAAAATGCATGAGAGTTGCTTTGAAACTTCTGGGGGTGCGTGGGGAGGAATATGGGCATTTGTACTATCAGATATTGAACTGTACTACAAAGCTACAACAATTTAAATAATTTGATTATTGGTACAAATATGGACAAAAGGTCAAAGAAAATAAATTTTAAAATCTAGAAAAAGAACCGTAAGTGTATGGACTTTAATATTTGATAAAAGTGACATTACAAGTCATTATGGCAAGGATAACCAATTAATAAGCAGTAACAGGCTCTAGCCGGTTTGGCTCAGTGGATAGAGCATCATCAGTCCGCAGATTGAAGGGGCCTGGGTTTGATTCAGATCAAGGGCATATGCCCAGGTTGCAAGCTCAACACCCAGTAGAGGGCGTGTAGGAGGTAGCCTATCAATGATTCTCATCATTGATGTTTCTAACCCCCCTCTCTCTCCCTTCCTCCTGAAATCAATAAAAATATATTTTAAAAAATAAGCAATAACAGGATACTGGTTGATGTACTTTAAGAAAAAAAAGACAGTATCGCCCGGCCAGTGTGGCCCAGGGATTGAGCATCAACCCATAAACCAGAAGGTCACAGTTTGATTCTCAGTAAGGGAACATGCCCTGATCTCCAGTAGGGGGTGTGCAGGAGGCAGCTGATCAATGATTTTCTATCATCATTAATGTTTCTCTCTCTCCTTTCTCTTCCTCTCTCTGAAATCAATAAATACATATTTAAAATAAAATAAAAAACAGTATATATCTGTCATACTACTATCAAAATAAATCCCAAATGATCTGTCTAAAGAAATATACTTTGAAATAAACTATTAGAGTCTTAGAAGAAAAAATCATAAGATTTTCCAAATCTTAGGATACCCTAAGCAAAAACAGAAATTCAGAAGCCCTAAAAGAAAGATATATGATCAATTTAGCAATATGAAAAAATAAACTACATAAAATTAAAGGCAAGCAACAGAGTAAAGTATATACTATATGTAATGAAAGGCCAGTGCCCAAAGTAATTAAAGAAATTGTGTAAAGCAATTTTTAAACAGCAAATAAGTCAAAAGAAAAAATGAAAAAAGAATATGAGTAGTTCACAGAATTATAAATTATTACAATATATGAAATGGTGATTAACCTTTTTAGTTTATAAACAGTAACATAGCATTTTTCTCACAACCTGCCAAAGAAGTTAATCTCCCCGAAAAATAGGTATTATCACTGATCTACGTTCCTCTTCCTTAAGAGGGAACGGGAGCACAAAGAATACCTTGCCTTAAATTGCACAGCTATTAGGTGGTGCAGCCTGGATTCATTCCATGAAGTCAACCCCAGAATCTGTGTTACCACTTCCTTATACCACCTAAGAATCTGTCCTACATATTCACATATGTGCACCAAGTATTCTGATATGTTTTACAGCATTGTTCATTCAAGTAGAAAAGTGCAAACAATCCGTTGGGAAATCATTATGTAAATAATTACATAGCTATAATAAGGTAGATGTGTGTGATGAATCAGAAGATGTCTATTATGCAGTGTTTTTTACTTCTGAAAAGTAAGTTGGAGACTAACATACTTGATTTGTTTCTCTAAAAAAATAAAGCACTTGAAAGGTTATACACCAAACTGTTACCATATCACAAAAGACAAAATGGAGGAAAGTAGACTACTAAGTTATCTTTTGAAAAATGTGTATTATCTGAATTGTTACAACAAATAGCATTTTTGCCATTCAAATGGCCAACTTAAAAGAGGAATTACTTTCATGTCATTTAGGAAAATTAAATATGACTTTTGTTAATAATTAGCAGAAAAATGAGTGAAATGTCTTCCTATAATTATTTCAAAAGAAAAATTTTTAAGAACAAAAAAATGGATTCTGGTTAGTGTGGCTCAGTTGATTGGGTAACCTCCCATGCACAAGGAGGTTTTCGGTTTGATTCCCAGTCAGGGGCACATGCCAGGGTTGTGGGCTCTATCCCCTGAGTAGGGGGCATGCAGGAGACAATTGATGTTAATATTGGGCTCTCACATCGCTGTTTCTCTTTCTCTCCCTTACTCTCTCTAAAAAGAATACAAACTATTCGGAAGGAAGGGAGGGAGGGAGGGAGGGCATATGTATTTATAAACAATTAAGGTGGCTTGGTTTGCAGATCCAGTTTTGCCACTATCAGTTTCCTCATATATAAAATGAGGGGTCTAGAGACAATCTAATGGCTCCTCCAACTTGAATATCCAAAAACTGTACCTATAGAAAATACAGACTCAAACACTGGTTCCACCAACAAGAAAATAAACTAAAATAATTGAGGGGTGCTGGCTACACTTCTAATATACTTTTGATTAAAAGATTTCATTTCTATAATCAAGCTTATTAGAGTTTTAAGTGAAGTAATTTATGGGATGCTGAAAAGGAAACAATATACAAAGTTTGTGAACTGAAAAGCTTTCTAGAAAATAAATTACTATAAATTAAAAATGACATATTGAGGTTTAGCTTTTTAATTGTTCTTTTAGTTTTAAAAAAGCTGGGAAAGGGATGAATCTTCCAGTTTAGAGTGAGAGAGAAAAAAAAGACAAACTAGCAAGAAGTCCCTTAAGGTGGTTAACACAAAACCAAATACATTTTGTACACTTCTAGCAACATGAGAGATGCCATGCACTCCAGTGGCCAAATGCCATCACACAACCGCTCAAATATAGGAGAGAAGTCTAATGTGGTAAAACACTGGAACACCAAGTAAAAAACACTGACTTCTGTCTCATCTCTTCCACTAAGTATCTGTATGATTTTGGAAGACACTCAAAAGCTCTAAGATTCAATTTACTCATTTAGAAAAAAACTAAGAGACACAAAATTTAATGGAATTTCAAGTAGAGAGAAATTTCCTTTATATAACCCCACTGAACCAAGGTTTTAAAATAAACTTTGAAATCAACTTTCTCCCTTCCAAATATCTTTAAGATTTTCATTTAGAGAAGGATAATTTTTATGACAAAAGCAAGAGCAATATGCAAATTGACCATCACTCCAACGCACAAGCTGACCACCCCCATGTGGACACAAGATGGCCACCACAAAATGGCCAGCAAGGGAGGGCAGTTGGGAGGGACCAGGCCTGCAAGGGAGGGCAGTTAGGGTCAATTAAGCCTGTAGGGGAGGGCAGTTAGGAGTGACCAGGTTGACAGAGGAAAGCAGTTCGGGGGTGGGGGGCAGGCCTGCATGTGAGGGCAGTTGGGGGAGACCACAGGGAGGCCAGTTAGGGGCAAACAGGCTGGCAGGGGAGCAGTTAGGAATTGATCAGGCTGGCGGGCAGAAGCAGTTAGGGATAATCAGGCAGGCAGGCAAGCAGTTGGGAGCCAGCAGTCCTGGACTGAGAGAGGAATCCCAAATTGGAGAGTGCGCAGGCTGGGCTGAGGGACATATTCCCCCTTGTCCTCCATGCAGGAATTTCGTGCACTGGGCCTTTAGTATTAAAATAAAAATAAATCAATGAGTTGAAACAATAAGTCACAGAATACAATAAGGTATAAGATACAGGAACAAAAGATGATTTTAAATGGAAAAATGGAAGTAAAGTCAATGACTTTCTGGATGAGGTATGAGGTTTATAGCATAGAAGTGATCCATTTTTTATTTGTTAATTAAGTGTGCCCCCAAATATAGTTCATTTTCATGTATACGATCTAATCCTCACAATGACTTGTTAAAAACATACTATCCCCTTATAAAAGACAACTGAGGCCAAAGGGTGACCCAGCCTTTAAGTGTTGAAGACACAAATTGGAGGTAAGACAGTCAACTTAAAAACCCATGCCCTTTCCAATATGGTAATATAGAAATTATGATAATTGAAGTCATTACTTCATTAATCTTGTGTATAAAGTACAAATGTTCAAAAAGTAAAAATTACATTACTTTTTCAAAAACTTAAATTCTACATGAAATTTCTACCTCGTTACCTGCAATATATCACCTGCAATTAATACCATAACACAGTATAAATTCTGACATACTTAATAATGTTCCTGAATCACCAAAAATCTCACATACTATGTAGTAAAAGTAAAAATCATATACTCAAAATCATATTAAAAAATTCTTTATCATTCATAAAGTGCTGTATATATGGCTTTTGCTTAAGACACTTTTCAAAAGATAAGTATAAAAATACAGTAAAAAATGTAAAATACTGCAGCTGCTGTACAAAACAGTTTGGTGGTTCCTCAAAGGGCTATATACAGAATTAGCATATGATCCAGCAATTCCACTTTCAGATATATACAGAAGGAATTGAGAGAAGGGTCTCTTAACAGATACTTAATAATGCTACTATGAATATTGTATGTCAATATTCACAGTACACCAATATTCATAGCAACATTATTTCCAATAGCCAAAAACTGAAACAACCCAAGTGTCTGTCAACAGATGAGCAGATAAACAAAATGCAGTATATACATACAATAAAATATTATTCAGCCATAAAAAGAATGATTTTCTGATACATGCTACAATGTGGATGAGCCTTGAAAACATAATGCTAAATAAAATTAGTCACAAAAAGACAAATACATGATTCTACTGATAATGAGTCATCTAAAGTAGGCAAAATTGTTGACAAAGAAAGGAGACGTTACCACATTACCAAGAGATGAGGTCAAGAGAATGAGGAGTTATCATTCAATTGGTACTTAACAATGATTAGTCTTTTAAAGGAGGAGAGGGTTAAGAGGGGAGGAGGGAGCACATTTAACCTCTCTTATCAAGAAAGCTAGGAGAGAATCCAAGATGGCGGCATAGGTAAACACCTATACTGCTGCCTCGCACAACAATTTCAAAACTACAACTAAAAGACAGAACGGACATTATCCAGAACCACAGAAAAGCTGGCTGAGTAGAAGTTCTACAACTAGAGGGAAAGAGAGGGGCTCACGGAGACCCAGAGGAGCTGCAAAAAGCTGAGGTACGGAGACGTGCGCACTGAGAGAGCGGGTGCTGGAGTACCTGGCTGGCTTTCTCTGGCGGGAGGGAAACGGAGACTCTCAAAGGCATTGAACCCCTTATCTTACGACACTAAACCCCAGATCCAGCCGAAACTCATACAGGGGGAGTTTGGACTGTGAAAAGGGAGAGGTGCACAGAAATTTAGGGGAGTCGCAAAGGATCGGAGGTCTGGTCCCACACGGCACCACGCGGAAGACAGATTGCTGATTGTGCCGCTGGCTTTTGCGAGTGGGCAGGAGACAGACCCTCCCAACTGTGCCACTTCTGAGTCCACTAAGCCCCTGTTTCGGGCGAAACCCTGGAGACCTAGACTCGTGTGGTCCTGGTGCACAGGGGAGCCAGAAAGGCAGCGGTTACAGGCACTGCGGGTGCGCGCACAAGGACCGCTCCAGTCATTACCCAGTCACGTGAGACTCAGGGGCCGTGGAGGGCGGGGCCGACTGGAAGGCAAGACGGTCCCTTAAGCCCTGAGACTCCACCCCTCCCAAGCTCAACAGAGGCTTCTGCGGCTGAATCCAGCAAAGAAGTTTCCCCGGCATAGTGAAAATGCCGAGACAAGGGAAGGGATTACAAGCAAAAGAAATGGAGGAAAACAAACAACTGGATATAGAGTTCAAAACCACACTTATAAAGTTTTTCAAGAATATGCTAGAAAAGATGGATAAATTTAGTGAGACCCAAGAGGAGATGAAAAGGGCCCAACTAGAGATGCAAAAGATCCAACTAAAGATGAAAAAAGACCAACTAGAAATTAAACATACACTGACTGAAATAAAAAATATTATACAGAGTCCTAACAGCAGACTAGAGAAAGGCAAGGATCAAGTCAAAAATTTGAAATATAAAGAAGCAGAAAACATTCAACTGGAAAAGCAAGAAGAGAAAAGAATCCAAAAATGTGAAGATAATGTAAGGAGCCTCTGGGACAGCTTCAAGCGTACCAACATCAGAATTGTGGGGGTGCCAGATGAAGAGAGAGAGCAAGATACTGAAAACCTATTTAAAGAAATAATGACTGAAAACTTCCCACATCTGGTAAAAGAAATAGACTTACAAGTCCAGGAAGCACACAGAACCCCAAATAAAAGAAATCCGAAGAGGACCACACCAAGACACATCATAATTAAAATACCAAGAGCAAAAGACAAAGAGAGAATATTAAAAGCAGCAAGAGAAAAACAGTTCATTACCTACAAGGGAGCACCCATACGACTGTCAGCTGATTTCTCAACAGAAACGATGCAGGCCAGACGGGAGTGGCAAGAAATATTCAACGTGATGAACAGCAAGAACCTACAACCAAGAATAATCTATCCAGCAAAGCTAACATTCAGAATTGAAGGGCAGATAAAGAGCTTCACAGAGAAGAAAAAGCTAAAGGAGTTCATCAACTCCAAACCAGTATTATATGAAATGCTGAAAGGTACTCTTTTAGAAGAGGAAGAAGAAAAAGGTAAAAGACAAAAAATTATGAACAACAAATACACATCTATCAACAAGAGAATCTAAAAATTAAGTGAATTAAAAATTTGATCAACAGAATAAACTGGTGAATATAATAGAATCAGGAGCACAGAAAGGAAGTAGACTGATAATTCTCAGGAGGACAAAAATCATAAAGCATCAAACAGACTGTGAAATTACAGCAGAAAGATTAATGTTAGGTGAGGTAAATAAGTGATCAATCAAAGGACTTGTATGCATGCATATAAGCATAACCAATGATCACAGACACTGGGGGGTCGGGGTATGCCTGGGAGGGAGGGGGGGCAATGGGGAGATATGTATAAAAAATTAATAAAAATTAATTTAAAAAAAAAAAGAAAGAAAGCTAACTGGTTGTTCTAATCCTATCTAGTAAATAACACATATTCCACCTACACATTATGCGATCTCTGAAGGCATAATAATCTGGCCACTCAATGTTATGTCCTATATAATAAAAGGCTAATATGCAAATTGTCCCCTCGACCAGGAGTTTGACCAGCAGGTAAACTGCCCAACAGCCCATGTCCCCTCCCCCTGGCCAGGATGGCTGGACCCCACCCATGCACAAATTCATGCACTGGGCCTCACACACACACACACACATACACACACACACACTCTGAGTGGCCAGATTATTTTGTGTTCAGAGATGATAATAATCTGGCCACTCAGTATATATAAATAGGTTATAATTTTATTAGTAAAGTTAGACAGTTGGCCAATGAAGATTTTTGCCACACTTACAGTTTTTTTTCTTATTCTTTTTCATTCAGTGATTCAAAAAATAGTTATAAAACTCTTACTATGTTTCAAATTCTAGTCTAGGTCTTTGGGATACATTAGTCAACCATAATAGGCAAAAATCTCAGCCCTGTTGCCTAGCTTTTAATTGGGCAACTGCAATTTAAATGGGCCAGTTGAAGTAGGTTTCAAGAAAAGTTAACATTTAAAGGAGGTACTTATGTAAGTTGTGCAAATATCTGAGAAAAGAACAGACCCAGGCATGAAGAAGTCAGTCAAGAGGCCCTACAGAGGGGATATGCCTGAAGTGCTTAAAGAACAGCAAATTCAGAGTGGCTGGAGTAGAATAAGTAAGGGAAAGAACAGTTTGAGATAAGGACAGAGATGTGAGGGGTCCAGATCTTGTAATGATTCATCACAGGCCACTAGAACAAGTTTGCCTTCCTTTGTGAAATAAAGGAGGAGGGCCAGAGAGTTTTAAACAGAGAAATGAAATGGCATAGGTCTGACTTACATTTTCTTTTTAAAAATCTCTCTTGGTTCCACCTGCAGCTTGACAGTAAGGAGTTCTATGAACCCACATCCCAGAGAAATGTGTGAAAATTACTTAAACCAACCATTTAAAGTATCTGGAAATGATCCTAAAGGCCTAAGGCAAATGAATAAACATTTATTCAAGAAACTCTATTAAAATTCAGGAAAAACAGCAAAACTATATAGTATTTGAACTAAAACCTGTTCTTTCCCTTTCTCCTTCTTACTCTCTTCTTAGCTCAATGAAACTGAAACTCCATTCCAGATTGGTGCAGCCAAAATTTAGAGTGCTCTTTCATCATAGCTAACAGTCAGAAAGCTACCTTGTCAATAGAGGCAGGACATCACTATTTCTCATCCTGCTCAAAGCTACCTGATGCTTAAGCTAACTTCTAGGTAAGTGCAGCTGAAAGGTGGGGGCTCTCCCCTCTTTCACCCAACTGCCACTCACGGGAAAGAAGCCCTATGTTGCTGCTGAACGTTGAAAATACTACTTTGTAAAGCAGAGCTCCAATACCAGGAAAAGCAAAACAAGAAGACTTGAGGTGAGAGAATCCAAGATGGCAGCATAGGTAAACACCTACGCTGCTGCCTCGCACAACAATTTCAAAACTACAACTAAAAGACAGAATGGACATCATCCAGAACCACAGGAAGGCTGGCTGAGTGGAAATTCTACAACTAGAATGAAACAGAGGGGCTCACAGAGACCCAGAGGAGCTGCAAAAAGCTGAGGTACAGAGACACGTGCGTGGAGAGAGCGGGTGCCGGAGAACCTGGCTGGCTTTCTCTGGCGGGAGGGAAACGGAGACTCTCAAAGGCATTGAACCTCTTATCCTCTGACACTAAACCTCAGATCCAGCCAAAACTCATACGGGGGGGAGTTTGGACTGTGAAAAGGGAGAAGTGAATGGAAATTTAGGGGAGTCGCAAAAGATCAGAAGTCTGGTGGCGCACACGGTGCTGTGCACAGAGGACTGACTGCTGATTGTGCCGCTGGCTTTCACAAGTGGGTGGGAGACAGACCCTCCCAATTATGCCACTTCTAACTCTACTAAACCCCAGTTTCAGGCGAAACCCTGGGGACCCAGACTCATATGGTCCCGGAGCGCAGGGGAACCTGAGGGGCAGCAGCCTAGAGGCACTGCGAGAGAGAGAGCACACATGTGCGAAGGGACCACTCCAGCGATTACCCAGTCATGTGAGACTCAGGGGCCGTGGAGGGAGGGGCCGACTGGAAGGCAAGGCGGTCCCATAAGCCCTGAGACTCCACCCATTCTAAGCTCAACAGAGAGGTTTCTGCAGTTTTGTATCATAAGGCTAAATCCAACACAGAAGTTCTCCCAGCATAGTGAAAATGCCGAGACAAGGGAAGGGATCACAAACAAAAGAAATGGAGGAAAACAAACGACTGGTTCAAAACCACGCTTATAAGGTTTTTCAAGAATCTCCTAGAAAAGTTGGATAAAGTTAGCGAGACCCAAGAGGAGATGAAAAAGAACCAACTAGAGATGGAAAAGATCCAACTAGAGATGGAAAAGGTCCAACTAGAGATGAAAAAGGACCAACTCGAAATTAAACATACACTGACTGAAATAAAAAATATTATACAGAGACCTAACAGCAGACTAGAGAAAGGCAAGAACCAAGTAAAAAAATTGAAATATAAAGAAGCAGAAAACTGGAAAAGCAAGAAGAGAAAAGAATCCAAAAATGTGAAGGTAACGTAAGGAGCCTCTGGGACAGCTTCAAGCGTACCAACATCAGAATTGTGGGGGTGCCAGATGAAGAGAGAGAGCAAGATACTGAAAACCTATTTAAAGAAATAATGACTGAAAACTTCCCACATCTGATAAAAGAAATAGACTTACAAGTCCAGGAAGCACACAGAACCCCAAATAAAAGGAATCCGAAGAGGACCACACCAAGACACATCATAATTAAAATACCAAGAGCAAAAGACAAAGAGAGAATATTAAAAGCAGCAAGAGAAAAACAGTTCATTACCTACAAGGGAGCACCCATACGACTGTCAGCTGATTTCTCAACAGAAACGATGCAGGCCAGACGGGAGTGGCAAGAAATATTCAACGTGATGAATAGCAAGAACCTACAACCAAGAATAATCTATCCAGCAAAGCTATCATTCAGCATTGAAGGGCAGATAAAGAGCTTCACAGAGAAGAAAAAGCTAAAGGAGTTCATCAACTCCAAACCAGTATTATATGAAATGCTGAAAGGTACTCTTTTAGAAGAGGAAAAAAAAAAGGTAAAAGCCAAAAAATTATGAACAACAAATACATATCTATCAACAAGTGAATCTAAAAATTAAGTGAATTAGAAATTTGATCAACAGAATAAACTGGTGAATATAATAGAATCAGTAGCACAGAAAGGGAGTGGACTGATAATTCTCAGGGGGGAAGGGGTGAGGGGTGTACAGGGAGAGACTGGACAAAAATCATACACCTATGGATGAGGTCAATGGGAGGGAGGTAAGGGTAGAGGGACGGGGTGGGAGCTGGGTGGAGGGGAGTTATGGAGGGGAAAAAAGAGAAACAAATGTAATAATCTGAATAATAAAGATTTAATTAAAAAAAAAAGAAGGAGGAGATTTGAGGCTACTGTACACCACTCCAATAAGTGCTCAGTATAACTGGAGGTATCTGTCATATGGAGTGGAAAGGGCACTATCCCTGCTATACAGAGTCAGAGCCAGAGTCAAATATTTTGCCAGGAAGGTACACTTAAAACATAGCTCTGAATCTCTTCCAAAGGAAGACTTTATATGCAATAGAGTGTAAAGTTCAGGCCTAAAGGCAATCTCAAAACCAAGAAGATTGTGATGAAGGACAAAAGGGAGGAGATTCAGATACAGACTAAACTGTAAACCAGCTAGTTTGCAGGAGAGAAGAATTAGGAGGTAAGACAGTCATTATGAGTCTTCAAAGGGTCAAAATAAATTTCAAAGTCTAACCTTAAGAACTATCCCTGCAAGTGAGTTCAAATTTTTTTTGGATCAAGTTGAGAAGCAATTTGTGTCCTAGGGAAATGGTCGGCAAAGTCATTAATCAACAGAGCTAAATATCAATAGTAAAACGATTGAAATTTCTTTTGAGAACCAAATTTTTTAAACTTAAACTTCCTCTAATGCAAATTCTTCAAAATAGACTCTCCCAGGCCATGGTATTTTGTGGAAGAGCCACACTCAAGGGGCCAAAGAGCCACACGTGGCTTGAGAGCCGCAGTTTGCCGACCACTGTCCTAGGGCATAGTTGAAAACAAGGAAGCAGTCAGCTGGCAATAAACATCTGGGTGTGGTCAAGGAAAGAGACAGTGAAGTGGAAGAGAACCCTGCCAAAAACACTGTCATCCTAAGGTACATGTGGGCATATCCAAGTCTGCACCCCCCAGAATCAATACCAGATGCTTAACACTGCAAAAGGGGAATAGACTTCACTAAATTAATCTAAGCAGTCACTAAACAAATAATAGTAACAAGCCCTGGAAGGAATGGGAGACCAGTACTCACAGTTGCTACATAAAATGTTCAGTTTTCAACCAGAAATTGCAAGCTATGCAAAAAAAAACAAAAAAACGGAACGTATAACCCATGTACCAGGAAGAAAAGCAGACAACAGCAAATGCCTGTGAGAGACACCATATGTTGGATTTAATACACAAAGACTTCAAAGGAACCATTTTAAGTATGTTCAAAGAACTAAGGGAAAGCATGATTAAAGTAGTAAAGAAATATATAATGAAAATGTCACATCAAATAGAGAATTTCAATAAAAAGATATTTTTTAAATAAAGAAACAAATGGAAATTGGGGAGTTGGGAAGTATAACAACTGAAATAAAGTCACTAGAGGGGTTCAACAGTATGTTTTAACTGGCAAAAGAATGAACTAGTGAAATAGATGGTGGCAGATTGATAGAGATCATACAGTCCAAAGACAGAAAAAAAGAAGAAAGAAAAATGAACAAAGCTTCAGAAATGTAAAACACCATTAAATATATCAACATACACATAATGGGAATACTAGAAGAAAAAATATTTAAAGAAGTAATGACTGTATTGAAATTAACAACTATAGCTATACAAAATACATGAATCTCACAAACATAATATTGAACAAAGCAAGAAGAAGAATATACACAAAATACATGAATCTCACAAACAATACTGAACAAAGCAAGAAGAATAATATAATGTGGTCATATAAATTTCAACAGATAAAAGAAAGCTATATTTCAAGGTTGCAGGGAAAATGACAAATATCAGAATAGTGAATGCCTTGGGGTGAAAGGGAGAGGGTTATGGACCAAAAGTGCATTGGTGGTAAAGGGTTATTCTGATGTACCTAAAATATTCTCTTTTTTTTCTTTTTAAAGTATTTTTCAAAGCATTGCCATGACCAAACCCACCTCATTCTCTACTAGCTTCATACGTCTATGGTAGCAGAAGTGGGATCAAAACCAGGTGTTTTCCAAAGCCAAGGTCCAACCATGGGAATAGCTGCAGTAACCCATGCTCAAGGACAAGGAAAAGTCCCCCAAACCTCCAGAACCAGTCAGTCTACTCTAAAATTCCCACCTCAATCCAATTTCCAATACACACACACTGGGCAACAAAAAAAATCCTCTTATTTTCCTCCCACATTCTATTTCTCCACTTTCCATAACATTTCATCCAATTCAGACTCAAGGCTTGAGAAGTTGACTCATACCTGGAGAAAAAGAAAATTTAAATAACAGGGCAGGTGAGAGAATCCTTGGGGGAAGCTCTGTAATGACTATAAAAATTGAAGAGGGAGCAGAGGAAATGACAACTAGAGATAGGTACAGGCACTCATCCCAATTGGGATGGCGTCAGGACCGCAGGATCTGCCTGGGGCCAGAAATTATTCCTTTCCCAATCTGCTCATATCTAAGAAAGAACTGGTCTCTCTCCTCCACTCAGTCTCTTCCCCTCAGTTAGTATCTTCCACTCAGCACTAGTAGCCCCTATGGCCTACAGTGAGAAGTCATCGCAACTTAGCCTGGCATCAAGGTGCCTCATTTTCTGTCTCAAGCAAGTGGCTGCAGCAGTCAGAACAAGACAGGAACTAGGCCAGTACTCTTAGGGCTGGGATCTAAACTTGTAGGACTCCTGGCATGGGTGAAAGCACACAGCAGTAAAAAAGCAGAGAAGGCCATAGAAGTGGAGAAGAAAGGAGCCATAAACCATCAGCCTAGAGCCACACAGAGCCAGCTCCTCCAAGGTGAGCCCAAAGCCTTTTAGGCTGCAGACCCTGACACAATCCTCAGCTGTCCTAGGGTTCAGGATGGATTTTCTGCTCCCTCCTCCAAGCAGGATATGGGTGGCTGGCTGGAGGGCAGAAGTCCTAAAGCAGCACTAAAATACAGACAGATTCCTAGGGTCCTTTCTGTGGTCATCCTGCCTGTAATGAGGACCACCTCTCCTCCTGCAGAAGATCCTTTCAATCATATCTGACTCCCCAGGACCTCGGCTTGGAATGTCTGGATCTTGTTCCTGTCTGGTCCATCTCTGAAGTTCAAGGTGGTCAGCAAGCCAACAACATGAGATCCACACCACTTCCTTGTCACAGGCACAGAGTCAGCTGCCCGAAAGACCTCAAGATGGAGATCAGTCCTGAGAGATGTCACAGCTTCGAAAGTCAGTCCTGTGAGTGAGAAGGAAGCCTCAAAAGACCAAGCTGAAAGGCCAAGAAGCAGCAAGATCAAAGATGGTGGGCCAGACAGAGATGCATGTTGTACCATGCCTGGCAACTGCTCATGGGGAGCCAGAGGGGCCTGGACCGTCACTGAGAGCCTTCACAGAGAGACCCCTCCCCTGACCCTCTTGACAAAGGTACAGTTGAGATCCATGCTCTCCCCCCAAACCCTCAGAGGGGATTCCCATGTGCAGTGAAATGTTCTATTATTAACCTGGGGGTGGTTATAAAGATGTTTACTTCATAATAAAACTGTATATTTTTTATATTTTTTCTGAATATATACTTCTTATTCTTTTCAAAGTCTTAATAGAAAGAAATAATAGTTCTAAATTTCCCAGAATGGTTACAAAAATCCACAGACACAGAAAGCACACATACCCAAGATCAACAAACCTATCAGACACAAGAGAGTAAAAGTGCAGAACACTAAAGGTAACAAGAATCTTAAAAGCAGATAATGAAAAAGAGCCCTTCATGCAATGGAATGATAATTATTAGAATTACTAGAGACCCAGTGCACAAAATTCGAGCACAGGGGTGTGTGTCCCTCAGCCCAGCCTGCACTCTCTCCAATATGAGACCCCTCAAGGGATGTCCAAATGCCTATCTGGATTGGGCCTAAACGACGAGCAGTCGGACATCCCTCTCACAATCCAGGACTGCTGGCTCCCAACTGCTCACCTGCCTGCCTTCCTGATTGCCCCAACCACTTCTGCCTGCCAGCCTAATCACCCCCTAACCACTCCCCAGACAGCCTGAATGATGCATAACTGCTCCATTGACAGCCTGATTGCCCCTAACTGCCCTCCTCTGCAGGTCTGGTCCCCTTCCCAACTGCTCTACCCTGCAGGCCTGGGTCCCCCCACAACTGCCCTTCCCTGCAGGCCCGGTCACCCCACTTTCCCTCCTCTGCCGGCCTGGTTACCCCTAACTGCCCTCCCCTGCAGGCTTAATCGCCCCCAACTGCTCTCCCTTGCAGGCCTGGTTCCTCCCAACTGCCCTCCCCTGCTGGCTTGATCATCAACAACTGCCTTCCCTTGCAAGCCTGGTCCCTCCCAACTGTCCTACCCTACTGGCTATTTGGTAGTGGCCATCTTGTGTCCACATGGGGGCAGGATCTTTGACCACATGGGAGCAGCCATCGTGTGTGTTGGAGTGATGATCAATTTGCATATTACTCTTTTATTAGATAGGATAGAACCCTGGTACACAGGTGGGTGCCGGCTGGTTTTCTCTGAAGGGTGTCCTGGATCAGGGTGAGGGTTCCCTTGGGACGTGGGGCAGCCTGGGCAAGGGGCCTGTGGTAGTTTGCAGGCCGGCCACAGCCCCCAGTGACCCAAGAGGAGGCCCTGGGTTCTGAGATTTATTTATCTCTATAATTGAAACTTTGTAGCCTTGAGTGGAGCCAAGCCTCCTGCTTGCTTCGTGGCTGCAGCCATTTTTGTTGGGATTTATTTATTTTCTATAATTGAAATTTTGCAGCCTTAAGTGGAGGCCAGGGCTGCGGAAGCTTGGCTTCCTCCATTGGCGGGGGCAACTCAAGCCTCCTGCTCTCTCCATTTCCATGGCTGCTGCCATTCTTATTGAGATTTATTTATCTTCTATAATTGAAACTTTGTAGCCTTGAGTGAAGGCCTGGGCCCAACAGAGTGTGCGGGAAGCTTGGCTTCCTCCATTGCCAGGGAAACCCAAGCCTCCTGTTCACTCCATTGCTGTAGCCATCTTGGTTGGGATAATTTGCATACTCACTCCTGATTGGCTGGTGGGCATGACTTGTGGGTGTAGCAGAGTGATGGTTAATTTGCATGTTGCTCTTTTATTAGATACGATAGTGGACTTCTTAATGGCAACAACTAAAGCCAGAAGGTAATGACATATATTCATGATACTGAAAGAAAATTACTATCAACCTACAATTGTGCTCCTAAAAAAGCAGTAACTCTTAATGAGAGTAAAATAATGAAACAGCATTTTTTATGATAACTGAGGTCTTCACATGAATTGGATATTATACGATATTAAGGAATTATTGTTAAGTATGACAGAAGTATTGCATTTATTTTTTTTTTAAAGCTCTTCTACAGGAGAAATATTCGTAAGTAACTATAGACTTCATGATGTGATATTTCAGCAGGAAAGGAAGCACAGATGAGAAAGAGATGAAACTTTCAAAGTGTCCCAAGTGTCCATAACTACAGAAACTGAGGGGTGGAAATAACTGGATTTTTGTTGTACTATTTGGTCTATTTTCATGCATGCTTAGAAATGTCTATAATAATTTTTTTAAATAATTGATAAAAATCTAAGGCTAAATTAAAACAAATAAACAAAAATATAGCCTGTTTACCAGTAAAAGACCTCCACTAAAGCAATTTGTCAAGATGTTCTTCAGGAAGAAGGAAAATGATCTCAGAAGGGACAATCAGATTAAAGAAGAAATGGTGAAGAAGGAATATGGTAAAAATATATGTAAACTGAATCATATATTTCTATGTAAAATAATATAATTTGATAGATTTAACAAGAGTAAAATAACATGTTAAATAATAACAACAGATAAGATGGGAGAGGAGTGATATTGAATAATTGCTATAAGATCCAACTTTGAGAGCAATATGAATGACTCAATTTCAAGGGTAAGTAACCATATATTCCCTATAATCTACTAATTCCACTTCTCTTAACTGCCTTACAGAAACAGTTGTACATTTTAAAAATATGTTTTTATTGATCTCAGAGAGGAAGGGAAAGGGAGAGAGATACAGAACCATCAATGATGAAAGGGAATTATTAATCGGCTATCTCCTGAGCAACCCCTCCTGTGGATTGAGCCCACAGCCAGGCATGCATTCAGACAGGGAATCGAACTGTGAACTCCTAGTTCATTGGTTGACACTCAACCACAGAGCCACACAGCCAGTTAGGTGCACATTTTAATGAGGAGGCATATACAAACAGTTCCAGCACTGTGTGTAATAGCAAGAAATCGGAAATCTGCCATCAATAGGAAATGGCAAAATTATGGTATATTAATAAAACAAAATACTATATAGCAGTTTAAAACCTGAACATTCAAACATATTGAATGAAAAAAACAAACTGCAGGTACTGTGTAATAGTTTTTATATTAAAAAGAAACCATATATTTTCTATATACACAAATATAATTATATATGCAAAAACCATAGAAAAAGTTATAAACAAGCTGGTAATAGTGATTATACTATCTATTTAAAATATGAAGGAAATTGGATGAATTGGAAACCTGAGCTTTGACAATGATTATACGTTTCTTCTATAATAGAAAATTAATTTTCAAAAATAACTTTTTAAGGATATTAAACTTTGAATCCCCTGAGTGCAAACATTGCATCTTTTGCAACTATTATATTAGGTGAATGTATATTGCAAATCATAGGGTATCACATGGACTGGAGGGGAGGAGGAGTACAAAGAAGACTGATTCAAAGGAAATATGCCAAAACAGCAGTTTTTCACTTAGTAAGACAGCTATGAGTAGTTTTTTCTTTTACTTTCCTCTATTTTCCAATTTTTAGAAAATGAACATTTACATTTGTAATGGGAAAAACTATTTTAAATTAGCTAAAAATAAAGTACAATAAAAAAACAAAAAGAATACAATAATGAGATGAAAAACCTTTTGAATTATAATTAGAGAATCCACATCAACCTGTTTCCCATTAGTTTGTGCTCTCTCAGAAGGAGGCTAGGAGTTTTAAAAATTAAAGGCTAAGTCTCTTAGTGTTATTAATAAGATAAAATCAAATTGTACAAAATCAAAAAAGAGACTAATTAGTGTGCTAATTAGTTCTTTGCCATAGCTATACAGGTTGTCACAGGAATTACTCTGGGACTGTTTTCAATTCAGGAAAAAAAACACACACAAAAAACACATCTATTTGGACAAAACGTGCATGGTAGAAAGGTATGCCTATTTTAAAGTTTTTAAGGATTCACTTAGAGACCTATTTGAAACAAATGCATGCAGGCATCGAAAGCTAAAACTCTGCCCAGCCAGTGTGGCTCAGTGGTTGAACATCTACCCATATACCAAGGGGTCATCAGTTTGATTCCCTGTCAGGGCACATGCCTGGATCGCAGGCTTCATCTCCAGCAGAGGGCATGCTAGAGATAGTCAATCAATGCTAATGTTTCGCATCAATGTTTCTCTCTCCCCACCCTCTCTCTAAAAATTTAAAAAAAAACTATTATTTTAAAAAAAGCTAAAATCCTACTAGTCAATCTGGACTTAAAAATTAGTCCTTTTAGAGATGCTTCTGTACATTAATTTACAATATACCAGTAATAACAGATAAGATAGAAAAAAAACCCAAAGAGAAATACTAAACTGAAGTGCAAGGGTCAGTCTCACCCTCTCAGTATTTAAAAAATTTTATATATAGTATATTGTTATTTGCATGGTTACATGTGACCTCTTCTTTAGAGGTCACCCAGTCATTTATTTAGCTTCTAAAACCCCTTAAATTCTGATCCCAGATCACCTTCTGCCAATCAAATGTTCCTCTCCCACCAAAAGATCAGTTCCAATTAATCTATCCCTAATTTCTTTCAGCCTACTTTGGTCTTTCCATCTCACAGCAAACACTAACAAATAAAGAAGGCCATCTTTCCAATTTTTTGGCTGAGTGAACACACTTCAGAATTCCTTGTTACATTTACAATTAGTTTATTCCCATGAACTCATCTCAAGCAAAAAATGTTAAGCTAACTATATTTCTGTGGAAAGTCTCAAGGAAAATAAATGTGCCCAAATGTTTTAAACAATAAAACATTTTAAACAAAAGACTATTGTTACATGATATTAGCTCAATTATAGCAGTAAAACATATGTCATCACCTACCAAAAAAGAATTTCTTTTAAAAAAGCTTTAAATGTATATAGCAATGCAAACTTACTTGATCATCTCAAAAGTAGTATCTCTAAAGTTCTTGTATTATTAATCTTTAAATTGCCCATAAGTAAACTCCGTACATACTTTAAAATAAAAGCCCATGATTAACCCTACCCAGTTTGGCTCAGTGGAAGGATCCCAGGTTACATTCCAGTGAAGGGCATGTACCTTGGTTGTGGGCACAGTAGTGGGTGTGCAGGAGGCAACTGATCGATGTTTCTCTCTTATTGATGTTTCTAACTCTATTCCTCTCCCTTCCTCTCTGTAAAAATCAACAGAATATATTTTTTAAAAATCAATAATATATACATATATGTGTGTGTGTGTGTGTGTGTGTGTGTGTGTATATATATATATATATATATATATATATTTAAAAAGCCCATGATTAATTCAAGTGAAGCAAAACACATATTCACTGTTAGCAGCCAAAATGGTCCATTTAAATAATTACATATTTCAAATGGTTTCATGGAATTTAAACCTATAGGTTGAAAGAAATGATATACACATGTAAATTCTGAAGAAGAGAAGGATATTCTGTTTATCCTTAACCGTGGAATGGAAAATATGTTAACTAGGGGTCTAAACTACAGGTCAACAAGTATTTTTTGTAAAGAGCTATATATACTAAATATTTTACACTTCGTGGGCCATACAGACTTGTAATTACTCAACTTTGATGCGGAAATGCAAAAGCACTTAAGACAATACATAAGTAAATATATGGCTGTGTTCCAATAAAACTTTATATACTTTGAAATTTGAATTTCCTTTTCTCATATCACAAAATATTCCTCTTCTTTTTATTATTTTTCAACCAGTTTAAAATGTAAAAACCATTCTCTTAGACCTCTCAAAAGTAGGTAGCAGGAACCCTTGTTCTAAACATTGAAACCTCACAAATTTGAGCATAAGTCTAAGTGTTAGACTTCTTTCAAATCTATTTCTTTTAACCTTCTCCCTGAGGAAATCTTTACCCTATCTAATAAAAGAGAAACATGCAAATTGACCATACCCACAAGCCACACCCACCAGCCAATCAGGAGCAAGTACGCAAAATAACCAAAACAAGATGGCAGTTAATTTGCATATCCTGTTGCAGAACGAAGACTGAAGACAGTGTAGAAGGAAGCCAAGCGCTGCAGAAGGGAGGGAAGCTGCGGGGGGGCATGGAGAAGGGAGGGAAGCAGATGGGGCAGCAGAGACAGGAGAGAGAAAGGCGGGGCAGCGGAGACCACCGCAGGAAGCCCTATTCTTGCAGGAATATTCCTACAATGGGCCTCTAGTAGTATTAATATTAGGCAAATGGTTTCTCTCCACTCTAAGCATTTACTTTTACTGGCTCTGCTGAATTGGCCCTAGCATACTATGAGACACTACTAGCACAATTTTAGGACATAAAAAAGTCTTTCTATACCTTTAAAATTTCACAAACTTGAAGTAAACTGTAGACACAGGCTTGTTTTCCAATGAGATAAAATTTAGAAAATAAATACAGTACCTTAGAAATACTAACATAAGATACTTATCTACTATATGATAGCTACAATTAAACCAACACCATTCTGAATAATACATATTAAAGTATTAAGTAAAACTGTCCCCAATGATGATAATCAACACTTACTAAATATTTACAAAATGTTCCTGATGTTGGAGGCCTCAGTAAACTTCTAAATAATCATACTATCCTATATAGTAAAGAGCCAATATAGAAATGGTCATCACACCCTCACATTCTCGAGCTGGGACCCAGGGGACCTGAGGCCACGCCCCTCCCCTCCCCCCAACCTGGCGCCCAGAGACCTAAAGCCAGGCTGGGGGACCTGAGGCTGAGTCAGGGTCCTGAAGCCATGCCCTCCACGCCAAGGTTAGGGAACTGAGGCTGCACCCCAAGCCCTGCGGGCTTGACAGAGATGGGGCCAGCTGGATCTGAGTCTCATGCAATTTTGAGACCCACGTGGGTGGGCGGGGACTTGACTCTGGGTCCAGCAGCATGCCCCAGACTCTGACAGGAGGGAGATTTTCATATACATTTTATTAATTTTCTTTCATCTCTTATCCTTCTATTATAGAAAAAGGGCAAATAGCAATATTTTCTCTAATTAATTCCCTTTTAATGTGTACAAATTTCATGCACCAGGTCAGTAGTTTGTATATAAAATAAAAAGAGTGAGAAAATTATCTACAAGCTTAGAATTAGGTTTAGTTTCAAAAGAAAAAAAAATCAATTGGAAGTGCCAAAAAGAGTAATAATAAAAAAGAATTTTGAATAATGAAAAATACAAAAGTAGAGAAAGTGAGATAAAACGATTAGTAGAGTTTAAGTTATGTTTTCACATGAAAGGAGAACAAAACAAAAAAAGAAAGAATAGCCAATGGCAGACTAATGAGTTTGGTATAACAAAGAAAATATCTGGATTTAATTAAAGAAAAAACAGTTTATATAAACAATGGAGGAGAGGGATGGAAGGAGTGTGGAATAAAGAAATAAAGTAACCAAATAAAACAAAACTTAAATCACCATTTAGTTAACTAGTTACAATCCCCACATAATTTCTGCCATCTAGTTATAGTCATAAATAGAAGTATACAACCATTACCTTCTAATATAATTATTGTAAAAACTACTGTGTATCTATGTATGGGATAGGGGTTTTAAGAATCAGGCTTGTGATATTAATAATGTGATTAATAACAACATGCTTTAAATAACTGAAGCTATGTTACTACACGTATAATATGTAAAAGTGTCTAAGCTTTGCCCTAACCAGTTTGGCTCAGTGGATAGAGCGTCGGCCTGCAGACTGAAAGGTCCCAGGTTCGATTCTGGTCAAGGGCATGTACCTCGGTTGCGGGCACATCTCCAGTGTGGGGCATGCAGGGGGCAGCTGATCGATGTCTTTCTTTCATCGATGTTTCTAACTCTCTATCCCTCTCTCTACCCCTCTGTAAAAAAATCAATAAAATATATATATTTTTAAAGTGTCTAAGTTTTAACAGTGGCTAGAACTTCAGCATTTATTTCATCAATATTTTGGGACTGAGCAAATTAGAGTAAATTATAATAACTAAATACTTCTAGAAACTTTAATGTACAAAATAAAATTTTTAATTTTTAAAAGAGAAAATCCTGCTTTAAAGCAATAGGAGTGTACAAGAATACATTAACCAAACAGAAATTTACATCAAACTAAAAACCACAGAAGAACTAGCCTGAGATTTCTGAGTAACAGCCCAGACTACAACTTAGTAGTTGAAAAAATATGTGCTCAAGTAGAAAAGTTAGATTTATAAGATTATGCCTCCTAAACAAAGACTAATAACTAAATTAGCCTTAGAGTAAGTAACAAGGATAAGTATATAGTGCTCTGAACTTAATAACTGTAGAGAAGGATGAGAGAGAAAAAGAGAGAGGGGAGGCTGTGGCTGGTTTGGCTCAGTGGATAGAGTCAGCCTGCATACTGAAGGTTAGATTCTGGTCAAGGGCATGCACCTTGGTTTACAGGCATATCCTTGGGGGAAGAGAGAGGAGAGTGTGTGTTCAGGAGGCAGCTGATCAGTGTTTCTCTCGCATCGATGTTTCTAACTCTATCCCTCTCCTTTCCTTTCTTAAAAAATCAATAAAATACATTTTTTTAAAAAGAGGGAGGAGAGGAAATAAAATGAGGGAACTAGATCATATGCTTAATACCAAAATCAGAGTTAAAAAAAAAACACCTATAGATCATTTGCACGAAAATATAAATAGCCCTGGCCAGGTAACTCAGTTGGTTAAAGCATCATTCTGAAATACCAAGATTGCAAATTCGATTCCCAGTTAGGGTACATAACAGAATCAACCAATGCGTGCATAAATAAGTGGAGGTTTCTCTCTCTTTCCCTTTCTCTTCTCTTAAAAAAAAAGGAAAAAGGAAAAGAAAATATAAAAATCCTAAATACAATATTATCAAATTCAACAATATTAAACTAAGTAGTTTTCCCAGAAGTGCAAGGCTTTAATAGAAAATTTTTTATCAACTTAAAAGGTCAGAACAAAAAAACTGTCCATTTCAAAAAATAACTAAAAAGTCACTAAAACTCAATAACCTGTCCTTATAAAGTCTCTTAATAAATTAGAAATAAAGAGATTATCCTATAACATAATGGATATCTACCCCAATACATTCTAATGATGAAGCATTAAATTCCCACTAAAATTAGAATTGATACAGAATGCTATCAGAGTTATTAGCATTATTCCCAAAGTTACCAATGCCAAAAAAAATTTAATTAAGCAATATTATATGTAAAGAACAATTCAAAAGACCATTGTCTTTTGAAGACACAAATTACAGTATCACAATGGAAAGGGGATGTTACTACAGATAACATCCTATATAAGCCTATATAATAAAAGCTAATATGCAAATAGACCAAATGGCGGAACAACTGAACAACTAGCTGCTATGATGTGTGCTGACCACCACGGGGCAAAATAAGCCAGTCAGAGAAAGATAAGTATCACATGATCTCCCTCATATGTGGAATCTAATTAACAAAATAGACAGATGAACAAAATAGATCCAAAAGCACAGAAGCATGGAACAGACGAAGGAATCTCAGAGGAAAGGTGGGGGTGGGTGGGTAGGTAGAAAGAGATCAACCAAAGAACTTGTATGCATATCCACAGACACAGACAATAGGGTGGTGAAGGCCTGAGAGATGAGGAGGCCCATAAGGGGTCAACAAGAGAAAAAAGGGGATATATGTAATACTTTGAACAATAAAGATTTAATAATAATGGGGGGATGAGGACACATATGTAATAACTTAATCAATCAATAAATTTTTAAAAGATTAAATAATAAATAAATGGGACACATTTTCCTAACAGTAGTCACCAAAAAAAAGAAATAAAGAAAAATAATTTGACAAAATTTAACATATACTCATGATAAAAACTCTCAGAAAATCATATCTAGTAAAAGAGTAATATGCAAATTTTGACCATACTTCCACTACACCAACAAGCCACGCCGACTAGCCATGCCCATCAACAATCAGAACGAGTATGCAAATTAACCCGACCAAGATGGCTATGGCCACAGAGAGAGCAGGAAGGAGACTTGGGTCGCCCTGGCAATGGAGGAAGGCAAGATTTCCACACACCCTGGCCACCTGAACCTTAAGGCAACAAAGTTTCAATGGCTGTGCAAGCAGAAGGCTTGATTCCGCTCCAGGCTACAAAGTTTCAATTGTAGAAGATAGATAAATCCCAGATACCAGGGCCTCTGCTTGGGTCACCAGGGGGCGTGGTCAGCCTGCAAAGCACCACAGCACCCTCTTCCCAGGCCACCCCATTCCCCAAGGGAACACCCACCCTGATCCAGGACACCCTTGAGGGCAAACCAGCTGGCCCCTACCTGTGCACCAGGCCTCTGTCCTATCTAATAAAAGAGTCATATGCAGATTGACCATCACTCCAAAAAGATAGCTGCCCCCATGTGGTCAAAAGATCCTGCCCCTTGTGGACACAAGATGGCCAGCAGGGGAGGACAGTTGGGAGGAACCAGGCCTGCAGGGGAGGGCAGTTAGGGGCAAACAGGCTGGCAGGGGAGCAGTTAGGCATCAATCAGGCTGGCAGGGAAGTGGTTAGGGTGATCAGGCTGATAGGCAGAAGTGGTTAGCGGCAATCAGGAAGGAAGGCAGGCAGGTGAGCCAGCAGTCCTGGATTGTGAGAGGGATCCCAGATTGAAGAGAGAGCAGGCTGGGCTGAAGGACACCCCCCACCTCTGTACATGAATTTCGTGCACTGGGCCTCTAGTTAGAAATGTGATAGAGTATCTATAAAAAGCCTATAGTTAACATCATACCTGATGGTGAACTCTCTTCCTGAAATCAAGAACAAGTCAAGACTCTCGGACCTCAAGTTATCTATTCAACTTTTTACTAGAAGTCCTAGCCTGTGCAGAAAGACCAATAGAGGAGGGGGAGGAGGAGATGGAGACTGGGGGGG
>JAAGEH010000307.1:50965747-51055164 GCA_011751065.1 Lasiurus cinereus | reverse complement strand
GGGGGAAAGAAAGAAAAAAGAAAGATTGGAAAAGAACTAAAACTAGTCTTTATTTGTATAAGACTACATAGAATTCATACATAGAAAATCTGAAGAAATAGAAAACTGTTAGAACTACTAAGTGAATTTAGCAAGATCTCTGAGTACAAAAATATCATAAAAAATCCATTGTTTTTCTAAATACTAATAACATACAATGGAGACAGAAAATAAAACCATAATACCATTTACAATAATATCAAATAAAACATCAAATACCTAGAAATAAACTTAACAAGGTATGTGAAATACATCTATATTAAATCACAAATATTGCAGAAAGAAATAAAAAAAGACCTCAATAAATGGAGAGATACACAATGTTATGAATTGAAAGACCTGATAGTTTTAAGATATCAACTGTTCTCAAATTAATATATACATTCAATGCAATCTGAATCAAAATCTTAAAGACTTTTTAAAACAGAAATTGGCAAGCTGATTCTCAAATTATATGGCAATGCAAAGGATTTAGAATACTCTAGCCATCTTGAAGAACAAAGTTGGAGAACTTATAAAATCAGATATCAAAACTTACTATACAGTAATTACAACAGTGCTGGCATTTGTGGTATTTAATTTTTGGTCAAAAACCAAAAAAATTCAATGGAGAAAGATCTTGATATTGAAGAAACTGAATATATATGTGAGGAAAAAAGTGACCATCTACCTAACATCATATAAATAATTAATTTCCAGATGAATTACAAAGTTAAATATGAGTGGCAAATTATATGATGCTGACAAAAAGACTCCTATCTAAAATACGAAGAACTGTAAAAAATAAAGGGACAGTTCAATTAAAAATAAATGGGAATATATATAAAGCCTTTAGAAGAATACTTAGTAAAATACCTTCATGACTTTGGAATAGGGAAAAAATTTCTCACCAGACAAAATACAAACATAAAATTAAAAATTGGTCAAATGGACTTCATCAAAATTAAAGCCTTTCTCACATTAAAAGACACCATTAATGAAGTAAAAATGGCAAGCTAAACATTTCAAGAAAATATTCACAACACATGTATCTGATAAAAATTTTCATTATCAATATATAATGAATTCCCACATATCAATAATAAAAGATAATATAATTAACACAGATGGCCAATAAGCACTTAATATGTTTAACACCACTGGTCTTTAGAGAAAAGCAAATTAAAACTACACTAAGACATCACTATATAATCATCAAAATAGCTATAATCAATAAACCTAACACTAACAAGTGTTAGTGAGGACATGATGTAACTAGAACTGACATATTTTGATTAGAGTATAAAACTGGACAACTACTTTTGGAAACTAGTAGTATCTAATAAAGTTAAACACAGATATCCAAAACCTAGAAATTCTTCTCATAGGTATATACCCAAGCAAAATAAGTACATATGTCTTCAAAAAGATTTGTACCAAAATGTTCATAGTAGCATCATTCATAATTGCCTCCCCATACTCCTGCAAAAAGGAGAAATGATTCAAGTCCATCACTAGCAGAATGGATAAATTGTGCTATATTCAAGCAATGGAATACTACTTCACAGCAGAAAAGAAACTAATACAAACGGCTATTTCAATCATCTTAAAAATATTATCATTATGTTGAGAGCAAGGAGCCAAACACAAAAGAGTACTTATGATTCCATTATTTAAAGTTTGAGAATAGGCAAAGCTAAGCAAAACTTAGAATGGTTACCTACTAGTGGAGACAGTAATATTGGCTGGAAAGGGGCACAAATGAACTATCTGGAGTGATGATAATGTTCCATCTTGATCCAAGTGGTGCAGACAAGTGTGTATACATATGTAAACGATAAATATTTTATTTTATATCAGTTGTATTCAATAATATATTGTGGAAAGGAAAAGAAAGAAAGGGTGATAAAGGAAGGAATGCCATTTTAATTTAAAATTTATGGTCTACATCAAAATTCTATCTCTGAAAGTGACACCAACAAATGATTTACGGAAAGGTTTATTGCCTATGATATATGTTACTTCAAATTGTTAGGAATATACTTTAAAATTGTAGTATAATCTTTGGATAGAGCACTGAAATGCCACTATTACATGCTCCATCTATTGAATGTCTAAAGATAATGAATGCATTGAGGGAATTTTGGCAGTTCTGTTTTCTTTAATTTGTCCAAAGACTTCTAAGTTTCAAAGGAGTATCCATATTTCTAATACTATTTTAGATCTTAATATATATATTCTCTTTGTGACTTTAAAATCTATTTTAAGTTTAATTAATTACAAGAAAGCAACAATTAGAAAAAGAAAGTCTGCCACCCACAATCCCATATTCTAATATATAAAGTTTGGTACACCTATACAGAATCAACTACATAGTGTGTGTGTGTGTGTGTGTGTGTGTGTGTGTGTGCGCGCGCACGCGCGTGCGTGTGTGTGTTTTAAAAAGGGCCCAGCTGGTGTGACTCAGTGATTGAGCACCAGCCCAAGATCCAAGCGGTCACCTTTAAATATAATGAATATGGTATTTAAAAGTAACTGTCTTTTCTTACCAACTTGGGATTTTAGTAAAAGATTTTTAAGAGCTTCAGCAAATCTTAAGATTTAAGCAATAAGGATAAGACCAGTGATATTTCAAAGAATTTTTAAAAGAATATCTATCTTATCAGTACATTCACTTTATATTTTATGTTCCTTTGTAAAAAAAAAAATTGCTAAGCAAATAATGCTTAAAAAGGGATAAAAGAAAAATGTTTTCTAAAAATTGAAAATAGCCGAGACCGGTTTGGCTCAGTGGATAGAGTGTCGGCTTTCGGACTGAAAGGTCCCAAGTTCGATTCCAGTTGGGGGCATGTACCTTGCTTGTGGACACATCTCCACTGTGAGGCATGCAGGAGGTGGCTGATCGATGTCTCTCTCTCATTGATGTTTCTAACTTTCTATCTCTCTCCCTTCCTCTCTATAAAAAATCGATAAAATATATTTTTAAATAAATTTTTTAAAATAAAAATTGCAAATAAATTCTGCAAATGTAGTTGTAAAATTAATGAAAAGAGAATTCAATAACTAAAACTACCAGCTTTGGTAGAGTCTGGGATGCTTCTAAAATCTACTGCTTTTGGTTCCTTTGATTTCTTTTTTTTTTTTAAATATATTTTATTGATTTCTTACAGAGAGGAAGGGAGAGAGATAGAAAGTCAGAAACATCAGTGAAAGAGAGATATCGATCAGCCGCCTCCTGGACGCCCCACAGTGGAGATGTGCCCGCAAGCAAGGTACATGCCCCCAACCAGAATTGAACCTGGACCCTTCAGTCCGCAAGCCGACGCTCTATACTGAGCCAAACCAGTCTCGGCTCCTTTGATTTCTTGTTCCTGGTATTGGAACATCAGAACCAGCATAGAAAGTTACAAAATATAATTAACCTTTTCAAATTTGACCCTATTTCCCTTGGTCCAATCTCCCTATTTTACTCTGATATTATAGGTCTACTTTATAGTCCTCAGATCTGTGCTCAAAGAAAAAGGAGAAGGGGAAGAAGGAAAAGAGATACAGAATAAGAAAAGACTGGATAATTATCCACTACTTGACACTAAAACAAAGACTTAAAACTTTCTCACAAGAAACTTCACTCTGACCCCTTTCAAAATACTTTGGGCCAACAGATTTGGCAGATTTTCTTACTAATTAAGAACTTCAAACATGCAAATATTGAGCACACTCTCTATTTCAATTAGACTCCATATTAGAAAGGGTTAGAAAATAAGGTATATATAGCAGAAGATCTAAGTTACATCTCCAATTTTTACAATTACTCGTTTTGAGAAGTTGGACAAGTTATTGACTTTCTATGGACCTAAGGCTTCTTTGTTAAATGAAAAGGTTTTATTAGATAAATTTCTAATGTCTCTCCTGACTCAAAAATTCTAAAAATGCAAAGTGAGTACACTAAACTTTCTTTGGTTAAGCACAAAGTATTTCAAAGAGATTAAATATGAGAGCAAATGATAAGAATAAAATAAAATGTTACTTAGGAAACATGTGATGATAATAGTAACATTTTCTGATTCCAAAATTTAAGAAAACTGTTAAGATTTAATAAAGCTGGATGGCCGAAACCGGTTTGGCTCAGTGGATAGAGTGACGGTCTGCAGACTGAAAGGTCCCAGGTTCGATTCCGGTCAAGGGCATGTACGTTGGTTGCGGGCACATCCCAGGTAGGGGGCGTGCAGGAGGCAGCTGATCGATGTTTCTCTCTCATCGATGTTTCTAGCTCTCTATCCCTCTCCCTTCCTCTCTGTGGAAAATCAATAAAATATATTTTTAAAAAATAAATAAAACTGGATGTTAATAAATGGCTCTTAATTTTAGTGTTATAAATTAACTAGAGCCTGATGCAAGAAATTTGTGCAAGAGCCTTGGCCTCGACCCCGCCTACCACCACCACCACAGGTGGGGGCCTCTGCCGCCTCTGCCTCAGCCCCCTGCCTGCTGCAGCTTTGTCTGGAAGGAAGGACATCCAGAAGGATGTCTGGTCTAATTAGCATATCACACTTTTATTACATAGATAGCTAGAAAAATCTAAAGAGAAGTTACTGCATCTAGAGGCCCAAGGCTTCATAACTTTGGTGACAGGGCTGGCATGGATACTTGAAACAGAGGGTCCATCAGCAAATGCCCAGAGAATGGGCCATTAAAAACATTGGACAAAAGCCCAAAGAGCCGAACTGTCATAATCTGAGAACCCAGACAGATTGGCCAGAAATCCAAAAGACTTAAAGTTACCCCAAACTGCCTGCCCATTTAGTCAGACGGCCATCCCACCCAGTACTACATTTGCCTCATCAAGATGGGCACTCATGCCTAAATTCTCCAACCTTAAAACTCTTAGTACAGAGGACCCAGTGCCTCCCCCTCCAGGAACCCTCAACTTTCCCTTCTTTCTCCCTTCCCCTCACCATCCCCTCAGGAATTTTACCATTATCTTCCTCACATCTAAGCTCCAAGGCCCCCCCCTTTTTTTTTACCTCTATAACTTGTTTCCTAAACCTTTTTCTTCTATGAATTACTTCTTCTACCTCTGTGATTTTTCAAATAAATTTTCTCTTATAGTTTGAGTCTTGGCTCTGAATTCTCTGCTAACCAGAACTCAAGTACTAGTACTGAGGTTGTTGAACCCAGATCAGATCTGATCCCACTAGTCTAACACTCCGTGCTATTCTCACAACCTACAACAAAACGAGGAGTGGTTCCAGGGAGAAACCTTTCCAGCACCCATGTATGGGCAGAGCTGTTTTCCCTGAGCAGGATCCTTGCAGCACCCAACAGAGAAAAGAAATTCCTCAGCAAGGCATTGCTCAGAAAGTACTGTACCATGTCTCCAAATTCCTGAGAATCAAGTCAGAAAACTGGAAGCAACAGAAAGCACTATAAGTCAAATTTAGCCCAATGCAGTGGGCAGAGTAGGAACTCAGCAGAGGTGCCTTTGATTTCAACAATGCTCTCTCAGCCTTTGGCAGTTCCTGTAATAAAGGAAGATTGGATGTATTATCTATGCATTAGTGTGCTGCCACTTAAATAAGGTCTCTGAGCCCCCAATACCTGTAGGAATCAATAAACACGAGAGCTCAACCAAAAAAAAAAAACAGAAAGAAAAAAGATGGGCACTCATCAAGGTGGCTGCCCAACACTCCTGTGTCCCCCAGTGAGCAGCTCTTTGTGGGTCATTAGCCATCCCAACTCCAACTCCTCATTAACCTCCCCAAACTGGTTATGGATGTCCAACTCCTTTCTTTCCTGAGTAACCCCCTAAACATTCTTTAGCAGAATACCCTCCCTCAGGTTGTCCCTCCTTTTGCCATTACCTGAAGACACAACCCCCCCCCAGGCATGGAACACCCAGTGTCACTCTGCCTCTATTCCAGCCCATCCCATAGCTACCCTGTTCAACTCCAGTCAACCCCTATACCATGCTGTCTCAGGTAAAACCCACCATCTGGGTTATACTATACTGTATATCTAAGCTTCAATGCTTGCAATCCCAATAAAGTATTCAAATACGTATAAAAAAAAAAAGGGAGTCCTGGATTGGAGAGGAGGCAGGCTGGGCTGAGAGGACACCTTCTGCACCCCGTGCATGAATTTCGTGCACCGGGCCTCTAGTAAATAAATAAAACCAGATAAAAAATACAGAAAGCTTCCTAAAACTCACCTGAGGAAAACTAAGAGAGATAAGGATAGAAACATCCGTTTTTAAGAAGTGTGTGCCCTGAATTGCTTGGCTCAATGAATAGATCATCAGCCTGCAGACTGGGAGGACTCGGGTTCAATTTCACTCAAGGGCACATTGCCAGGTTTCGGGCTCTATACCCAATCGGGAGTGTGCAGGAGGCAGCCAATCAATGATTCTCTCTCATCACTGATGTTTCTATCTCTCTCTCCCTCTCCCTTCCTCTCTGAAATCAATAAAAATATCTATTTTTAAAAAGTGTGTATATTTGGCCCTAGTGGGTGTGGCTCAGTTGATTGGAGCATTATCCCATGAACCAAAAAGGGTTAGAGGTTCAATTCCCAGTCAGGGAACATATCCAGGTTTTAGGTTTAATCCTCAGTCAGGGCATGTAAAGGATGCAAACCATCGGTGTTTCTCTCTCAACTTTCCTCTCTCTGTAAAGTCCATTTTTAAAAAATTATTTTTTAAAGTGTATATATTTGTGTGCATGTACAAAATCTCAAAAGTACTCTGTATAAGGAGAAACCAAGATGGCAGCATAGTTAAACACCTAAACTGCTGCCTCTCACAACAATTTCAAAACTACAACTAAAAGACAAAACGGATACCATCCAGAACAGGAAAGCTGGAAATTCTACAACTAGTAGAGAAAAGCACATTGAGACTCATAGGAACTGCAAAAGGCTAAGGTACGGAGACGCACGCGGGGAGGACTGGCAGCTAAGTGTGTGGCTGGCTTTCTCAAGTGGGAGAGAGACGGAAGCCCCCGACTGTGCTGAACTCCATTTCTGGGCAAGACTCTGGGAACCCAGACTCATTCAGGGGGAAACTGGGCTGTCATGAAAGAGAAAAGCACACTGAGACTCTAGGGAGCTGTGAAAGGCAGAGGTCCGGAGGCGCGCAAGCAAAGAGGACTGACTGCTGAGTGCATGGCTGGCTTTCTCAAGTCGGAAGGAGATAAAAGCTCCCAAATGCGCTGAACTCCAGTTCAGGGCAAGACTCTGGGAACCCGGACTCATTCGAGGAGAAAATGAACTGTCTCTCAGTGGGTGAAACTCAAGGGTGGTTTTCTCTCAGAGGTGCTTGCAGCGATTTCCAGAGACATAGGGGCCTCATAGGGTAGAGCTGATGGGAAGCCAAGACTGTCTGCTCTGCCCTGAGAGTCCACCCCAAGACTCCACCCCCTCCAAACTGAACACAGAAGCTTTTGCAATTTTGAAAGTCTTGTCTCATAAGGGTGTCTCCAGCACAGAAGTTCTCCCAGCACAAACAGATCCACACAGCCAACTAAGACTTAACTACAAGGCAGTGCACACAGTCCACAAAGGGGTGTACCAAAAGTGTCCATCTCAGTAACTAAGGAGGCTGAGCCATTGGGCCCTATAGGACACCTAGCACACAAAGCTACTCTCTATCAACTCAGGGAAGTAATGAAAATTTGAAGACAAACAGATCACAAATGAAAATAATGAAGGAAAGCAAATGACTGGATATAGAGTTCAAAACCACAGTGATAAGGTTTTTCAAGAATTTCCTAGAAAAAGCCAATAAATTTAGCAAGACCTCAAGGATATGAAAAAGGACCAACTAGAAATTAAGCATACACTGACTGGAATAAAAAATATTATACAGAGATCTAACAGCAGACTAGAGGAACACAAGAATCAAGTCAAAGATCTAAAATACAAAGAAGAAAAAAACACCCAACCGGAAAAGAAAAAAGAATCCAAAAATATGAAGATAGTGTAAGGAGCCTCTGGGACAACCTCAAGCGTACCAACATCTGAATTATAAGGGTGCAAGAAGAAGAGAGAGAGCAAGATACTGAAAACCTATTTAAAGAAATAATGACTGAAAACTTCCCATACCTGGTAAAAAAAAAATAGACTTACAAGTCCAGGAAGCACACAGAACCCCAAACAAAAGAAATCCAAAGAGGACCACACCAAAACACATCATAATTAAAATACTAAGAGCAAAAGACAAAGAGAGAATATTAAAAGCAGCAAGAGAAAAACAGTTAATTACCTATAAGGGAGCACCCATACAATTGTCAGCTGATTTCTAAACAAAAACTATGCAGGCCAGATGGGAGTGGCAAGAAATATTCAAAGTGATGAATAGCAAGAACCTACAACCAAGATTACTCTACCCATCAAAGCTATCATTCAGCATTGAAGGGCAGATAAAGAGCTTCCCAGATAAGAAAAAGCTAATAAAGAAGTTCAGCAACACCAAACCTGTATTATATGAAATGCTAAAAGGTATTCTTTAAGAAGAGGAAGAAGAAAAAAAAGGTAAAGATAAAAATTATGAACAACAAATACATATCTATCAACAAGTGAATCTAAATATTAAGTGAATAAAAAAATCTGATGAACAGAATAAACTGGTGAATATAATAGAATCACGAGCATAGAAAGGGAGTGGACTGACAATTCCCAAGCGGTGTGGGAAGAGACTGGACAAAAATCGTACACCTATGGATGAGGACAGTGAGGGGGAGGTAAGGGAAAAGGGTAGGATGGGAACCGAGTGGAGGGGAACAATTGTAATAATCTGAACAATAAAGATTTATTAAATTTAAAAATAATTTTTGGGAAAGTACTCTGTATATATGCCATAATGACCAGAACAGTTAGTTCACTAAGTAATCCAAATGGTAGTGAGATTCAAGCAAGAGGGACTTTTGCTTTATCTATACAGTTTGAATTTTTCCAAAAATTCATTATTTATATAAATAAAGGTAAGTTTAAAAAATTTTAAAAACAAATTTCAATATATATGTGTGTGTGTGATATATATATATATATATATATATATATAGTACACTTAAAAATGAGCTCTATTACTGCAATACAAAGACCGTTGATCGGGGCAGGTTTATATACTATATTTAAGTATCTGGAAAAAGAAATTACTGACACGAAATAAATTCAATTTAAAAAAACAACAACCTAATAGACTAGACATTTAGGCCAAACTCTTACTCCTCCCTTAAACACATTTCCATTTCTAGGACTGAGCCTTTCAATATTTAGTAATTTTTTAAAAATACATTTTTTTGGTTTCAGAGAGAGAAAGGGAAAGGGAGAGAATAACAGAAACATCATTGATTGGCTGCCTCCTGCACGCCCCCTCCTGGGGATTCAGCCCACAACCTGTGCATGTGCCCTGACTGAAATAGAATCTTGACCTCCTGGTTCATGGGTTGATGCTCAATCATTAAGCTACAACAGCTAGGCAGTAAAGTTTATTTTATTTTTTGCCATCTGTGAATTTTCCAGGGAACTGAAGTTCATCACTTTGAAACAATCAATCCTATTAGGCACCTACTATGTGTCAGATATAGTAGTGGGCATAGTACTAGTCATTGATGATACCGATGATGATAACTAATCATTGATGATATTGCTGCTGCTGCTGTTGTTTGATGTTTGGGGGAGAAAAATTAATGACTAATAAATTTACAGACTCAATGACCTTTGCTCTATTTACACAGTCAAATTTCAGGTTCTTCCAGATTTAAAAATACATCAGCTATGTTCTAAACATAGCTGTGCAAACTACTGTGCAACTCTACCTACTCCATACTGCCACAACTTTCCCCATCATCAATATGAGTCAACATTTTTTTTAGTTGTAAAAATGCTAGAAAGTTTGAATGTCAAAGAAAAATATAGGTAAGGACAGTGTCAAACATAAAAATATACATATAAATTCTGGTGCTTTAACTGAATCAGGCAGCAAACTTTTTCTCATTTTCTTTTCATATTTTAAAATCATTTGTTTGCTTAGAAAAATAAAATTGGTACAGATTATTTGATGTGTATACATTAAGATTATATTTTGCATACTTAATTTATAGATTGAAAGAAAAGGAATAATATATTTTCCCCATTCTTGAGCAAACCAGAAAAAATTCTACTATAAATTTTTCCTCAAATTATATTGATCTCTTCTTTCCTTGAACTTTGGTTTATAATAAACATTGGTGTATTTTCTACTTACCCCTTATAGCAAAGTAGTATGTAGTTTACTGTATATCACAATCACTTAAAACCCCATGCTTTGCTCCTAATATCACACATTTTTTATCTTTTTAAAATTTACCTTTCACCCCGAGAAAGGCAATGAGAAAGAAACAAGACCAAAGCCTGAGTAATTACAACCTTATAGAGAAACAGCAGGGAAAGAAAAGGATGCATAAGACCACAAAATAAAAACACTTCAAAGATAGGAGAAAAAGAGTGTATTCTGGCCAAAACCGGTTTGGCTCAGTGGATAGAGCGTCGGCCTGCAGACTGAAAGGTCCCAGGTTTGATTCCGGTCAAGGGCATGTATCCTGGTTGCGGGCACAGCCCAAGTAGTGGGCGTGCAGGAGGCGGCTGATCAATGTCTCTCTCTCTCATTGATGTTTCTAACTCTCTATTCCTCTCCCTTCCTTTCTGTAAAAAAGTCAATAACATATTTTTTAAAAAAGAGTGTATTCTGGCAGAAGGATAAACTGAATGTTTGCAAAAGGAAAAGAAGGTTTCAAGAATGACTCCCAGGGATGCCCAAGAACATTCATTCATTCATCAAAATATGTACTGAGTATCTAATATGTACAAGCCACTTTTCTAGGTATGGAGATCACTTGAATAAACATATCTGGAGTTCAGAGACAAAATGTAAATTTTTAACTGAGATACATTTTGAATTTAAAGCTTTGAGATTGCATGATCATGCCTAGCCTTTCTCATTTATGTGACTCGAAATGATCTCCTTTTGTTAAAGCTAGTTTGGGTCAAGTTGAATAATCCTAAGCAACTTTATTCATAATAGCCAAAATGAAAACAACCATGAGACGCTCGAGTTGTGGTAAACTGGTGGGTCTTGTGCAGTTGGCTGATCCGTGCGATTACTCCTATCTCAAACTAAATGAATATACCATGGTTTATTTATCCATTCACATGATGATGGACATGGACAAATCTCAGAAAGATTATGCTAAGTACAAGAAACCAGTCACAAAATTATTCCATTTATGTAAAACTAGAGGCCTAGTGCACAAATTCGTGCCCCAGTGGGGTCCCTCGGCTTGGCCTGTGGGATCCGGCTGAAACCAGCTCTCCAACATCCCCTGAAAGGTCCCAGATTGTGAGAAGCAGCAGGCCAGGCCAAAAGACCCCCACCAGTGCAAAACTGGAGCCGGGGGGGCCAGCCAGGGAGGAACTGCAAGAGGACTCCAGGCCTTGTCTAGCCTGTCTCGCTCAGTTCTGATAGGCCACACAGACCCCAGCAGCAAGTTGACCTAACAGTTGGAGCATCTGCCCCCTGGTGGTCAATGCTTGTCATAGCAACTGGTCCACCAATTGACTTTTCTTCCCCATGGTGATCAGTGCAAATCATAGCAAATGGTTGAGCGGCCTTAGCATATCATTAGAATATTACACTTTGATTGGTGGACCGGACAACTGGACACCTAGCACATTAGGCTTTTATTATATAGGACTAGAGGCCCGGTGCACGAAATTCATGCGGGGGGGGGGGTCCCTCAGCCCAGCATGCACCCTCTCCAATCCAGAACTCCTTGGGGGATGTCTGACTGCCTCTCACAATCCCCTATCAGCCTGATCACCCCTAATTGCTTCCCCACTGGCCTGATCACCCCTAACCGCCTCTGCCTCGCCCCACACCCGGGACCCAGGATTTCCTCCTCTGACCATTCGCAGGCACCTGGGACCCAGACAGGCAGCTTTTCCTGGGCCACAGCTGCCAGCACCTGGGACCATAGGGGAAGCGACTTGTCCCTATCCCGAGGTGCCGGCACAGGCACCAGTCCCTGGTGCCCAGGACTGTAGGGCGGGCGACTTGTCCCTCTCCCGGGCCACAGCCTGGCTGGCCTCTATTCCTCTCTCGTGAGCTCATTTGTGCCTGGTTGGTCCCCATTCCTCTCTCCCCAGTGTTGAGTGTTTGAACCTTGTGGTGTGACGGCGGTGTGGGGGCATTACAACCATTGCATATTAGCTCTTTATTATATAGAATAATTTTGTCACTCACTTAGCCTATATGTTAGTGCCTTGAAGGCAGTGTCCCTATACCTAGCAGAGTTGGCATACTTAACTAGCCAAACAAGATCTTGCTACATAGTGTATTAAATGTTCCTCACTACAACAGGTCATAGCAGTAAGCATCCAACAGTACTTAAGCAACCTTTCCAAACTAGCCCTAAAACATGATTGGCACCAAAGAAATTAAAGAGAGAGGGAAAAAAAAAAACTTTTTAAGTATTTTAAGTATGCACCTCGCATGTTATAAAAAATTCTAAACAAAATAAGAGTTAAAAAATCTTTTAGCATGGTTGGTGTGGCTAAATGGTTGCATATCCACCCATGAACCAGGAGGTCACGGTTTGATTGCCAGTCAGAGGCCCAGATTTCAGGTTCGATCTCTGGTAGGAGGCAGCAGGAGCAGCCAATAAACAATTCTCTCTTTTTATTGATGTTTCTATCTCTCTCTCCCTCTCCCTGAAATCAATATAAACATATTTTTTTAATCTTTTTTCATATGTTGTAGCAATATATTTACAGACACAGCTCATAGGGAAGTGGTTGACAAACTTATTAGTCAACAGAGCCAAGTATCAACAGTACAACGATTGAAATTTCTTTTGAGAGCCAAGTTTTTTAAACTTAAACTTCTTCAAAATAGACTCGCTCAGGCTGTGGTATTTTGTGGAAGAGCCACACTCAAGGAGCCAAAGAGCTGCATGTGGCTCGCGAGGTGCAGTTTGCCCACCACTGTTTTAGGGCAATGGAGACTAAGGAGAAAATAAACAAATGGGACTATATCAAAATAAAAAGCTTCTGCAAAGCAAAAGAAACCATCAACAAAACAACAAGAAATCCCACTGCATGGGAGAACATATTTGCCAATGATATTTCCGATAAGGGTTTAATATTTAAAATTTACAGAGAACTCATACAACTTAACAAAAGGAAGATAAACAATCCAATCAAAAAAATGGACAAAGGATAGAAATAGACACTTTTCAAAAGAGGACATACAGAAGGACCAGAGACTTATGAAAACATGCCCAAAATCACTAATAGGAGAGATGCAAATCAAAACAACAATGGGATACCATCTCACACCTGTCAGATGGCTATCATCAACAAATCAACCAATGACAAATGCTGGTGAGGATGTGGAGAAAAAGGAACCCCTGTGCACTGCTGGTGGGAATGCAGACTGGTACAGCCATTATGGAAAACAGGATGGTGTTTCCTCAAAAGAGGAACTCCCATTTGACCCAGTAATCCCACTTCTAAGACTCTATCACAAGAAACCAGAAACACAAATCAAAATGATATATGCACCCCTATGTTCATAGCAGCACAATTTACAATCGTTAAGATTTGGAAATAGCCTAAGTGTCCATCAGCAGATGAGTGGATTAAAAACATTGGTACATCTACACAATGGAATACTATGCCACTATAAAAAAGAAGGAACTTTTGCCATTTGCAACAGCATGAATGGAACTAGAGACCATTATGCTAAGCAAAATAAGCTAGTCAGTGAAAGATAAATAGCACATGATCTTACTCATATGTGGGATATAATAATCAACAGAATTTGATGAACAAGAATAGATCCAGAGACAAATGGCAGGGGGGGAGCGGGGAGAGGAGGGTTAGAGAGCAACCAAAGGATTTGTATGCATGCATATTAACATAACTATGGACACAGACACTTGGGCAATGGGGGCTTGCTCGGGGTGGGAATAGTTGGGGGATGGGGGTGGGGTCAATTGGGAAGAAAGGAGATTTATGTAAAAGTTTAGACAATAAAAAAAAAGGAAAAAAATCTTAAAAGATGCGATTACAGTTTTTTATTGACATGTTTAAAAAAGAGTTTTGAACCTGCCTTACAACCATGTTTTAATAAAATTGTTGACTTGGAGGTTTGAATAAGAGTCATTCATAAAAGTGTCATAAGAGGAAAGTATATAAAATATTCACATAACCTATTAAAGTGTTCCTTGTCTTCTAACAAATGAACTGGTAAAATGCTTAATTTAAAAATTATTTTAAAAGATTTCTAAATTTATCATAGTTAAATTGCTTACAGCTTTAAAACTAAAAAACTATATTTAAAAACAGTAAGGCCACATGGTGTGGCTCAGTGGCTGAGCATCGACCTATCAACCATGAGGTCATGGTTCAATTCACCTCACCGTTGTGGTGGTTGCGGGCTCAGCCCCCAGTTGGGGGTGTTCAGGAGCCAGTCAATCAATGATTATCTCTCATCATTGATGTTTCTCTCTCTCTCTCTCTCACCCTTCCTCTCTGAAATCAATAAAAATATATTTAATAATAATTTTTTAAAAAGCAGTAAGGCCCTAACTGGTTTGGCTCAGTGGATAGAGCATCGCCCTGCAGTCTAAAAGGTCCCAGGTTCGGTTCCACTCAAGGGCACGTACCTTGGTTGTGGACACATCCCAGTAGGGGGTGTTTCTCTCTCATCGGTGTTTCTAACTCTCCCTCTCTTTCTTTTTGTAAAAAATCAAAAAAAAAAAAAGTAAGGAAAAGTTGGGCTACACTACTATTTTTGGCTGACTAAAATATAAAGAGAAACTATTAAAACATGACAAAAATAGTTTTGATTCATTCCCCTGCAAAATATATTGTGGCATTACTAACTTGGCAAAGAAATAAACAGTGAGTTTTTTAATGGACTGAACTGAGCAGACACAGAGAGATTTAAGCACAGTGACTGTCAAACTGCAGGATTAAAGTAGCATATAATTCTATTCAGAGGCTAGGGGGACATAAGACAAAAGAACTCCTCTGTTACAAGACTACAATAGTACTTAATGACTTTTCTTCCAGGAATACTCTTATTTCATCATGCTAATAACCAATCTTAATTATTAAATAAGTTTTGGTTCAAAGTATTAATGTAGTGAATAGAAAATAGCATAATCAAAAGCTCTGGTTAAGAGTTAATATTTTCCAACCCTGCTGCTGATTTGTTGTTCCTATTACATTTCTATACAAAGAAAATGAAAATGTAAATTAAAGCAACTCCAAGAGACAATTTTACTCCTAGCCAGCTAAGTAAACATTTAAAAGTAGTGATAACTACCTCTAAAGAAAATATACTGAAAACTGAGTTGCTTACACTGTGCTGATGGCACTATAAATTGGTTCGATTCTTTTGAAAATCTATACTATGCAAAATTCATAATGATGGTACTATCCTCTGCTCCAATAATTTCATGATTAGAAATACAGCTTAAGCAAATACTTTAACTCAAAGCAATGTAAAGTATTTCAACTTGTCTGCCTAGCACTTGAGAGTACAGTTAATACAATTTATCAGTCTATTTAAATAAGCTGAGGTTTGGTTTAAACCAGTATGAAGATCTATATTACGACACCCAAATTGCCTTGCTGTACTACACAGGTATTACCAAAGACAACTACAGAACAAAATTTTACCCAAGATATGGATAAGTCACTTGCAAACAGAATACTTCATTTTAAAACCAAATCAATGGAACAGGAAGCCTCCAAAATAAAGGAGACCAACCAGTACCTTTAGGGTGAAGGCAATTGAAAAGCAAAAGAATTAAAAGAATTCTGAGACTCACTGAATGTGACATTAATGTTAGTAGTCTTATAATATCAAAGAGATGCTTACAATTTTCTCACAGATTAGCTAACCTATAATATAAATGCACGGTTAATTAACAAAATTGGCAGACCAAGACTAAAACTGCACAAAATATGCTGCTGTCTAAAAACTGCTGCGTCAACTTTTCAACTGAATTTGGTAAAAGTTCACAAATAAAAACTAATAAATACCAAAGCTATAATCTGTAAACTTAATTAAAAACAAAATCTAATCAAATTAAATGTTCATTCTAGATGTAAAAGGAAAAGAATCAGTCTTAGTAAAAATAATGAGTAAAAATACTGAAAAAAGAAAGTCTGAAAAAGTTTAATGTTATGATATAGATATCTAACCAATAAACTTAAGTGATGTAATGTAATTTTCCACAGAAGACAATCTGATTAAAATTCATTAATGTTGGCATGACTAATTAAAATGCTTGTATTCCTAATACCGTTAGAACAGGGGTGGAAAGCCTTCTTTCTGTCCAGGGCCATTTGGATATTTAGAACATCATTCTCGGGCCATACAAAATTATCAACTTAAAAATTAACCTGCTATATTTGGTCAAACATTTAATTAACGTACCCTTAATGCCTTGGCAGGGCCAGACCAAATGATTTCGAGGGCCTCATACAGTCCATGGGTAGAATATGCCCCATCCCTGCCTTAAGAGGATAAATACCTCTACTGGATCAAAATCACACTCAGTGGCTGAACCTCAATTTATGAACCAGGATGTCAGGGTTCAATTCTCGGTCAGGGCACATGCCCAGGTTTTGGGCTCCATGCCCAGTAGGAGGCATGCAGAAGTCAGCCGATCAATGATTCTCATCATTGATGTTCCTATCTCTCCCTCTCCCTTTTTCTCTAAAATCAATTTTTTAAAAAAAGGATAAACTATTGTCCTGGCCAGTGTTGCTAAGTGGTTAGAATATCGGCCTGCATGCCAAAGGATCAAAAGTTCCATTCCTGGCTAAGGGCACATACCTGCTATAGGATGTGGGAGGCAACCAGTCAATGTGCCTCTCTCACATCGATGTCTGTATTTCTTTCTTTCCCCCACCCCTTCCACTCTCTTTAAAAATAAAAAAGTAATGGTAAAAATGTCCTCAAGTGAAGAGTAACAATAAAAGGTAGACTATTGCTCTATGTAGAATTGTAGATCATCAAAAATTGAGAAATATTCAGATGTCCAATGGGAGAAAGTTTTCCTATCCAAGGAGGCCAACACCTTATCACCTTCAACCCACCAGGAAGCCTTGAGAGTGACAGATATGAAGCCATGAATAAAAAATAGACTTTATCCCTAGCCAGCTTGGCTCAATAGATAGATAGAGTGTAGGCCTGTGGACTGAAAGATCCCAGGTTCGATTCCCACCAAGGGTACATGCCTGGGTTGTAAGCTTGATCCTCAATGGGGGGTGTGCAGGAGGCAGCCGATCAATGCTTCTTTCTCATCATTGATGTTTCTCTCTCTCCTTCTCCCTTCCTCTCTGAAATCAATAAAAAAATATTCTATATAATAAAAGGCCAATTTGTATATTGTCCCTATGAGCCAGAGTTACACGTGTGCTGACCACCTGGGGGTGGCAAGGAACATGGCAGGCTTTGAATGGGACCTGCAGCCAAGGGAATGAAAGCTGGCCAGCAGCGCCGGCGGAAGAGAGGCCCCAATCTGCAGCCGGCAGCCACTAATTTCATGCACTGGGTCTCTAGTATTGAAAAAAAAAAAAGAGAGAGAGAGAGAGAGAGAGACTTTACACCTGACCCACAAGATCAACCCAATCAACGTGGTAATACACACATTCCATTCCCACCAGAAACCTAATGAAATGTTAAGTACCACTAAAAATGATACTAAGTTTATTTTGTGTCACTATCATATTTTAGAAAGTATATGACAACTAGAAAACACTAATGTTACTATTAGTATTAATTATTAATTAATGATGTTAATTGGCAGACCAAGACTAAAACTGCAACACTAACAAAATGAAGCATAAAACCATATGATCACCTCAAAAGATGCAGAAAAAAGCATCTAAAAAATTCAACATCCTTCCATGAAAAAAAACTCTCAACAAACTGGACATAAAAGGAACATATCTAAAAAAAATTGCTATTTATGACAAACTGACAGCTAATATACTCACAATGGTGAAAAACAAAAAGAAACAAGATAAGAATGTCCACTATTCAACACTTCTATTCAAGATAGTATTAGAAGTCCTAGCCCAGCAATCTGACAAGAAAAAGAAATAATATCTAAATTGGATATTTAGAATGATGTTCTAAATATCCAAATGGCCCTGGACAGAAAGAAGGCTTTCCACCCCTGTTCTAAGGGTATTAGGAATACAAGCATTTTAATTAGTCATGCCAACATTAATGAAAACACTAATGTTACTAAAGTAAACTAATACCAAAAAAAACAACAACAAAAAGGAAATACAAGATGATAGCAACATAGGAGAACCCTGAATTTGCTCTCTCCCATGACCAAACTCAAGTATACACCTATACAAAGAGCAAGTACTCTCATAAGACAAATAATTAATACTTATCCTTCTTAAACTATTTTTTAAAATGTCACCCCAATATACCAGGTTTGGGAGTTCCAGCCCTGGTCAGGACACATACAGAAATCAACCAAGGCATGCATAAATGATCTCTCTTTCTCTCTTTCCCTCTCTCAAAATCAATTTAATTTTTGATCTCTCTTTCTCTTTCTCCCTCTCTCAAAATCAATTTAATCTCACTTTCTCTCCCTCTCTCAAAATCAATTTAATTTTTTTTTCAAAAAATATACATAAAAAAGAAAAGGAAAAAATCATTTTATGAAGCCAGCATTATCTTCATACCAAAACCAGACAAAGGCATTACAAAAAAATTACCAACCAATATTCTTGAACATAGATGCAAAATTCCATTCAACAATATATCAAAAGGATTATACACTATGACCAAGTAGGATTAATTCCAGAGATGCAAGAATCGTTCAACATCTGTAAATCAATCAATCTGATACATCACACTAACAAAATGAAGCATAAAACCATATGATCACCTCAAAAGATGCAGAAAAAGCATCTAAAAAATTCAACATCCTTCCATGAAAAAAACTCTCAACAAACTGGACATAAAAGGAACATATCTAAAAAAAATTGCTATTTATGACAAACTGACAGCTAATATACTCACAATGGTGAAAAACAAAAAGAAACGAGATAAGAATGTCCACTATTCAACACTTCTATTCAAGATAGTATTAGAAGTCCTAGCCCAGCAATCTGACAAGAAAAAGAAATAAAAGGCATCTGAGTCTGAATGAAGTAAAAATCTCATTATTTAGAGACTAGAATTTCATGCACTTGGGGGGTCCCTCAGCCTGGTCTATGCCCTCTCATAGTCCAGGAGCCCTCAGGGATGTACTAAGCCGCAGCCTGGCCTCCCTCTGCGAGAAGCAACCAGGATGAGCCAATCCAGGGATAGCACAACCCCTGTCACCTTGCCACGGCCACCAGCCACCAGCCACCCTCTGCAGGAGGCAATCAGGATGGGCCAATCAGGGGACAGCACCGGCCAGCCCCGCCCCCAGTACCCCTCCCCCACCACTGGTCACCACTGCCCCCCTATTGCCATCCTCTCCCTCTGCCTGCTGGCATGCACCTTGGCTGGCCTGGCACCGCCTACTCACTGCACCACCACCCCCCTACCCCCAATGACAGGTCATTCCACTGTTGGTTCATTTTGCATATTGTGCTTTTATTATATAGAATGACATGATAATATATAGAGAGAACCTTAAGATGCCACCAAAAAAATATATATATTAGAATAAACAAATTCAGTAAAGTGGCAGAATTCAGAATCAATATACAAAAATCTGTTGCATTTCTATACACCAATAACAAAAAATTGAAAGGAGAAATTAAGAAAACAATCCCACTTACAATTACATCAAAAAGCATAAAATACCTTGAAATAAATTTAATCAAAGATGTGAAACACCTGTATTCTGAAAACTATGAGACTGAACTATAAACTATAAGACTGAAAGAAATTGAACAAGATACAATAAAAAGATATACCTTACTCATGGATTAGAAGAATTAATATGGTTAAAATGTTCTTCTTACCTAAAGCAATATATAGATTCAATGCAAAACTTACTCAAATACCAATGAAATTCTTCTCAGAATTAAACTATTCCTAAAATTTGTATGGTACCACAAAAGACCCCAAAATAGTCAAAGAAATATTGAAAAAGAAAAAATGGGAGGTATCACGCCCCCAATATCAAACTATACTATAGAGCTACAAAAATAAAAACTGTGGTACTCAGCCCTAGCTGGTTTAGCTCAGTGGATAGAGTGTAGGCCTGTGGACTGAAGGGACCCAGGCTCTATTCTAGTCAAGGGCACATGTCCAGGTTGCAGGCTCAATCCCCAATAGGGGGCATGCAGGAGGCAGCCAAACAATGATTCTTATCATTGATGTTCCTATCTCTCTTCCTCTCTGAAATCAATAAAATATGTATTTTTTTAATTTAAAAAAACAACTGTGGTACTCACATGAAAAATAGATATATAGATCAATGGAATGAATTGCGAAACCAGAAATAAATCCACAATTATGTAATCAATTAATCTACACAGAAGACAATATACAATAAAGATAAATACAGTCTCTTTGAAGAAATGGGGTTGGGAAAACTGGACAGATTCATGCAAAGAAAATGATACTGTACACTTTCTTCCACCATATACAAAAATAACCTCAAAATGGATTAAAGACTTAAATATACTGTAAGACCTAAAACCATAAAACTACTAGAAGAAAACATAAGCAGTAAACTTTTTGACATTGCTCTCAGTAGTATTTTTTTAATAGTCTCTCCTTGGACAAGAAGAACAAAAGAAAAATAAACAAATGGTGCTACATCAAACTAAAAAAAACTGCACAAAGAAAACTACAAATAAAACAAAAGATAATCTACTGAATGGAAGATATTCATCAATGATATATCTGATAAGGGACTAATACCCAAAATACATAAAGAGCTCATACAACTTAACACCAAAAAGAAAACCAATTCAATTAAAAAATGGGCAAAGCCTAGCCAGCATGGCTCAGTGGTTGAGCACTGACCCATGAACCAGGAAATTACAGTTTGATTCCCAGTCAAGGTCAGAGCACATGCCTGGGTTGTGGGCTCTATTCCCAGTATTCGGCAGGAGGCAGCCAATCAATGGTTGTCTCTCATCACTTAAGTTTCTCTCTCTTTCTCCTCCTCTTTTTTCTCTCTGAAATCACTGAAAGAAAATATTTTTTAAAAATGGGCACAGAGGAATCCAATATGGCGGCATAGGTAAACACCTACACTGCTGCCTTGCACAACAATTTCAAAACTACAACTAAAAGACAGAACAGACATCATCCAGAACCACAGGAAAGCTGGCTGAGTGGAAGTTCTACAACTAGAGGGAAAGAGAGGGGCTCACAGAGACCCAGAGGAGCTGCAAAAAGCTGAGGTATGGAGACGCATGCGTGGAGAGAGCGGGTGCCGGAGTACCTGGCTGGTTTTCTCTGGCAGGAGGGAAACGGAGACTCTCAAAGGCATTGAACCCCTTATCTTACAACACTAAACCGCAGATCTAGCCGAAACTCATACGGGGGGAGTTTGGACTGTGAAAAGGGAGAAGTGCATGGAAATCTAGGGGAGTCGCAAAAGATCAAAGGCCTGGTGGCGCACACGGCACTGCGCACAGGACAGATTGCTGAGTGTGCCGCTGGATTTCGCGAGTGGGCGGGAGACAGACCCTCCCAACTGTGCCACTTCTGACTCCACTAAGCCCCTGTTTGGGGCGAAACCCTAGGGACCTAGTCTCATGTGGTCCTGGTGCGCAGAGGAGCCAGAGGGGCAGCGGTCTAAAGGCACTGCGGGCGCTCGGGCACACGGACCGCTCCAGCGATTACCCAGTCACGTGAGACTCAGGGGCCGTGGAGGGCGGGGCCGACTGGAAGGCAAGGCGGTCCCTTAAGCCCTGAGACTCCACCCATCCCAAGCTCAACAGAGGATTCTTCAGTTTTGCAAGTCTGGTATCATAAGGCTGAATCCAACACAGAAGTTCTCCCGGCATAGTGAAAATGCTGAGACAAGGGAAGGGATTATAAACAAAAGAAATGGAGGGGAAAAAAACGACTGGATATAGAGTTCAAAACCACGCTTATAAGGTTTTTCAAGAATATGCTAGAAAAGTTGGATAAATTTAGTGAGACCCAAGAGGAGGTGAAAAAGGACATACTAGAGACACTGACTGAAATAAAAAATATTATACAGAGTCCTAACAGCAGACTAGAGAATGGCAAGAATCAAGTCAAAAATTTGAAATATAAAGAAGCGAAAAACATTCAACTGGAAAAGCAAGAAGAGAAAAGAATCCAAAAATGTGAAGATAATGTAAGGAGCCTTTGGGACAGCTTCAAGCGTACCAACATCAGAATTGTGGGGGTGCCAGAAGAAGAGAGAGAGCAAGATACTGAAAACCTATTTAAAGAAATAATGACTGAAAACTTCCCACATCTGGTAAAAGAAATAGACTTACAAGTCCAGGAAGCACACAGAACCCCAAATAAAAGAAATCCGAAGAGGACCACACCAAGACACATCATAATTAAAATACCAAGAGCAAAAGACAAAAAGAGAATATTAAAAGCAGCAAGAGAAAAACAGTTCATTACCTACAAGGGAGCACCCATACGACTGTCAGCTGATTTCTCAACAGAAACGATGCAGGCCAGACGGGAGTGGCAAGAAATATTCAACGTGATGAATAGCAAGAACCTACAACCAAGAACAATCTATCCAGCAAAGCTATCATTCAGAATAGAAGGGCAGATAAAGAGCTTCACAGATAAGAAAAAGCTAAAGGAGTTCATCAACTCCAAACCAGTATTATATGAAATGCTGAAAGGTACTCTTTTAGAAGAGGAAGAAGAAAAAGGTAAAAGCCAAAAAATTATAAACAACAAATACGTATCTATCAACAAGTGAATCTAAAAATTAAGTGAATTAAAAATCTGATCAACAGAATAAACTGGTGAATATAATAGAATCAGGAGCACAGAAAGGGAGTAGACTGATAATTCTCAGGGGGACAAAAATCATAAAGCATCAAACAGACTGTGAAATTACAGCAGAAAGATTAAAATTAGGTGAGGTAGATAAGTGATCAATCAAAGGACTTGTATGCATGCATATAAACATAACCAATGATCACAGACACTGGGGGGTTGGGGTATGCCTGGGAAGGAGGGAGGGCAATGGGGAGATATGTATAAAAAATTAATAAAAATTAATAAAAAGAAAAATAAATAAAAAATGGGCACAGAACCTGAATAAACATTTTTGCAGAGGACATAAAGATGGTCAAGAGACATTTCAAAAGCTGCTCTACATCACTAATCATCAGGAAAATTCAAATCAAAACCAAAACAAGATAACACCTCACACCTGTTAAGACAGCTATCATCAATAAGTCAACAAACAACAAATGTTGGAGAGGATGTGGAAAAAAGGGAACCCTCATACACTGTTGCTAGGATTATAAATTGGAGCAGCCATATGGAAACTGGATTGTATAGTAGCTTTACTTTTAATTGTTTAAGGAATCTTCATACAATTAAAAATAAAGCTGCTATACAATCCAGCAATTCCACTTCTGAGTATTTATCAAAAACAAAAACACTATATCAAAAAGATGTTTGCACCCCTAACTTCATTGCAGCATTACTAGTCATAGCCAAGATATGAAAGCAACCCTTGATACCCATCAATAAATGAATGAATAAAGATGATGTTCCATGTATATACAGGATGAAACAAAAATATTTACAGTTGTTCATATGAAAAATATCATAATTAAGAAGTAATAAAACAAGAATAAGCTGTTTCTGAACTCACAATTGTAAACCTATTGTAAGCCTCCCCCAGTACATATATACATTGAGTGGCCAGATTATTATGATCTCTGAATGCATAATAATCTGGCCACTCGGTGTATATCCTAAATAATAATAGGTTAACATACAAATTGTCCCCTTGACCAGGAGTTCAACCAGCAGACAGGCCAGCCAACCACCTATGTCCCCTCCCCCTGGCCAGGCTGGCTGGACCCCCACCTATGCATGAATTCATACACACACTAAGTGGCCAGATTATTATGCATTCAGAGGTCATAATAATCTGGTCACTCAGTGTATATTATATTGTGTAATGTAAGATTAAAAGAAAAAACAGTAAAACAAACCTTAACAGAAGTTAACTTTGAGATAATTCTATGTTATTTTCATATGTTCTATAATGAATATATGCTATATTTTCTTTATTTTACTCATTAAAAATGATCAAAATTAAAAGAGTATTAACTTTGTTTCCATCTTTCAGAGCCCAATGACAATCATTGTAAATAATTCTAATGTATTCTTTTAGATATATTGAATATGCATATCTAGCTATGCTAATAAAAGGATAATATGCTAATTAGACCAGGAGACCTTCCAGATGTCCTTCTGGACAAAGTCATGGTGGTGGGGCTGAGACAGAGACACTAGTAAGTATATATTCATGAGTATCTTTTTAAATTGAAAATGAAAAGGACTGTGCATATTGAACTTCCCTTATTTTACTTAATATACACTAGAAATCTTTTTATCCTATCACCTATATCACTACTTCATTCTTCTTTAGAGCTGCAGCATATTCCATCATACTGAATGTAATTTAACAAGACTACTGACATAAATTTCAGTGCTTTCCTGATTTTTGATATCACAATGCACACCCATTAACATATGTTTCTGTGTGTTAGTATATCAGAAACAAACCAATTCTCCAAATTCATTCTACAGAATAAATTCACTTATATTCATATTCATCTCAAGGACCGAACAAATCAGCACATGAATTCTACAATATATTTGTGTTAAATACATGTTAGGTTTATAGTGAAATAATGATTACTAATTGTGAAATGTTTTTCTGAACATTAAATATACTTATAAAACTCAACCAAGCTATCTCCTTTAATGTAGAACAAGTTGAATCTTCTTTAAAATAATAACAAAAGGAAAATTGTCACTGAAAACTCTTAAAACATTAAAATCATTCCAATCAACATAAATAGCTGCAAAGTTTAATCAAAAATATAAAAAAGGTTGACAGATACACTTTAAAAATGACAAAAAAAAATTTTAAATCCCAAAATGTTAGAAAAAAATGTGTTGGAAAAATTGTGAAGATGTCAGAAAATGCTGGAAATAAACAATTTTTAAGACTAATGATATCAAAGTAAATTGAAAAATTCTCCCATGACATAATAAAATTTTGTCCATGTGCATTAGAGAAATATTTTCCTGAATATATTGATACAAATAATTGGTAAATTTGACTAATTAACCTATAGATTAATTGACCTAGAGCCAGTATATCTGTAGAACAAATTTCTAGAAATGGAGCTGCTGGATCAAACATGATATGTGCTATTTTTAGTTTTGACAACATTGCCAAATTGTACTTTAAAAAGTTCCACCAATCTACATTCTCACTAAAATCTATTAGAATCAAACATCTTATTCCTTATGAATCTAAAATGTAAATACTGGGCTCTCTCGGATCCTCATTCCCAAGACGACCAAGAAAAGAAGGAACCAGTGATCATGCCAAAAAAGGCCGAGGTCATGTGCAGCCTCTTCATTGCAACAACTGCACCAAGTGCATGCCCAAGGACAAGGCCATTAATAAGTTTGTCACTCGAAACATAGTAGAGGCCATAGCCGTTAGGTACATCTTCCAAGCGAGTGTCTTAGACGCCTATGTGCTTCCCAAACTGTATGTGAAGCTGCATTACTGTGTGAGCTGGGCCATTCACAGCAAGGTAGTCAAGAATTGTTCTCGTGAAACCCAAAAGGACCAAACACCCCTGCCCCAATTTAGACCTGTGTGTGCTGCCCCATGACCTCCACCAAAGCCCATGTAAGGAGCTGTCTTTAAGGAGTGAAGAAAAGTTCTCTGGGGGGGAGGGGGGGAAATAAATGGAAATTGTACTTCAAAAAAATAAAAATAAAGCTGAAAACTGGTTTGGCTCAGTGGATAGAGCATCAGCCTGCAGACTGAAAGGTCCCAGCTTCGATTCCAGTCAAGGGCATGTACCTTGGTTGCAGGCACATCCCCAGTAGAAGGTGTTCAGGAGGCAGCTGATCAATGTTTCTCTCATCAATGTTTCTAACTCTCCTATCTCCCTTCCTCTCTGTAAAAAAATCAATAAAATATATTTAAAATAAATAAAATGTAAATATTGGAATCATTGTTATTTTAAATTTGCACTTTTAAATATTTGAGCATGTAAGTACTTTATAATGGGATAAAGGCCTTTAATTAAATTACATGAAAGAATTTACACAATAAATTTTTAAATTATTCAAAAGAGTTTATACTAATATAAGAACAGTGTAAAAACGAGTTCACATATATTAATAAGAAATCAAGATAACATGCAAAAAATGAAAATGCTGTTTATTTTAGAATTTAGGAATTACAAGTTTTTTTTCATTTATTTTTAACAGTTATTATCATGCTGATTTTTCTGTTAACAAAATGTTCTGGTGGCCTGGGAGTAAAAGAAAATCACAGCTTTTTATGCCACCCAAGCTTTTTATTTCCTGTCAATGGCCCACCCAGTTTTCAGTTGTCCAGTGCCAAAATTTGATCACAATCTTCAATTCAGCACTCTCTTCCATTCTCCAAACTCTGGTCATTAAATTCTATTGCTTGTATTTCTTTAATTAACTCTCTCTTTCATCTTCATTTCTACTGAATAACTAATATAAGGATCTAAATGAAATCTCTCTCCTCTAGAATCCAACTGCACACAGTTCTGTTTGATTAACTTCCCTTCACACCAGGGCTTATCAAATCTGATCATACGTACAAATCATCAGTAAAGCCCTCACTGGTTTGGTTCAGTGGATAGAGTGTCAGTCTGCGGAATGAAAGATTCCAGGTTCAATTCCGGTCAAGGGCACATTCCCAGGGTAAGGGTTTGATCCCCAGTGGGGGGATGCAGGAGGCAGCCAATCAATAATTCTCTCTCATCATGGATGTTTCTCTCTCTCTCCCCCTTTCCCCTCCTCTCTGAAATCAATAAAAATAAAAACCAAATCATCAGTATATTGTTAAAAATGAAGATTCTGCCGAAACCGGTTTGGCTCAGTGAATAGAGCATCGGCCTGTGGACTGAAAGGTCCTGGGTTTGATTCCGGTCAAGGACATGTACCTTGGTTGCAGGCACATCCCCAGTGGGGGGCGTGCAGAAGGCAGCTGATTGATGTTTCTCTCTCATCGATATTTCTAGCTCTCTATCCCTCTCCCTTCCCCTCTTTAAAAAATCAATAGAGTGCACATTTCATTGACCTGCTTTCTCGTATATGTGAGCAGTGTTATTTCTCCTGTGCTATACAAATAGTTGAAGGCTAATTAGCAGTATAACTAAGTAGTAATGCTGCCAGTCTCCTTCAGACAAACAGTTTTATAGAAAGTGTTCAGGTGAATTAGGTAGCTGGTTTTATCTGCAAATATGTAACCAGTTAGGTTTTTTTGTTTGGTTTTATGAAACTATGAATGCTTTTCAGAAATGATATGAGGTGATGTGTTTTTTAAAAAATATATTTTATTGATTTTTTACAGAGAGGAAGGGAGAGGGATAGAAAGTTAGGAACATCAATGAGAGACATCGATCAGCCCCCTCCTGCACGCCCCCTACTGGGGATGTGCCCGCAACCAGGATACATGCCCTTGACCGGACTCGAACCTGGGACCTCTCAGTCCCCAGGCCAACGCTCTATCCACTGAGCCAAACCGGTTTCGGCTGAGGTGACGTTTTAAAGCAGCAGTTGCCAAACGGTGGTTTGTGAGGTCCAAAAGGTTGGCGACCGCTGGTTTAAAGCATAAGACTTGGGTTTGAAAGTCTTTTATTGGAATGCCAACTCCAGCAGTGTACTGTTAATGTAGCTACTCTGAACTTCAACTTCTTCTCTCTGAAAAATGGGCATAATTTCTACTTCCCATCTTATCCTATATAATAAAATCCTAATATGCTAAAAAAAAAAAAATCAATAGAATATATTTTTTTAAAAAAATAAAAATAAAATGAAGATTCTGAGGTAGGGAATAAAAATCTGCATTTCTAGCAAGCCCCCACGTTATACTAATGCTTTAACTTTATTCTTCAAGACACTCTTCAGATTAAGAAGCTTTAAATCAACTACTACCTCCTGCTGAAATTTAAATTCTTTCTTGGTGCTCAAGAGTCCTATCTCTCTACATTTATACTGCACTAGAGGCCTAGCACGTATGAAATCCTGCGAGGTCAGGGTCCCTAGGCCTAGTCTGGCCTACGTCGCATGGCCTCTGCTACCCTGCGATGCTATGTAAAGCTTCCCACTCCAGATGCTCTGTGATGCTGGTGGCCCCTTGACAGCTCCACAAGGCTTCCCACTGCCCTTGACTGCTCCACGAAGCTTGTTGCTGCCCTGTGAAGCTCGCCATTGGACACACTATGAAACTCCCCCGCCCTGTCACTGCTCTGTGAGGCTCCCCTGACCCCGCAACTGCTTCTCCAAACTCGCTGCTGCCTGGGTGACTACTCCACTAAGCTCATGGCCACCCCAAGAAGCAGCCAGCCCCCACCTCATGGTAAGCGGCTTAGAGGCTGGGGGAGAGGGAGACACCAAAAGGTGCTCCATGCACTTCATGGTGATCAGTAGCCCATTCGGTTGTGACACCACCTAGCTCTTTATATATATTAGGATAACCCTACAGCCTCACAGAATATCCTCCATACTCCTTTCTCACAGGCCATACACATTTTGGTTTAGTAGTCCCCATTCTAATATATAAAAACCCTGGGTCCATCACAACCAGAGGTTCAGCTAACCAGCAGTCCTGCAGTCAGCACTGGGTTACTGTGATAACCCAGCACTGACTGCTATAGCAGCAGGCGCAGTGACTCAGCACTGACTGCTGAGGGGGTTGCTAATCAGGCCCGGAGAGAGGCCTGAAGAGAGAAGCAGCGTCTGATCCGTAGCCTCTGTGACAGCTGTTGATCAGCACTTGCCTTTTTCTCTTCGGGCCTGGCCAGCAGCCACACCTCCATTTCTCTCCAAGCCTCCATAGGGGCTGCTGATCAGCCCTGCTTTTCTGATCAGGCCCCATTGACAGGCCTAGAGATACTGACTGGCATAGAAACTGACCAATCAGAACCAAATCTGGGTCAATTGTGAGGAGCTAATGGCTGCCTAGGAGGCGGAGCTTTTTTGATGCTGACTGGCATAGAAACTGACCAGAACCAAATCCAGGTGAACTGTGAGGAGCCAATGGCTGCCTAGGAGGCGGAGCTTTTTTGATGCTGACTGGCACAGAAACTGACTAATCAGAACCAAATTGGCCAGCAGAGAAGGGCAGTTGGGGGGAGGGGGGGATTTGAAATCAGGCCTGCAGAGGAGGGCAGTTGGGGGCAACTAGGCCAGCAAGGGAGGGCAGCTGGGGGGGGGGGGAGTCAGGACTGCAGAGGAGGGCAGTTGGGGCCATCAGGTCAGCAGGGAAGGGCAGATGGGGGCTAGATCAGGCTGGCAGGGGAGGGCAATTGGGGGTGAGATCAGGCCAGCAGGAGAGGGTAGTTAGGAGGGAGATTGGGCCAGCAGGGGGGGGGTTGGCAAGTGGGGCAATTGGGCTGGCAGGGGAGCAGTTAAGCATTAATCAGGCTCCAGGGGAGTGGTTAGGGGGTGATCAGGCTGGCAGACAGAAGCAGTTAGGGGCAGGCAGGCAGGCAAGTGGTTAGGAGCCAGCAGTCCTAGATTGTGAGAGGAATGTCCAACTGCTGGTTTAGGCAATCGGACATCCCCCGAAGGTTCCCAGAATGGAGAGGGTGCAGGCTGGGCTGAGGAACATAACCCCCCCTCCAGTGCACGAATTTCATGCACCAGGCCTCTAGTATAAAGATAATGTTTCCCAATTTCCTTTCAACTTCCTTTCCTACTCCTCATTCAAGTATTATCTTTTCAAAAAAAAAAAAAAAACAAACAAAAAAACACCAATTAATCCTGTCCTCATTCTTTACTCTTTATCCAAATTCCTGCAATACTTCTCCAATAAATACCTGGCATATGTTGCTCTATACTATTAGAACCATCACAGAGGATTCATTATGTGGTAAGGACACAATCTACTTACCATTTAATGCCTAGCAATATGCTTAGCATATCATTTCTAATTTTATCTAAGTTTATGCAGAGAATCATAGTGTGTGGGTGCCTTTTAAAAGAATAACAAAAACATACCATATTTCACCTTGGAGTACTAATATTTCAAGGTCAATTTAAAAGAATAAAAAAAACATACCACCATGTTTCACCTTGGAATATTAATATTTCAAGGTCAATTTGGCACTACTGTAAGCACAAATTATACTGCCATGATAAAAACCGGTGACTATTTTGAACAAAAAATATTAAATTTTGTTTAAAATTATAGAAAATGTCAAATGAGACATTAAAATAAAGAAATTATGGAAAATAATTCTCTGAGAAAGAAAAAAGAAATAAAAAGTATAATTATCAATGAAACTATATAAACTAACAATAAGGAACAAGAACCAAATAAATAGATGGGACAGGGAGTAGAGGGAAAGGTGCTTAGAGAGAGGTAGGTGGTATTCCAATAAAACTAGGCAGTCAAAAATAAATAGAACATACATTATTTTCAAGTGCCCATGGAATATTCATTCAGATACAGAATATCCTAGGCAATAAAACAAGCCTTAGCCAAAACCGGTTTGGTTCAGTGGATAGAGCATCTGCCTGTGGACTGAAGGGTCCCGGGTTCGATTCCGGTCAAGGGCATGTACCTTGGTTGCGGGCACCTCCCCGGTGGGAGGATGCAGGAGGCAGCTGATTCATGTCTCTCTCTCATTGATGTTTCTAACTCTCTATCCCTCTCTCTTCCTCTTTGTAAAAAATCAATAAGACATTTTTTTTTTAAATTGAAAAAACTGAAATCATATTCTCTGACTGTAATGGAATCCAACTAGAATTCAATAAAACTCCATACACTTGGAAATTTACCAACATACTGCTTAATTATCCAGGAGCCAATAGGAAGTCTCAAAGAAAAATTTAAAAATACATAGTCAAGAAATATGAAAAACAACGTATCAAAGTTTGTCAAATGCAGCTAAAGCAGTATCCAGTGGAAAATTTATAGAATTACATGCTTTCATTAGAAAAAAAGAAAGGTCTTATATCGATAATCTTAGCTCCTACACCACAAAACTACAAAAAAGAAAAAAACAAACTTGACGCAAGCATTGGGAGGAAATAATTATATAAAGGGTAGAGTTAATAAAATGAAAACAAAAACAGAAAAATTAAGGAAACAAAAAGCTGGTTTTTCATTAAAAAAACAATGAAATTAATAAACATTTAGTAATACTGACAAAGATAAAAAGGGAAAAACAGAAATCACAAATATAAAAATGAAATAGAAGATTATCATTAGAGATTCTACAGCCATTAAAAGGAAAACAAGAAAATACTAAGAATTTTATACTAATAAATTCAATAACTTGGGAAAAAATGAACCAAGTCTTCAGAAACTACACTTTCCAAAACTCAATCAAAATCAAACAGATAATCTAAAAAATCCTATGACCATTAAATAAATTGAACTCATAGTTTTAAAAACTCAGGAAAAAGAAACCCTGACTCAGATGGCTTTACCCTAAAATTTATCAAAAATTTAAAGCGTTAATTCTAATCTTACACTATCTCTACTAAAGAGGGAATATTTCCCAAGTCATTTTATGAGGCCAATATTACTCTGGCACCAAACCCAGACAAACACAGTACCAAAGAACAGAAACAAAAACTTCAAGCCAGTATTTCTCATGAACTTAGATGCAAAACCCTAAATAAAAATATCAGTAAATAATATCCAAAAATACATAAAAAGATTATTGGGATTTAATGTAGGTAAGCAATGCCAATTCAACATTTGAAAGTTAATCAATGTAACCTACCATCACAAAGGACTAAAGACAAGTTACATAATCATATCAATTGATAGAAAAAGCATTTGACAAAATTCACAATAAAAATTATCAGTAAAGTTATGGGGAAAAAAGAGAAACAACTGTAATAATCTGAACAATAAATATTTATTAAAAAATAAAATAAAATAAGGATATACCTTAAAAAAAAATTTCTCAGTAAAGCCCCAACAGGTTTGGTTCAGTGAATAGAACATTGGCCTGCAAACTGAAGAGTCCCAGGTTCAATTCCGGTCAAGGGCATGTCCCTTGGTTGCAGGGTGTGCAGGAGGCAGTTGATCGATGTTTCTCTCAAATCAATGTTTCTAACTCTCTCCTCCCTTTCTCTCTGTGAAAAATCAAAATATATTTTAAAAATTCTCAGTAAATTAGGAATAAAAAGGAACTTCCTCAACTTGATAAAGCACATCTATAAAAATACCACAGTTATCATCACAATTTAATAGTAAAATCTATATGCTTCCCCCTGCCTAACTCAAGTACAAAGCATGGATGGCCGCTTTCATCAGTCTTATTCAACACAGTTATGGAAGCTCTAACCAGCAAATAAAGCAAGATGATCCTATATAATAAAACCCTAATATGCAAATCAACCTAATGGCAGAATGACCGGCAGAACGACTGGTTACTATGATGCGCACTGACCACTTGGGGGCAGAAGCTCAATACAGGAGCTGCCCACTGGTGGTCAGTGGGCTCCCACAGGAGTGTTCCTACTCAGTCAGAAGCCGGGCTCATGGCTGGTGAGCACAGTGGCAATGGCGGGAGCCTCTCCCACCTCTGCTACGGTAAGAAGTGAGGCAAGAAGTGAGGAGTCCTGGACTGTGAGAGGGATATCTGACTGCTGGCTTAGGCCTGATCCCCCCATGATCCCCAGGTGGATCGGGCCTAATTCTGGCAGGCGGACATCCCCTGATGGGTCTCGAACTGCAAGAAGGTGCAGGCCGAGCTGAGGGACTGCCCCAGTGCACGAACCTTGTGCACTAAGCCTCTAGTAAGTAAATAAAAGGCAAACAGATTGGAACAAAAGAAAAAAATCTGTCCCTGTTTGCAGATGACATTATTTTCTACCTTGAAAATCCCAAGAAATCTACCTCCAAATTCCCTAGAACTAATAAGTGAGTTCTGCAAGATCACAGGACACACGATTAATGCACAAGTATCAATCACATTTCTGTATACTAACAATAACCATGTGAAAACCTAAATTACAAATACAATGCCATTAACAGTTGCTCCAAAGAAAATGAAATACTTACATATAAATCCAAAAAGCAAAACGAAACATGTGCAGAATCTATATAATGAAAATTACACAATGTTGATCAACAAAAATCAAAGTTCTAAAAAATTGCTCATTGACTGGAAGGCAGTAATGATATTAATATTCCCCAAACCTATCTTTAGGTATAATGCAATTCCTAGCAAAATCCCAGTAAGATTTTTTATAGGTATAGATAAAAGCTTATTCTAAAACTTGTGTAGGAAGGAAGAGGTCCTACAAGACCCAAAGCAATTTTGAAAAATATGAATCAAGTGGGAAGAATCACTCTTTCTGATGTTTTGGCTCATTAGTATTCTCCTGGCCACTGTGACTCTGATTAGGCATCGTCCTATGCACTGGATTCCCGATTAGTATACATGCTTGGCTCAGTTTGTGGTAGGGGGTGTGCAAAAGGCAGCCAATCCATGTTTCACTCTCACATTGATGTTTTTCTCTCTCTCCCTCCTTACTCTCTCTCTAAAATTCAATTTAAAAAATCTTAGCATTGAACAGATTGACATAACTCGATATAGGATTGAGGGGACAAGGATATACCAAAGAACTTACATACTTATATGCATAGCCCATGGGCAATGGAGTAGTGAAGACTGGGGGAGTGCGTAGGGGTTGAGAGGAGGGGGGTAAAAGAGGGAGGAAATGGGAGATATCTGTAACACTATCAACAATTAAAAATATGTATTTTTTTAAATCTTAAAACAAAACATAGTGTGACAGTGATAGATAGACATGCAAATGGTGGAACTGAACAGAAAACCCAGAAACAGGTCCACACAAGTATGCCCAACTGATTTTTGACAACAGTACACAAGCAATTCAATGGAGAAAAGATAATATTTTGAACAAATGGTGTTTGAGCAACTGGTCTTAAAAAGAAAATACTAACCTCAACCTAAACTTCTATCTTACACAAATATTACTTCAAAATAGATCACAAACTTAAATGTAAAACTATAAATTTTAAGAAAATATCCTCAAGACTTTGTACTAGAGTTCTTAGACTTTACACAAAAGGCATAACACATAAAGGGAAGAACTGACATATTGGATCTTATCAAAATTAAAAATTTTTGCTCTGAATAGCCCTATAAAGAAGATGAAAAAGCTATAAGACTGGGAGAAAATATTTGCAAATCACATATTTGACAAAGAATGTGTATCTATAAAGAACCCTCAGAACTCAACAGCAAAAAAAATTTCCTATTAGAAAATGGGCCAAAGACATAAACAGACATTTCACCAAAGAGGATATATAAATGGCAAATAAGCACATGAAAAAATGCTCTGTATCTTTAAGCATTAGGAAGTACAAAATAAAACTACAATGAGAATCATTACACACCTTTGAATGATTACAGTAAAAAATAGGAATAACACCCAATCTAATTAGAATACAGAGAAAATAAAACCATTGTGGAAATGCAAAATCATATAGCAACTTTAGAAAATAAACTTAGCGTTTAAAAACTAAATATGCACTTAGCAGATGACCCAGTAATTGTGCTCTTGGGCATTTATCCCAGAGAAATAAAACATGTTCACACAAAAATCTGCACACAAAACAGTTCCTAACAGCTCCATTATGAAGAGCCAACAAACTGAAAAGAATACGTACAAATACCCAACAGGTAAATGGTTAAACAAATTGTGTTATATCCACACCATGAAACACTTACTCAACATTTTTTTAAAAATTGATATACACAACATAGATTCAAAAATTATTCTTGTAGGATCAATCTAAATCAAAATCTATCTACACAGCCAACATAAATCCTTAAAGCTTAAGGAGGAACCAAAAAGGTAACAAGGATATGCTAAAATCTAGAAAATGGACAAGTAGCAAAATTTTGTTTCTATCAGTCTATAAAAGTTATCCATATAACTTTTCTTCTTTGTTCCCACAATCCCAATTATCTTCTTTTCCCCTAATTGTCCTAGCTTAAAAAATCCTTTTATCAAATCCAATCATTAACACACAAAAAAAGATTCAAGCTTGTTGGCCCAAACTTTTTCATTTCTTGTACTCTCTTCTTGTGAATGTGCTTGTATATAATTTTCAATACTTAAGTATGTATGTGAACTCTTTGAGTGAGAATAAAAATAATAGTTCTCCAGTAAATAAATTATTTTCAAATGCTTGGCAAAGTCATTTTCGTTAATGCCTTGATGGTAACAACATAACATGAATTACTTTGAAATATATTTTGGAGCCCAGAACATCTCCCTTAAATAATCCACAGCAACCCACAATCAGTTGTTCACTTAAAAACTACCTAGATCTGAGCATATGCCACTTGGTTTTAAACATAGTTCAAGATTAACCCTAAAAAGCATGCATTGAATCCAACATATCAAAAGAAGTAATAAAAATACAACCATAAACTTAAATCTTTAAAGTATTAAACATGAGGGGAAAAACAGCAGTATTAATGGCTAAAGTCCAAGTTTATAAAAGTTTCTAAAACCTATGACAGCAGACTGAATTAATGCAGGTGTTTTTGCTTGTTTATTTGTTTACTGGATTTTACATTCAGACAAAATCTCCTTTCTCATATGTAAAATTTTCTATCCATTTTATTTTTTATCACATATAAACTGCATCTTAAGTTTTAAAAATATACATTAATAATGGAAGAATTATAAAATATATTACTAACAGTTCCAATATTAAGAATTAAATCAATTCTGATACTTCTATTTTAAATTCTCCTTCAAATTCTTTCAGGCAATGTAGAGAGAATAACTTGTGCTTATGTGTTACCATGATCAAGATATGGCAAAAGTCAAATGGTTAAAAAAAAAACCTCAGGGCCTAAGATAGTTAATAACAAGAAGAATAACAACATAAGAGTATTTAACTTCAGGGGGGAAAAAATTCCTTTAAAGTAAGTAATACTAAAATCATTTTTAGTAACTATATCACAGATCATAACTAAGTTAAAATAGCTATAAAAGTGCAGAAGCAAAGAGAAAGATGTTTAAGATGGCAGTGGCCAAGCAAAATATAATGCAAACCCCATATATAAATTTAAATTTTCTACTAGCCACATTTAAAAAAAAAATAGGCCCTGGACAGTGTGAATCAGTTGGTTGAGCATCCTCGCATACACCAAAAGGTCACTGATTCAATTCTCAGTCAGGGCACATGCCAGGGTTGCAGGCTCGATTCCCAATAGGCAACATGCAGGAGGCAGCCAACTGTTGTTTCTCTCACACATCAATGTTTCTCTCTTTCCCTCTCCCTTCCTCTCTCTCTCTAAAAAAAATCAATAAGAACATTTTTTAAAAACCAACAGGTAATTAATTTTACTTAACCCAATCCTATATAATAAAAGACTAATCTGCAAATTATCCCCTAACCGCCTGCAGCCCCTCCCCCCGCAGGCCCCACCCCTAATCAGTCCCCACCCATGGGGCCGCGGTGGTCCCGTCAACTGCCCAAGGCCCCTCCCCCTAGCCAGCTCCACCTCCTATTGGTCCCCACCACCCCGGTCGGGGGTAGGACCAGCCAGCCAACCTCCCATGTCCCCCCCTCCCATCAGCTCGCCCAATCGGCACCAATCGGAGTGGGCCAGTCAGACCCCACCCATGCATGAATTTGTGCACTGGGCCTCTAGTATATCCATAATATCAATTCAACATGTATTATTTTTTTAAATTACTAATTAGGTATTTTATAATTTTTTTGTGCTGAGGATTCAAACTTCAGTGGGCATTTTGTACTTAGCACACATCACAATTCAGACTAGCCACACTTCAAATGCCCAGCACCTACATATAGCTTGTGGTTACCACACTGGCTAACACAGGTCTAAGAAATGGCTTGAGAAAACAGGCATATATCTACCTTCAGACGAAGAGATTAAGTACAATTATCTGAAAGAATCTAAAATCCATAGTAACGCATACACATCATCACAATTTGCGATTAATTGCTGATCCTAGTATATGAGGACTCTTTTAAAGATAATTAAAGAAAAACTCATTAGAGGACATTTGCCTTCAAAAAATGTAAAAAGTTAAGTTCCTTTTTGCCAACCAATCTCTAAGCTTTTTTATATGTGTATCATATAACTAACTCTTCTAGAAATCATTAGCATATGACAAGTATATTCAATACACAGTCCCCAAATATCTTTAAATTTCCCATAATTCTACATATGATTTGATCTTCTCCTATTTGTATCAATTTCCTTTTCACTATCATGTTCAGTATCATTCTGTTGGAAACTTTATTAACAAAAGTAAAAGCAACTCACATCAAAACCTTAAGAATGGGTTTTAGGATATCTGAATAAAGTTTAGAGTATAAAAATACTAATTTAGAGTCAAAAGTCTTAAGAAATACAACATTTCCATCCAGAAATAGGGGAAAACAGAGAAAGGATATGAGTAGAGAGAAGACACTAAATTTGGCAGGGGTTAAGAGGAAAGCAAGTGTTGCTAAAGGAGGTTAGAGGTAGCAGTAAAATAACAGACCTCTATTAAGAAAGGGTGGTCCAGAAGCATTTTCAGTCCATTGAGATCTTCCTTCTAGGCATATCCTTTGTTGGGCACAAATAAATTTTTACCAAAAAAATTTTTTTTGTAAGGGAGTGGTCCAGGCTTCCACTAAAAGCCAATCTTTGGAATAGCAATCAACTCATACCCTCTATTTGCAATTTCCTCAGGGATACATATGTCAAGTCTTCCTGTGTGTAGGGTGAAGGGTTAGTGAGAAGAAAAGAGGAAGGCCATGAACTATCCCTAACAACTTCTTCCCCACTCATAAAAATTGGCATAATCTAAACCTACATTAAAGATTCCTCCTAAGCCTTCAGATTTAGTAAAATTAGACTATTCTCTAATCTTATCAACTCATAAAATTCTCCTAGTATATAACAAAATTTCTTGCCATCTAACTTGTTTTCAAAGGATCATTCTGTTTGTTACTAACAGACTATAGAAGAAAAAGTAAAAAGCAAGGAAATTGGTTAGAAGGCTATTGCAATTACCTAGCAAGAGATTATGGTGGCTATGGAATGATAAAAACTGGTTGAATTCTGGGTATGTTTTCAAGGTAGAGCCAACTATTTCCTGATGGAAAGAATGAATGTGGGATGTGCGAACAGAATCAAAAATAACTCCAAGATTTCTAGTCTGACCAGCTTGAAGCTGCCAACAACTGAGATGAAGAAGGCTACATATATGGATGGAGCGGGTTTGAAAGGGCAGAAATGGAAGGGAAAAACAAGATTCTCTTTTGAACATGATGAGTTTAAGATGTTTAAGAGTGATTCAAGTGGAGATATAGTGTAGACAACTACTAGTAGATATACAAATCTGAAGTTCAGAAGAGCGGTCTGAGTGCAGAAATAAATGTAAGAGTCATCCACATTTAGAATGTATCCAAATTAGTATAATATGCTAATCAGACCTTAAAACTAGCAGAGATCACCAAGATAGTGAGGACAGATAGAGAAGATAATCAAAGTTAACTAAGCCCTGAAATATTCCAATGGTAGAGGTAGGGCATAAAGGCAGATCTATAGAAGAAGTCTGAAGAGCAGCCAATGAGTTTTGACAAAAAGTAAGGGGATGAGTTATCCTAAAAGGCAAGTGAAATAAATATATCAAAGGAGATAACAACTTTGTCAAATGTAAATTAATCACATAAAATAAAAACTGATGAGATTTAACAATGTCATTGTTGGGAGACTTAAAAATAATTTTAGTACAATGGTCAAAGCAAAAACCTGACTGGAATAGGCAGGAGAGAGAACAAGAGAACTAGAGCAAGTGCATTCAGACAATGCTTTAAAGGAGTTCTACAACAATGGAAATAGAGAAAAACAAGAATGAAGTGATCAAGGGAAGATACTTCTGTGAGAAAAAGAATAGTACGTTTGCATGTTGATGAAAATGATCCAGAAGAAAAGGAAGAACCCATGAGGTACCAAGAGAGGGAAAAATTACTACAGAAATGTCCAGAGTAAATGAAAGGGGTGGGATTGCATCACCAGAGGGACTGGGATTAGAGAGAAGCAAAGACAGTTCATCTATAGCAGTGGTCGGCAAACCTCGGCTCACAAGCCATATGTGGCTCGCGACCCGCAGTTTGCCACTCTGTTGACTAATGAGTTTGCCTACCACTGATCTATAGTAATTTAAAGCAAACAAGGTCTGTGAGTCAGATCACAATATGTGGTGGTGGAGTCTGTAAATGTTCAAACTGCTTGCATTTTCTCAGTGAGGTAGCAAGCAGGTCTGAAAGTGAACCAGAAGAGGACAGTTGAAAGTTTAAAAAAAAAAAAAAAAGGCAGGGGTATAAACTAAGTCATCTAAGAGTGGGAAAACTGAATAAATTAAGGAAATGGACTATGATTGCCAGACAATATTAAGGGCTACCTGAGATTTCTTACCACGAATTTAAAGTGAGATTGGTCATATTACTGTATTTTCCTTCAGTCACCTGCAGTTGCATTTAGTGCAGACATGAAGTGCTTAGAGAATCTGACTTATGGAGGAATGAGATTTTGACAAGTATGAAGAAGAAAGGAGCAAGGAAGTTGAAAATACATTGAAATGAGTGAATACAGTAACTAACCTCTAGGTAATGAATATACATTAGGTAATGAGGAAAGAAAGGTGGCAAGAGACAGTGAAAGGGGAATAGAATCTGTAGACTAGAGGTCCTAATAACAATAAAAGATTATTGAGTTGGGGTAGTAGGTAGAATGAGCTGAAAATATAGATAGTAGTCAGAAAAAGGACTGCCTGAATTGGAAACCATGGAGAGGTTTAATATCTATAATAATAAAAGCATAATATGCTAATTAGACCAGATGTCCTTCTGGACGAAGCCAGGGCTGTGAGGGCTGAGGTAGCTGCAGCGGTTTGTCTCGGGCCAAGGCAAGCAGCTGTAGCTGTGAGGGCTGAGCCACTTGCACAAATTTCATGCATCAGGTCTCTAGTCTATATATATAAAAGGCTAATATGCTAAGTGTTCAACCAGTCACTATGATGCACACTGGCCACCAGGGGGCAGATGCTCAATGCAGGAGCTGTCATGATGTGCACTGACAATTTACAGAGAAATAGCACCACGGACCTGGTGCCGACAAAGCAACACTAGGCTTCCCCCAACTGGGACACAGGCCCCTCCACCGGAGCAACAGCCCACCAAATCACAGCCAACACTGCCCAGCCCAGCCCAGAAATAAATTTAAGAGTCATCCACATTTAGAATGTATGCAAATTAGCACAATATGCTAATTAGACCATAAAATTAGCAGAGATCACACCAAGGTAGTGAGGACAGATAGAGAAGATAATCAAAGTTAACTAAGCCCTTAAATATTCCAATGGTAGAGGCAGACATAAAGGCAGATCTACCAAGAAAGTCTGAAGAGCAGCCAATGAGTTTTGACAAAAAGCAAGGGGATGAGTTATCCTAAAAGGCAAGTAAAATAAATATATCAAAGGAAACAACTTCGCTGTGGGCACTTGATAATGACATCACACAGCAACGCCTGGCTTCCTCTCCCTAGCGACCAGCCTCCTTGGAGTTTCTTCAGCCCAGGAACACAACTTGCTTTATAGCCAGGTGCAAACATTTTGCACTTTAACCAAATGTCTGTGAAGCATTTTCCCAAGCCTCATCTCATTTGATCCTCACAGAAGTCCTGGAGAAGGTAGATAAGTGACTCAGTAGAATCCTATTTTCTTTTCATTAGCAGGAAAACAGGGATTTAGAAAACTTAGAAACTTGACCTGACTGAAAAGAAGTAAGAAATGGTGGGCCTTGAAAATGACTTCAGGTTTTCTCACTGCACAGAATATAGTCAAAAACTGCAACAGTTAAATATCTTACCCTTTGTTCTCCCTGCGTGATCTACAATAATAATCTGCTTCATGTTGATATTTACTGCTGTGTTGCTGCCAACTACCTGAAAGAGAAGTTGGGGTGCTTTCCTGGGCTGGCAAAAGTTTAGCTAAATCAGAAAGTAGGTCTAATTAAACAAGTTTATTCTACATATATAAAAGGCTAAGCTGACTTGCACATGCGCAATACATATAAAGCTCTCACTGGCGCAAATCACACATGTGTGTTTCGATCTGTCATTGTTGATTGTGAATTTGGTTGACACTTCTATTATAAAGAAAGGGTTAATAGCAATATTAAAATATTCCTTCTAATTAATTTCCTTTCAATGTGCATGAATTGTGCACTGGGCCACTAGTATTGGTAATAACAAAGCATAAAATACAACCATAGACTGAATGGCTGAGGTAAGGTAGAGAATAAGATCATTAGAGAAGAGGAATTTTAGAACTTAATAAGCTATTGTATTATAAGTACCATAGATACTACATGTTGAAATTACTAAGAATTAAAAGAGGCATAGAGTTGGTAAGAATGACAGTGAGCTAGGAGCTAAAATACTCAAGAAAAGATAAGGAGTAACCCTGGGTTTAGTAGATGCCAGCAAACATGAAGGTTTATGGATAATATGATCTGTTAGCAGACGAGTTTTAGGAAGAGGAGAATGGAAGACATTAGCTCCATTTGCAATCTCAGCGAAACCAAACTCCCTCTTGGACTCCCCCTACTGACCTTTCATGGTGACATATAAGAAAAAATGGAAAACTTAACAGCAAACACGTAAGAGGGTTGCAGGGGAAGAGAGTCTTCAGAAAAGTAGAAAGTAGAGGAAATGTTCAGGGAGAAAAAACAAGGACATGGAAAAATTTTGCTGATCATGGAGAGGAGTGAAAAAGAAATCATTCATAACACTGGAAGGATTAAAGTGGGAAACATGAAGTGTCAACTGGCAAACAGATGGTGACTGACATAAAAAGGGATAAAAGATAGAATAAGATTAGTCCTGATGGTCTTCAAGCAAATAATAGTGTCAAGGCTGTGAGTGTTGGCAGAAGGAATGAGGTCTGAGAAGCTCCCTGTCAACAGAACACAAGTTAGGGAAGCATGTTCTTAGCCTCAGTGCAAAGGGCTTCTCCTTCACCACTAATGATGACTTGCAAGGAAACTGTAATGTACTTATAAGGCTGTTGTAGAATTTTTAAAAATTAATAATATAGTGATTAGAACAGTGCCTTGAATCTAATGAGCATTCAAAATAAGTTTTACCATCAAATGTAAAATAAAATTATTATAACAAAAAGTGATTCATCATACATTTTATTTTCCTCAGCAAATGGATTTCCCAACTGATTCCCAGAAAAACCAGTATTAAAATGGACTCAGAAAACTCATTTGAAAAAGAAGTCTCTGAGGTCAACTTTTATGTAGTGTCCATCAATCTCAGAAAATTGGCTCTCCTCCAAAAAGTACCACCACCGGCCCTTGAATTCATTTCTCCATCCACTCAACTTCAATTGTAAAATTAGATATTCATTCAGAAATCATATACTGAGCACCTATTATGCACCAAGTACTATTCACAGAACCTAGGATACATCAGGAAACAAAAGTCCCTATCCTAGTAGATGGAGATTAACAATAAACAGTATATTAACGAATGAGTGGTTCATATGTTTGAAGAGAAGTATTACACAAAAATAAAACAATACAAATAATGAGGTGAGGGGCCTGGATTTAAGTAGTCAGGATAGGTCTAGTGATGAGGAGATCACCTGAACAAAGATCTGAAAAAGTTGAGATAGATATTTGGAAAACTGCTCTCTAGGCAGAGGGAACAGCCAAGCAAAGATTCAAAGGCCTCTTCATTTAGTTCTTGCCACTACTCGGCAGTAATTTCTTACAATGTTTTTACTGATTTCAGAGAGGAAGGGAGAGACAGACAGAAACATCAATGAGAGAAACATAAATTGGCTGCCTCTTGCACGCCCCCCTCTGGGGATCGATCGATCAAGCCAGCAACTCAAGCGTGTGCCTTGACTGAGAATCAAACTGTGACCTGGTTAAGGGGGCAATGCTTAACAAACTGAGCCACATCGACTGGGTAGCAATAATTTTATTAATTCCTTTTCCCCCCTACTTCTTTTCTTCAAGTCTCTAATCCTACTCTCTACTCTCCTTCAGCAGTGGATGATAATAGCTAATATTTTTCATACATTTACCACATACCAAGCATTGTTCTAAATGTTTTTAAAAGAAATAGGTGCTACCATTGCCTCCATGCAGAAAACTGAGATGCAAAAAGATTAAGCAGCTTTCCCCAAGATTAGAAAGTTAGCAAGTAGCAGAGCCCTGCAAAGAATGTATGTATAATGTTTTGTCTACTAGAAGGCTTAACATTCAGCACAAAGTGCCTCAAGTTATCTCATCTCTAATATGTACAATTTCTCCAAGTACACATTCAATAACTATGAAAGTTGCTATTATAATGTTTTCTTGCCATTTTTCCAGTCATTTTCTAGATTAGTCTTTACATAGCATCTATACCTACTACCTTCTTTAACCTCCCCCCAAATTTGATTATAGTCCTACTCTATTAAAATTACACTAATGTAGTTAGTGATATCACACCTCAAGCTAAACAGCTTTATCAATTCCATTCTCCTTAAATGTTGTGTTAGATTATGTCAATTCCTTTTCTTCTTGAAATAGAAGCAACACAATGCTGGATCTCCTATCTCTATCTGCGATTTCTCTCTCCTGGTAAATTTCTTCCTTTGTTTTCCAAGACTTATACTTGCCCATCTTCTTCCTACCTCTCCAATTGTTCCTTTAATACCTTTTTCATTTCTGCCCCTTTAAAGATAGAGATCCCAAAAGTTTAATTAGAATCCTTTGTGCTTCTATCTCTGTTAGCTCAGTTTCCCTTAAGGTTCATTTGTCCAATAAAAATTATATAGCACCTTCTCTCTACCAGGCAAATTGTATGGGTCATTCAGGATAAATCAGCGAACAAAATAGACCAAAAAGAACATAACACAAAAACCTATGCTTACCAAGGACACTCAAAACTATCTTCCCTTAAATACTGTTTTAAACACATCACTCTCCTGACTTCAAAAAAATACAACCTTGCAATGAGTCCCCTCTTATCAACCAAATCTAAATGCCTTTGTTCAAAACATTCCATCACCATTTTCCATCATACCTATCCAGGTTCATTTTTCACTACTCACTGATTCAAAAAAATTCCAGAAAGTCTAGTCCTTTTGATTACTCCCTCAAACACTTTGTGTTCCAACTGATCAAATAATTTCTGAAAACATTTGTCCAGTACCTAGACATGAAAAAATATCCTAAAGCATAGTATGCAAATTGTCCCTTTGACTGGGAGTTTGACCAGAGGGTGGGGGCGGCCGAGGGAAGGGAAGGAGGCCCCAGCTGGTGAGAGCGATAGGCAGTGGGGGATGGGAGGGAGTACCCAGCCACTAGGGACTCTACCAGTGCATGAATTTTGTGCACTGGGTTTCTAGTATTGAATAAAAAGCTAAGTGTTCAAAAACGGATGTATTTGAATTCTTTCAAATGTATTAAATAGCAAACACTTGTACGGAGCTGGTCAAACACTATTCAAAGCACTTTTTGAACATTAATTAATTCATTTACTCCACACAACATCCTATTATCTCCATCTTACAACTGAAGAAGCTGAGGCTCAAAAAGAGTAAGGTAACTTGCTCTAAGTCTAACAAGTATTAAGTGGTAGAGCCAAGATTCACACTCAGGCAGTGTGGCTCCATACTATACTGCATACTCCTAGTAAGAGCAATAAAAAAAAGCAAGGAGAGCCCTGCAATGTGGCTCAGGAATCAAGAGGTCATGGTTAGATTCCAAGTCAGGGCCATGCTAGGGTTGCAGGCTCGCTCCCCAGCAGTGGGTGTGCAAGAGGCAGCTGACAGATGATGTTTCTCTCTCGATGTTTGTCTCTCTAACCCTTTCTAAAAATCATATTTAAAAAGCAAAACAGGGAAATTTCAAAGGGCTCACAGGAAAAACTATATTCAATTATGAAAAATCATTTAAATTAGCCCTTTACTCCAAATACTGAAGAGTAATATTTCCTTTAATATCATACCAAATTTTTTAAAATTTTACAATTTAGTACTATAGAATAAAAAGTACAATCTATAAACACAAACACATAATATATTACTCAGAGTTCTACAAAGCTGTTGAAAATATTTGCTAGGCATGACTAAAGAATATATGGTGACACATGACAAACAAATGTTCTTTTATTAGAATGCCTGTATTAAAGTATTTTACTGCCATACTTGTTTTCACCATGATCAAAACAGATATGAATACAATTCAGGGAAGATAACTACCTTAAAGGAATTCTAACTTTAATTTTTGGAAGCAAAATTCACGTCTAGAACAAGGTCCAATATGACAAAAAATTTTAGTAAAACCAAGAAATTCCAAAAAAGTTCCATTAAGCATCTAATTTACATACTCTTCAACTTATCACAAACTCTATAGTTAAAGAACCTTTTAAAAGGTTTCTGAGGATTCATCTAGTAAATTCATGATGCTATTTTATAACTGATTACATAAAATTAAAAATAAGAGGCAGAGATTCTTCCATAAAAAGTATCTTCGAATAATATAATCCTAACATATAAGCAGATGAGGAGTATCATACCTATCATTTTCTTCTTTTACCTTTTTCTCCTTGTTTTCTGGCAGAGAAAAGACACAAAAATTAACAGCTTATAAAATGGAGATATTAAACTGCAAATGCCTAGATGAATAACAGCTTTAGAAAAGGCTAAAATTTATAGCTTTCTCAATTCATACTGACAACCTAACTTAGAAAACCTAAAGTATGTAGCCAAAGGCAGCAAAGAATGCCTCTCAGGCAAAAATACACAGTAGCCATTATTAGACTTTGAAGTCTTCTCACTTAATATTTTTCCCTCTCCTCTCTTTTCTTGTGTTTACAATGCACCTACCTACCTCTTGGCTATCCAAGACAAACTAGGCCACTGGCACAAAATCAGTTCCCTCACAAGAATTATATGAATGAAAATTATGCAAAGTGTTAATAATTTGAGATCAATTCAAGTTATTAAATCTCGAAGAGATTCTTGGAGCAGGGAACCTATGTTCTCCTTTTCCCACTACACACTCACCATGACACTTAACAAGCGGCTCCACACTCAAAGAGATTAATTTAAATTTCTTGGGAGAAAAGAATGAATTGGCAGCTACCTTGAAGATATTCTCAAATACTATACTATGTATTTGATATTTACTTCCCTCCTACATGCAATGAGAAAGATGCATAATCCTTCTCAAGATTGTCCCGCACACAGTGGAACTCAATTCAATCTTAAATACAAAATTAACACATTAAAGCTCCTGTTAAACTCTCAAGGAGAGGACAATAGCTTTCTATTCTAGTGACCATATTAGCACACATGAACAGCTAACTAAAGAAGTAAAAAATGTCAAAAGCTGTCACATTTCCAGAATTAAGGTGGTCTTAGAATGGAAGAAAGGAATGTCAATGAAAAACAGATTTTTCCCAATAATGTACTATATTGCATCATCGATATTTTCCTTATTAATATTTCCCAAGTACCTAAAAAGTACATGCTATTATGGTAGATCATACCTTTTATAATAAGAAAAATGAAAATGACTGGTAAATTAAGATAAATTTAATTTTGAAGTGTAAGTACCTAACTTGAGATGGTTTCAGACTCAACTATAAAAATCCTTGAGATCTCACAAGCTAAATACCATGGAGAGAGAACATATCCTATGAAAGAAGCAGCAAAAGAGTAAATTATAATAAATAGTACTATTCGTTTACTACTTACAAAGTAAAAAGCAAGTAATCTGTCTTTTCACCCTGCTTTTTTTAAAAATATATTTTATTGATTTTTTACAGAGAGGAAGGGAGAGAGAGACACCGATCAGCCACCTCCTGCACACCCCACTGTGGAGATGTGCCCACAAGCAAGGTACATGCCCCCAGCTGGAATCGAACCTGGGGCCTTTCAGTCCGCAAGCTGACGCTCTATCCACTGAGCCAAACCGGTCTCGGCTCCACCCTGCTTTAAGATAAAATGTGAAATTTCCCTTCATAAAACAAAGCAAGCATGCTATCCAGAAATACACACTAGATGAAGAAAGTTGGCTTAACAAAGAGTCAACAAATCAAAACAAAGAAAATAACTTCAAAGGTCTTGGTTCTTTTAAAAATTCCAAATAAAACAAATATGGCTGCTGTTGAACTAGATCTGTTTTTAATAATACCTTTGCAAAGCAAAATATATCAAAATAAATTAAAGAATAAACTATCATTTAATAGTGTCTCTGCAGTCTTCATTGGCCTGCTGACCTAACCTTTTCCACCCTTAAGGGAGCTTGGAGCTGACAATATTTCATCAGAATTTCTTCTGTTCTAACCAGGTCATTATTAAACTTTAATGATACCTAATAATATATACTGGTTATAAGTTTCCCAATATCTTTTTGAACTCATACACTCATAGGAAGCAGATGAGGGACAAATTAAATCTACAAATGAGTTCTATATTTTACTATTATATAATAAAATTTTCTTTATCTTCCCAACTCTTATACTTCAGTGAATAAATATCTAAAACTATTTGAAAACACTAGTAGCTTTTATCTAATGAAATTTTTTGAAATTATTTAAGTAGTCATGGATCATTTCCTTTCCAAAAGCTGGGCTTAGATACGAATTGCAGTTTACTATCAATGACAAATAGACTACATTTCCTCAGTTTTCTATTTTCCAAAACTTTGGTGTCATTTCTGGATATATGTGACTGAAAAGGAAATAGAATCAATTAGCTGCCAAATCCTGTAGAATTTCCACACTAATAACCCTCAACTGGCCCCTTACCTAGGTAGCTAGATGTTAATTTTTCACACTCAACTGTCAATCCCAAAATACGCTGCACTCTACTGAAAAGCAATCTTTCTAAAAGCACTTTTATTGTCATCTTCTGCCCCCTACCAACTTCTAATGGCTCCCTACTGCTTAACATATCAGATTCAATTTGACAGTGAATTAACCTTTCATAATCTAGCTCTACCTTACTATACTATCTTCTCCAACACCATTTTCGGCAATTAACACCTTATTCCATTGAGACCAAACTCCTTACATCCCTGTCACATCAAGCAGGTCCCACCATTTAGGGGTTGCTCATGGTTCCATTCCACACATGGAATATATGGAATATTCTCCTTCTGGAGATGTTTTGGAATGCAAATAGTACATACTTTTTAAAAAATAGATTTTTTTATTCATTTCAGACAGGGAGAGGGAGAGACAGAAACATAAATGATGAGAATCATTGATTGGCTGCCTCCTGCACACTTCTTACTGATATTGGCACGTAACTTGGGCATGTGCCCTTAACAGGAATTGAACCCAGGACCCTTCAGTCTGCAGGCTGACGCTCTATCCACTGAATCAAACCAGCTAGGCCAGTGGTCAGCAAACCACAGCTCACGAGCCACATGCAGTTCTTTGGCCTCTTGAGTGTGGCTCTTCCACAAAATACCACGACCTGGGAGAGTCTACTTTAAAGAAGTGGCGTTAGAAGTTTAAATTTGGCTCTCAAAAGAAATTTCAATCGTTGTAATGTTGATATTTGGCTCTGTTGACTAATGAGTTTGTCGACCACTGGGCTTGGGCAAAATAATACATATTCTTTGTTCAAGTCCAACTTTTTCCAGGGAGCCCCACATCTAGAATTTTAGTCTGAAGAAAGCTCTACATTAACATGATTCAGACTATATGTACCACACATTTGTATAATGCTTTAGATAATGCTACTTATATTATGGAAGTATACCCAACAAGATAATAAACTTTTAGGAGAGGTAGAATAATTTCCAAAAACTGGGTTTATAATAAGTACTCAATGATTATTTGGCAAGCTAACAGAACAATCCTGATTTTTTAAAATCAAGGCATTTTATATCAAAAGAGTTCTAGCACAAATGAAATGATGTGACGACTAGCATTTGCTTCAAAACAATCTAGGTCAAGGTGAGGGGGACAAAGGAGTAAGGAAATGGTGATACAGATAAACTCACATGGGCTATAAATTAATCATCTCTGGCTCGGCCATGTGGCTCAGTGGTTGAGCATCAACTTATGAACTAGTAGGTCAGAGTTCAATTCCCGGTCAGGGCACATGCCTGGGTTGCAGGCTAGATGCCCACCCAGTATGGGGCATGCAGGAGGCAACTGATCGATGATTCTCATCATTGATGATGTTTCTCTCTCTCTCTCCCACTCCCTTTCTCTCTGAAATCAATAAAAATATATTTAAAAATTAAATAAATAGCCGAGACTAGTTTGGCTCAGTGACTTGCAGACTGAAGGTCCCAGGTTCGATTCCGATTGGGGGCATGTACCTTGCTTGGGGCCACATCTCCACTGTGGAGAGTGCAGGAAGCAGCTGATCGATGTCTCTCTCTCATCAATGTTTCTGACTTTCTATCTCTCTCCCTCTCTGTAAAAAATCAATAAAATATATATATTTTTTAAATTAAATAAATAAAAATAAATTGATCATCTTTGAAGTTACAGCTACGTGGAGGTTTACTTTTATTCCTGTTTAAATTTTTTCGCATTAATAATTTTATTTTTTAAAAGTATCAATAGTCTCACCCTACCTGGTTTCACTCAGTGGATAGAGCGTCAGCCTATGGACTGGAGGGTCCTGAGTTTGATTCCGGTTAAGAGCCTGGTTGCAGGCTTGATCCCCAATGTGGGGTGTGCAGAGGCAGCCAATCAATAATTCTCTTTCATCATAGATGTTTTGAACTCTCTCTCCCTCTCCCTTCCTTTCTGAAATCAATAAAAATATATATTAAAAAAGTGCCGTCCTAACTGGTTTGGCTCAGTGGATAGAGCGTAGGCCTGCGGACTGAAGAGGCCCGGGTTCCATTCCAGTCAAGGGCATGTACCCTGGTTTTGGGCACATCCCCAGTAGGGGGTGTGCAGGAGGCAGCTGAGCAATGTTTCTTTCTCATCGATGTTTCTAACTCTCTATCCCTCTCCCTTCTCTGTAAAAACAAACCAATAAAATATATATATTTTTTAAAAGTACCAATAGTCTCTTTACTTCATTTTAAATGACAAAACCAAAACACATTGTTACATTTTATTTACCCAACAAATAACCTAGGTCCACATTTAGAGTAAGAAAAAATTTTCTGAATAGATACAATTTGGTAGGGAACTTTTATTATCCTAATTCTTACCTAAGAATTTGCGGACAAAAATGGTTAGAGGAATAATCTAATCAAAATGGCAGGGAATCTCAATCAAAAGAAAAAAGTAACCTTACCACCAAAAGCAATACTATTTATATTTCAATGTTTTATTCCATTACAGTGATCACAAGAGGGTCCACCCAAACAACTGCTGAAAATCAAAAACACTGAAAAAAGCCGAAACCGGTTTGGGTTTGGCTCAGTGGATAGAGCATCTGCCTGCGGACTGAAGGGTCCCAGATTGGATTCTGGTTAAGGGCATGTACCTTGGTTGCGGGCACATCCCCAGTGGGGGGCGTGCAGGAGGCGGCTGATTGATGTCTCTCTCTCATCGATGTTTCTAACTTTCTATCTCTCTCCCTTCCTCTCTGTGAAAAATCAATAAAATATATTTAAAAAAAACAACACTGAAAAAAACTATAAGCAAAATATGAAAGGCAGAAAATCGGGGGGGTGGGGGGTGTGCAACAAATCAGCTAATGTTTCATGAAGACACCTATTGCTCTCAATAAGGAATGAACTAGTTTCTTAAACAATCAGAAAAATTAGCACTTCCTCTTTAGTCCAAGGACTGTAAAACATGTTTAAGAAATTTCAGATGCCTAGCCAGTGTGGGTTAGTAGTTGACTGTGGACCTATGAACCAGGTTCAATTCCCAGTCAGGGCACATGCCTGGGTTACAGGCTTGATCCCTAGTGTGGGGTGTGCAGGAGGCAGTGGGTCAATGATTCTCTCATCATTGATGTTTCCATTTCTCTCCCCCTCTCCCTTTCTCTCTAAAATCAATAAAAATAAATAATTTTTTTAAAAAGACATTTCACATATTTGGCTTAATAACAATGTATTTGCTTGCTGTTGCTAAATAATGCAACCCCTTTTAGCTAGTTTTCAAAATTCAATCACAACAACTTTTCCTACAACATTATTCACTGAATTCTTCCAAAAGCAGGACTATAAAGCAGTAACACCTAGTATCTTAAAATGATAGCATTTTATTCTCATTATACTGTTCTTTTTTGCCTTGACTTTTTTCCCCAAACTGGTTTTAGGTAGATATAAAAACTAATCTGATTATTCTGATTTCCTCATCTCTAATTTTATCTAAATACTCAAGAGGTGAGATTTTAGTTACCATAAATATGACAAAATATCTGACATATATTTTGCACAAATATCTGACATACACACATATACAAATAGCAAGGTTCATCCTAAGAGTGATATATCATCCACCCATTACCCAATGCAATTAAAGTTTAAAACAGGGCAACTCTCTTGTATAAAAAGAGATTAGTGAAAATGAAATCCTCCTCACAAATAAAAAATTCATACTCAAATTGCCTTGTTACTTGTACTGTCTTTATTTTTTTTAATATTTTTATTGATTTTTAGAGGGAAAGGGAGAAATATTGATGTGAGAGCGAAACACTAATCAGTAACCTCCTACACACACACACACACACACACACACACACACACACACACCCCCCAGGGATCAAGTTCCCAACCCAGCATGTGCACTGACCTGGAATGAAACCTGCATCCCTTGGTGCATGGGATGATGCCCAAACAACTGAGCCACACAGGCCAGGGGTCTTTTAATACCTTTAAAGTTAAGTTTTCCTAGCAAGTAAAAATAATCATCTTTTAATAGCATGTAATTTCGCTCTCCTGGCAAAAGAAAAACTCTGATGTGGGAAAGTTAACCTAAAGTACCTACTATTGAAATTTTCTCTTCTATAAACTACTTTCTGATAAAAAAAAAAAAGAATCATACTATGAAAAAGAAATGTGACAAAACTCGTTGAATTATACTATTACTACACTTTAAAAAGTTGACACTTACCACATAATCTTTTCTAATAAAAACCATATAAAAAAGAAAAAAGTCCCACTTCTTTTCTTGCATCACTAATTCAGTAAATTATGCTATCTTTATAATTTGTGTACTCTCAACTTTTGAAAAAAAAAATATATATATATATACACATTACTATCTTTAAAATATCAGGGATATTACCACATTTTATATAAGAATGGGACATTTGCAAATTGTTCCTATATTTCTGTGGTAACATAAAATTTTTTAAATCTCAGAATACATTTGTAAGTACTGTACACCTAAGACTAATGCAAAATAATGTTGAATGCAAAGTGTAGCTGAAAAAAATTTAATCTCAGAATGTGTTAATAAGTTTTATCCAATACATACTATTCCAATGGGATGAAAACCACTTAATAAATTCCACTTAGATTAAGAAATCCTTTGAGAAAAGTATGTAGTACATTCTAGTTACACTCTTTCTAGAACACTAAAAATCTCTATAACCTATTTCTCTACTGTTTTTCTTTGGAACCAACTGAGGTGAATGTAACTTCTTTCACAAAAAGTCAAGAGAGTACCATATTTAATAACACAAAGTTAAATTTTTACAGAGGTTGAAGTTTTCACAAATTAAAACTTTCTATTTCTCCTGATCTATAAAAATAATCACAATGACTTAAAATAGGTTCTACTGAGTTATTATTTGTAGGTACCCCCCATGCCCAAAACACCTTAAAAATAGCAGAAGAGAAGGAAAGACTTGTAAAATACATTATTTAAACTGAGAAGATATTTTTCCATTCTCTTAAGACATGTAAAATACTTTTAAAAATAAAACTCCCCAATTGCAAGGAGTTTATCATTAAGCAATACCCTCTTTCTTTTACATAGTAATGAGTTGCAAGTTATTACTAATGCTCCCATTTATGCTGAAGTTGAAGGCATTACAAATGCATTTCCTGCATTTTGCCATTTGATTATAACTTATCCTAATAAAATGAAAGATTTCTCTTCAACTGTATGAAAACAAATGTTATAATAAGTCAATTTTAAATAATTCGTGCTCAAAAATCTTCCTATAGAAATAATCTATTTAATCTGAAGAATTCAACAACTAAACCTGGCAGAAAGTATCCTAACCATCAAAACTATGAAGCTGCAATGTTCATAATGTCACATCTAAAAATTTAAACCATACAAAAATATTTTGAAATCTCTTCTCCCTATTTCCTATCAAAATGTGAAACAACTTTAGAATTCTTTAGATGTGACAAAGATCCCAAAGTAAGTTCATTTTGATTTTAGAGTGCTAAAACTAAGAATTTGATGATTGCAGAAAAAAAGAAGTGTGCAGTGGAGAAAATTACTTAAAATTATATTTACTGAGGCAAAGTGTCTTTACAAAAGAAAAGATGTATTAAAATCATTAACCCTCTTCTGCCAGATAAACAGTCCTCTCCTAGAAAACACTGCTTATAATTCAGCCAAATATGACTGCCAAGAGTTTCTAAGCCTGTGTGCTAGGTTTGTTCAAAGTGGAAAGCTTCTCCACCAGCATATTACAAAGAAAAATGAAATACATTTTTTACTTAAGAGTGAAGATCAATTGTATTAACACATTCCGACTGATAAAGTAAATGTCAGTAATAGTTTTTTTTTTAAACTACTAATAAAGTAAATGTAAATAATATTTTTTAAAAACCTCAAATTATAACTTAGAACAAGGTTTGCTATATAAATTGCTTCCAATTCCCCAGAGTAAGGATCTATTTAGTTTCCTGAGTGGGGCTTAAGTAGTTAAAAAGAAAAAAAAAAAAGTTTTACAAACAGCTTTTCTACCTTGGTTTATAGTTGATAAAGCAGACTATCACAATCAAGTGATCATAATGCCAAAAGTAAGATTATTCAAGTATTACAGATAAAATTTGTAAAAATCACAATACAGTAATGTGCAAAAGTGATTTAAAACTATGTGTCTCTTAAAGTATTACTTTAGCAAGTAAGAGATATATTGCTGCATGAGATCACTATTAGGATATTTAACATTTTTACATATATCTTAAGAACACAATGTCTTATTTTAATTTGAGATGTATGTATCTGTTTTTCGTAATGCTAATTCGCTTTCCTGGTAATTCTTTTTTTTTTTTTTTTTTCACAGTGGTCTGATTAAAGCAAAGGCTCCTTCTTCCCATTTTGCCATTAGTCAATGTATTTCAATTCAGCTCTTGCCACCAAATGCATGTATGTGCACTTTGTCATTTCTTTCCCCAAGTCCTTCATCTCTTGGAAAAATGAATTTGGGGGGAGGGGAAACAATCTAGTTTTCTTTTGAATACAATATCTAGTGGGTTTTCAAAAGAAAACAATGTATTCAGATACTTACTATTCTAAGAATGTCTAAGAGAGAACTTCCAAAATCAAAAAATACTAAGTCTGATATTAGCTGGAGAGGAAATTTCCACTCAAACCATAAATAAAACATGCCATCAATTAAGCTGAACATCAATATCATTCCTTCAGTCGATAATCAATATGGGAGGGACCTGTAACGCACAAACCTGCATACAATCAAAGTATCACCTATATGTGCTTGAGGAGTTCCCAGATGAATCTGGTTGTGTGCCAGATTTCTCTTATTTTGAAATGTCAAGGCTAACATTTGTTAGTATAATCAGAGCCAGCATTAAGTGTCCTGGGGAGAGGTAATTCAGAAGAACGCTTAGCAGCATGGACAAACCGGTCCAAAATGAAAAGGGAAAAACAAAAACAAAAGCAAAAAAAAAAACCCTCCCAACAGAGCGAATAACCCACAAATCACTGGGCACAAAACGAAAACGTCCCTCTCTCCTGAGCAGCCTAAGTGCGGACGGTCTCCACGCAGAACCTGCACGAGTTAGCACCCTTCCTCCCTCCCTCCCTTCCAACTTCCTCGACTTGCCAGGGGCCGACACGGGGCCCCCCGTTTTTCTGGAGGGGAATGTGGAAAGAATCTGCACAGGGGAGAGGGCCGGGAAGGAAGAGGCAATTCCCAAGAAAGCTGGGAAACAGGTGGGTGGGAACGAGCAGCGGCAGAGTTCAGGGGCAGCTTTACAATGACAGATGCGGGGAACGCGAAGGCACCACAGGCACCACGGCCCCTCGCGGAAGCCCTCCCGGGGCACTCAGGCCGGGGGCCGGCTGCAAGCGTGAGAAGGGGGCAAAGGCTAACCCCAGAGCGGTGGCGGAGCACAAACCAGCCGGAGGACGAGTGGGCAGGGAGCAGTGGGATTCGGGAGCGGCAGCGGCAACGGGGATCGGGGTGGAAGTGATGGCTCGGGTCGTGGGGGACAGGGGCCACTGCGAAAGGACGTCAGGGCGGGGAGAGGGGCCTGGGGAGCCAGGAGTCCTGAGCGCCGAGGCTCCTGCCCCAACCAACATGTAGAGAGAGGGGAGAGCAGAAGACGCACAGCCGCCCCGACTCCCCAATTGAAGAAATTTTCCAAGGAGTCGCTGCTGGCCGCCACGGCGCCTTCTGCCCGCTGCCTTTTCCTGGTGGTAACTGCTGTGGCGTAGAGCGGAGAGGGTGGAAGGGGAGGCAGAGGAGGAGGAAGACCGAGAAAGAGGAGGGTGAAGATGAGGCGAGGGTGGGGAGCGAGGGGGTGCGGCCTGCACAGTTCCAGCGAAGCCTCCGCTCTCTCGTAGCCGGTCAGTGCCGGGTTTCCCCTAAGCCCAGCCCCGCATAGACTCACCCGCCTGCCTTGCCTCGCTTTCCCCTTGGCCGACTCCACGAGCTGCCGCGTCCTCCCAAGAGACCGCTGGGCGAGTGTCGAGGAAAAAACTCTTCAGAACCGGGCCTGATTGCTTCAGCGAGTCCGACCTTTACGGCTGAGAGAGACACCCTCAGCTTTCGGTGGGTTCCACAGCCAGACGGGCAACCATCTTACATTAGGGTAAGACTCCTCTGGCTTCCCATGCGCAGGCGCACGCCGATCCGGCCGGGAGGGGCGGGGGAGGGGCGGGAGGAGCGGTGGGCGGCCTCTCCCGCGGCACTCTGGGAGTTGTAGTTTCCGGACGGTAAACGCCCAGTTGCAAGCTGGGAGTTGAAGTTCTCCCTGTCAGGGCTGCTAGACTCCCTCCCGCGACTGCTAGGCTGCCGCCTTTCTTCGTGTTTTTGCTTCCTTCACTGCCCGTGTGGGCTGCTCCGCTGTCATTTGGTCGGCGATCTCGTTTGTGGTTCCGTTTTCTCGATGTTTGCTCAAACATGGGATACCAAAACTCGGGGGGTGAGCTTAACCAATTTAGGGGAAGCCAATAACGTCTCTCCCCGGCCCCGCCTACCATAGATATCGAAGGGGCGGGATGGAGGCAGACTGGCAAGGTAAGGAGCGCGGGATTTGATCTAGGGAGAGAACTGGATACCGAATTGTCTGTTTGCGAAAAGAGCTCCTTAGGAGCCACTAGTCTTGATCCCATCCTCACCATTAATCTCCAGCACAGAGATAATACAGGTGTACAAGAGAATGGAAGATCCTTGCACTTGCAAAAATGAGTTTCTGATTACAATAAATTTGAGAACATTTTTCGGGTTTGTGTGCAAATTATTGTTACTTCGGTTTTCAGCCGGCACAGCCCTCACAGCCCTGCGCACAGTTTAGAAAGTCCTCACACATCGATACATCCCAAAGAATATAAAAATACACCCGCAAGTCCTTTGATCGCCAAGTCACAGGAATCAACTTACTGGTTCCTCCCGATTGCCTCCTAGAATTCTGGTGAAAGTGGCGCTCCAAGCAGTCGTTTCTGTTTATTGCGTGTATTCTTTCATTCATAAAACAAATACTGAGCTCCTCCTACGTCCCTGCACTGTTTTATACACGGGAAAATGTTGGTGAGCAAAACACAAAATTCCCTCTTCCCATTCTAGAAATTCCTGTATCCTAGTGTGTGTTGGGGTGAGGGAAAAGGGAAAGGAAACCATTTCTTTATATTATTAAAATGAATAGTATATCACAGCTAATGTACATTTTAAAACAAGGAAGGGAAATAGGTAAAGAGCTTGCAATTTTATTTTTTTTTAATTTTTATTTATTAATTTTAGAGAGAGAGAAACATCGATTTGTTGTTACATTTACTAATGCATTCATTGGTTGATTCTTGTATGTGCCCTGACGGGAGATCAAACCTGTAACCCTGGCCTATCAGGACACACTCTAACCCACTGAACTATCCCACCAGGGCAAGAGGTTGCAGTTTTAAATCTGTTCACCTAATCTCATAGCAAGAAGCCTTCATTCTTTTTTAAATACTGGTACATTTGTTTTTTGTATTTTGGTTTCTTCACTATGGAGCCTAAAGACAACAGTTATATGGTGAAAACTTAAAATATGTAATAAATTCAAAATTTACCATAAACTTCTAATTGTAGAATCATAAAATTATCTAGCAAGGAAACTTGGGGAATCATTTGGATTCACCTTTAGATAACTGTCTAAACAGCATAGATGTACAGAAATGGGGAGAAGTAGGATTACATTCATGAGTATGGGAAACACAGTTTATTCTTGCATTATTTTATATTTATTGGTAATAATCATCACTTGCATGTCTTTTTCCATATGAACAACTGTAAACCTACTTTTGCCCAGTCCTGTATTTTTTTAAATGTGTGGTTTTTATCAGTCTTATGGTGGAATATAAACAAAGTAATAAAAAGAATAAAATATGACCACTCCCCATTATTAAAGATTAGAAACACTTCATTAAAAACTAGGATAATTCTTGCCCTTTCTTGCCCTTTCTTGCCCTGGCCAGCGTGGATCAGTTGGTTGAGTATCCTTGACTCTTGATTCCAATAATGACAGGCTGTTGTTGTTCCTTGTGATTAAGCCCCTATGCATTAAAGAGTTACTGGTTCGATTCCCTATCGAGGCACATACCTTAGGTTTTGGGTTCAGTCCCCAGTTGGAATGCATATGGGAGGCAACCAATCAATGTTTTCTCTCACATCAATGTTTCTTTCTCCCTCCCTTCCTCTTCCTCTCTCTAAACTTAATAAAAACATTTTTTAAAAAGAAGTAGTATAGTTTTTAATCATCATCTAAGTCATTAATAGTTCTCAACCTTATTTTACCCAACACATACTTTTTAAATTTTTATTTTAAAGAGAGAGAGAAAAAAAACACATTGATTTGTTGTTCCACTTATCTATGCATTCATTGGTTGATTCTTGTATGTACCCCAACCGGTATCAAATCTACAACCTTGGCATACTGGACGACTCTAACCAACTGAGCTGGGCGTGACATACTTTTTTTTAATAACACATATTTCTGTAATGTATCCTTCATTAGCCTAAAATGAAATTCATAGATAGTATCACCTACCTAAATATATGATTTTTAATATAAGAAGAACAAATAAAGTAATTTATAATACAATATTTCATATTTCAATGTACAAATATTCAGGCATGACTGTTCTATAAAATGTAATCAAGTCATCATTTACTGACAGTTATAAAATCCCCATGAATGTGAAAGCTACAAATGTCAGCTGACACAAGTATGGTATTTCGGCCAGCTCTGATGGACAAAACTAATCTGTTCTCAGTGTCCACTGTAAATGCATTCTTAAAGCATTCACTGTTAGAATTATGTAAAAAAAAATTTTTAAACAGCTTTGGACTCATATATAAAATAGTTTAGGTTTTAGGTACTGGTCATTATAAATAGAAACATTGTAAATTTTTCATCTATGCTGGGGCATTTAAGATTCGTTAGGGACACAAAATAATTTTTCATGTGGGGAACATTCACACAAGCAGGAAGTCTTGCTTACTAGTCCTGGCTCTCTAAAGGCCAGAAGTACCTCCCAGACTACCCAACACTAGGGGGCAACACCACGCTTACTGAGTGTCATTCATTGGTGGAGAACAGCATTTTCAACCTTTTCCATCTCCTGGCACACATAAACTAAGTACTAACATTCTTTGGCACACCAAAAAATGTATTATATTTTTGCCGATCTGACAAAAATATAGGTATAATTTTGGTTCATTCACACCAGACAGGTATTGTTGTGTTGGCTGTTATCATTTTTTTAATTTTACAACCTAAGGGAAAAGAGGTCAGTGCCCCTGACTAGTTAGGTATCGCATATTTTAAAAATTCTTGTGGCACACCAGTTGAAAAATCAATGGTGAAGACTAACATTTCCTAGGTCACCAACCAATTAGGGACGTTGTCACTACCTTCTCAGGCCAATGTTCCTTTTACTATCCTATATTTCCAATTTTCATATATGTTTGTATATGTGTATATGTTTAATATTATGTAACCGTTCTCATATAATTTTAAAAGTTGATTAACATTAAATTCTATTGCCTAGCTGCTTAGTGATTCCTCAGTGTAAGACATCTATACACTTAGTAAATACTTTTTACATGTAAGCATGTGCTTGTGCTAGTGGTACAGTAAACATTGTCCTCATAAAGCATGGTGCCTAGTAAAGATGGTGGAAAGAAATAATCAGACATATAAATAAATACAACTATCCTATATAATGAAAACCTAATATGCTAAGTAGCTGGTCAGCCATTCAACCAATCAAAGAGTAATATGCTAATATATGCTAAGGCCACTCAACCACTCGCTATGATGTGCACTGACCACCAGGAGGCAGATGGTCGACCACTCACTCTGACACGCACTGACCACCAGGGGGCAGATGCTCAACACAGAGCTTCCCCCTGGTGGTCAGTGCACTCTTAACAGGGGGAGTACAGCTCAGTCAGAAGCCAGGCTCATGACTAGCAAGCGCAGCTTCATGCCAGGAACCTCTCCCGCCTCCATGGCAGCGCTAAAGATATCCCACAGGGAGTGGGCCTAAGCCATATCAGGCCAACATCCTCCAAGGGATCCCAGACTACAAGAGTGTGCAGACCCAACTGAGGGACCTCCCTCCCCCAGAGTGCATGAATTTCATGCACTGGGCCTCTAGTATAAATATAAATCCTTATATGTAATTAGAGGCTGGGGACACAGATTCATGCACCGGTGGGGTCCCTCAGCCTAGCCTGTGGGGATTGGGCTGAAACTGGCTCTCTGATATCACCTGAGGGGTCCTGGATTGCAAGAGGGCACAGGCCAGGCCACCAGTGCACGACTGGAGTTAGGGAGGGCCCATGGGAGGGCCCCAGGGCATGTCCAGTCCATTTTGCCCAGTCCCAATTGGTAGGACCCCAGCAGCATGCTAACCTACTGGTCAGAGCATCTGCCCCCTGCTGGTCAGTGCACATCATAGTGACTTGTTGAATGGTCAAATGAATGGTCAGACACTTAGCATATTAGGCTTTTATTATATAGAATATGTTTATATACTTTATATGAGACCCCTAGAACCATAAGAAATACAAAAAAATTCACTGTTAATAACTCATTCTCAAATCGCCCCCCTTAAAAATCAAATTGCCCCCATGTGGGGTGTGTGCCCCATGTTGGAAACCACTGCTATAGACATTATTTCAATATTTACCATTCTCCTTTTACCAAAGGAGCCACCATCTACAAAGCCATTGTTTAAGTCAGGAAATCTTAGAGCCATTCATGAGAATATCCCCATTATTCAGTTCATCACCAAGTCCTATTGTTTCAACCTCAAAAAATATATCTGAATTCATTACCTCTTTTCTATCTCCACTGCTACCATAACCAGAAACAACATCTGCATAACTGAAACATTCTCTTAATTAATTGCTCAATTTTCATTCTTTTTAAAAAATATATATATTTTAACTGATTTCAGAGAGGAAGGGAGAGGAAGAGGGAGATAGAAACATCAATGATGAGAGAGAATACTTGATCAGCTGCCTCTGCACACCCCCTGCTGGCCAATTTATATGCAACCACTGAGCCAGCCAGGCCATTTTTATTCATTTTTTTCTCCTATATATTCTCCAAAGAGCAGAGTGATCTATTTTTTTAAATGTATAAAATTAATTCATACACACAATAAATCAATACAGCAACTTATAAAGAAAAATTTATTTTCTTCCTTCATTGCTTTCCAAGTGCAATCTCCCAAGGTAATCAACCACACACTAAAATTTGATATGCACATATTCTCCCATTCTTTTTTCTTTGCTATGTAGAAGTATACACAAATATTTTTATTGATTATTTCTATTTCTAAAAATGGATTACATATTATATAATATATCATGTCATTTACATATATATATTTGTATATATATATATATATATATATATCTACATATATATATCTACATATATATACATATATATATATGTATGTATAAAATGAACATTCAGGTCAATATGTAGTTCTTTGCCTTTCTCTTATTGATTGATTATTTTTTTATCCCTGTCCTTTATATATATATATATTTCTTTATTGATTTCAGAGAGGATGGGAGAAGAAGTGACAGATAGAATCATCAATGATGAGAGAGAATCATTGATCGGCTGCCTCCTGCACACCTCCTACTGGGGATCAAGCCAGCAAGCAAGGCACGTGCCCTTGGCTGGAATCGAACCCGGGCTTTATCCACTGAACCAAGCTGGTTAGGGCTATCCTGGTCCTTTTATGTATATAGCCATGTAATATTATGAGAATGGAAGTAAAATCCTATCTAATAAAAGAGTAATATGCAAATTGACTGTATCTCTGCTACATGCACCAGCCATGCCTACTAGCCAATCAGAGCAAGTATGCAAATTAACCCAACAAGATGGCTACAACCACAGAGAAGCAGAGGGAAGGCTTTGGGTTGCCCCTGGCAATGGAAGAAGCCAAGCTTTCTGCACACCCTGGCCATCCAGGCCTCCACTTAAGGCAACACAGTTTCAATGGCTGCTGCCACTGAGTGAGCGGAAGGCTTGGCTCTGCTCCAGGCTACAAAGTTTCAATTGTAGAAGATAAATAAATCCCAGATACCAGGGCCTCTGCTTGGGTCACTAGGGGTCATGGCCAGCCTGCAAACCAACACAGGCCCCTTGCTCAGGCCACCCCATACCCCAAGGGAACACCCACCTTGATTCAGGACACCCTTCAGGACAAACCAGCTGGCCCCTGTGCAGCAGGCCTCTATCCTATTTAATAGAAGAGTAATATGCAGATTGACCATCACTCCAACACACAAGATGACTGCCCCCAAGTGGTCAAAAGATCCTGCCCCCATGTGGACACAAGATGGCCACCACAAGATGGCCAGCAGAGGAGGGCAGTTGGTAGGGACCAGGTCTGCAAGGGAGGGCAGTTGTGGGCAATCGGGCCAGCAGGGTAGGGCACTTGAGAGGGATCAGGCCTGTAAGGGAAGGCAGTTGGGAGTGATCAAGCCTGCAGGGGAGAGCAGTTAGGGGCAAACAGGCTGGCAGGGGAGCAGTTAGGCATCAATCAGGCTGGCAGGGGAGTGGTTAGGGGGTGATCAAGCTGGCAGGCAGAAGCAGTTAGGGCAAACAGGCAGGAAAGCAGGTGAGCAGTTAGGAGCCAGCAGTCCTAGATTGTGAGAGGGATGTCTGACTGCATGTTTAGGAAAATATGCAGGGGATCGTGCCTAAACGGGCAGTTGGACATCCCTCGAGGGGTCCCAGATTGGAGAGGGAGAAGGCTGAGCTGAAGGACACCCCCCCACCCCTGTGCACGAATTTCATGCATGGAGCCTCTAGTAAATTAATAACTTCCCCAGTGATGAATATTCAGTAGCATGGTCTTTTATTATTTATTTATTTTATTAATCCTCATCCAAGAATATTTTCCATTGAACTTTTAGGGAGAGTGGAAGAGAGAGAGAAAGATAGAGAGAAATATCAATGCAAGAGAAATACATCAGTTGGTTCCTCCTGCATGTGCCTTGACTAGGGCCTGGGTCTGGGAGGAGCCTGCAACCAAGGTATGTATCCTTGACGGGAATCAAACCCAGGACCCTTTGGTCTGCAGGCTGATGATCTATCCATTGAGCCAAACTGGCTAGAGCAAGCATCATCTTTTAAAATGTAAATTAGATCATGCTTCTCTTAAAATTCATCATATTGCTCTCTTAAAATTCAAGACTAGTTAACACTATAGCCCACACTAGTCTTAAGTTTTTTTCTACTGCATGGTCCTTACATATTTTCCACGATTAATCTGTAAAGATCTTCACTATCTTCCTCTTCGCCACCAATCTAAATTAGATTTCCTTCTTAAATGTTCTTATAACATCTTATAAACAGAGTACTCATCATAGTTATAAGTGACATATTTATGCATTTCAGTCCTCTATTATATATTTTGAAACTTTATTTGCTATTTTTTTAAATAGCTGCATATTATTATTATTTTTAACAATTTCTGGGTTATTTCTTCCTCAGTACTTCAACTATTCTTTTGTTCTTTTATTTTTCTCTTTCATGAATGCTATGTTCTTTGGAAGCTTGTTTAGAGAAAGTTAATGGCCTTTTAGGCTTCCTCCATATGAATAGGAGTTCACTTTTGAAATAATTATATGTCACAGGGGGAGCATCAGGATTAAGAGATGTTTAGGTGGAGCATGGCCAAAAAATGGTTGAGAACCATTGATCTATAGAGAGTAGGAAAACAGCTTCATCATAAAAACAAGGTATCCAAGAAATAAGGATTGCCCATTTGAGATAGGTGAACTAAAAAATCATGGAGGTAGTATTTTGCCTACTTACTGATTTTTCTCTAATGCTTATCTTCTTGGGTTTTGCTATAGAAGCAACATATACTTGGGCTTATCTAGGCTAGAGAAGGAGAATACCTTCTTCTCTAGCCTAGATAAGGGGAAGGTTAATGGGAAACCAACATTATGGGTTGTTTCTCATTTTTTCAATCTTCATAAATTTTATATGTAAGAATACTTTTAATAAATAAAATTTTCAAGTTATTCTTCAGATATAGTCTCAAATGTAGACCTCCTGGGCTGAAGGAAATGACCACTTTTATTATCTTTGTTATGGCCAGATTACTTTTCATTTAATGTTAATGAATATTAATGTCACTTTATTTGTGAGCTTTCCCCAGCCCCCCAAAATAACATTTACTTTGAGTTTTACCATTATTATAATTTGTTTAAGTTTTAATTATTTTATGAGTATTTCAGTGCCAAATATTGGGTATATAATAGTGAGCTCCTTAAAGATCTTAGGGTTTAAAAGGGAAAACAGAGAAAAGGTAAACAAAATAATAAGAAAGTAAAACTCTGTATATTGTCAGAGTAATAGGAAGGAAAAGGAACAGAGTAATAGAAATATCGGGGGTGGGGATTTACTTTACATTGGAAAGCTTCTCTAAAGAGATAACTTAATCTGAAATTTAAAGGATTAGAAGGGATGACCCATTTAAAGAATGGCTTGTGCCAAGACCCTGACACAGGATGAGTTTAGCATATTCTAGGAATGGAAAGTTAGCCAGTGAAGTTGGAGCATATAAAGGCAGAGTGGTAAGAGAGGAGGCCAGGAAGAAGGCAAAATTCAGATTATGAAGGGTTTTATGTAGAACTGGAGGCCCAGTGCACAAAATTTGTGCATGGGGCGGGAGGGGGGTTGTCCCTCAGCTCAGCCTGCACCCTCTCCAATATGGGACCACTTGTGGGATGTCCAGTGGGATCAGGCCTAAATGGGCAGTTGGACATCCCTCTCACAATCCAGGACTGCTGGCTCCCAATTGCTTGCCTGCCTGCCTTCCTGATTGCCCCTAACCACTTCTGCCTGCTAGCTTAACCATTAAACACTCTCCTACCAGCCTGATTGATGCCTAACTGCTCCCTTGCCAGTCTGTTCACCCCTAAATGCCCTCCCCTGCAGGCCTGGGTCCCCCCCCCCAACTGCCCTTCCCTGCAGACCTGGTTGCCCCCAACTTCCCTCCTCTGCCAGCCTGGTCACCCCCAACTGTCCACCCCTGCGGGCTTGATCACCCCCAACTTCTCTTCCTTGAAGACCTGGTCCCTCCCAACTGCCCTCCCCTGCTGGCCTGATTGCCCCCAACTGCCCTCCCTTGCAGGCCTGGTTCCTGCCTACTGCTCTCCCCTGCTGGCCATTTTTTGTCCATATGGGGGCAGGATCTTTTGACCACATGGGGGCAGCCATCTTGTGTGTTGGAGTGATGGTCAATTTTCATATTACTCTTTTATTAAATAGGATAGAGGCCTGGTGCACAGGTGGGGGCCAGATAGTTTGTGCTGAAGAGTGTCCCAGATCAGGGTGGGGGTTCCCTTGGGAAGTGGGGCAGCCTGGGCGAGGGCATGTGGTGGTTTGCGTGCCTGTCGACCCAAGCAGAGGCCCTGGTATCTGGGATTTATTTATCTTCTATAATTGAAACTTTGTAGCCTTGAGTGGAGGCCTAGGCTGGCTAGGGTGTGCAGAAAGCTTGGCTTCCTCCATTGCTGGGGAAACCCAAGCCTCCTGCTTGTTCCGTGGCCACAGCCATCTTGGTTGGTTAATTTGCATACTTGCTCCTGATTGGCTTGTGGGTGTGGTTTGTGGGTGTAGTGGAAATACGGTCAATTTGCTTATTACTCTTTTATTAGATAGGATTTGGATTTTATTCTAAGTAGATTAAGAGAGTATTAAATAGATTTGAAGCAAAAGAGTGACATAAATCAATTTATCTTTTCAAAAGATCAGGGTAGCTGCCATGTGAAGATGAATCAAAGAAAGGTGGAGAGACAAGTTAGGAAGCCTTCGTGCAGCCTGGAATAAATAAATGGCTTAGACTAGGGCAGTGGTAGGCAAACTTCGACTTGCGAGCCAACTGCGGCTCTTCGGTGCCTTAAGTGTGGCTCTTCCACAAAATACCACATGCAGGCATGCACATACAGTGTGATTGAAACTTTGTGGCCATGCACAGAGGTCGGTTTTCATCTCTCAAAAGAAATTTCAATCGCTATACTATTGGTATTTGGCTCTGTTGACTAATTAGTTTACTGACCACTGGACTAGGGCAAGGCTGGGTCTGGGAAAAGGCTGGGACTAGGTGATGTAAGGGAGGCATTTGCTTTGGGCACAAAATGTAAGCAAGCACAAAAAGATGCAGTATAAAGGTAAATGATATTTTGAGATAACATTTTTAGAAATCAAAATTAACGCCAAAAAATATGTGATGAGCAAAATGTCACCTGACTAGTGTGGCTAAGTGGTTAGGCATCAACCCATGAACCAGGAGATCACTGATTCAGGGTCAGGGAACATGCCTAGGCTGCTGTCTCAATCCCCAGTGTGGGGTGTGCTGGAAGCAGCTGATTGATGACTGTCTCATTATTGATATTTTAGTCTCTTTCTTTCCCTTCCTATCTGAAGTCAATAAATATATATATTTTAAGTGTCAAAATATAAAATACAAAATGGGACCCTGAGTTTATAAATCCCAGCCTTACTTCCCTCCACCTAATCCTGGCTCTGGTTCCAATAAAACTTTATTACCAAATAGGGAGCTGGCTCTAAGTCTGTAGTTTGCTGGTTTTTGTTATTGTTTTTTTAAGTGTTTATTTAAGAGGAAATAAATAATGGCCCATTAATATGTACCCTACAACCAAACAGTTCCTCTCCTGGCATACAGAGGTATGCCAGGAAAAATTAATGGCAGCATTAGTAGGAATAGCGAAAGCACTGGAAACAACCCAAATGTCAATCAATAGTAGAATGGATAAATTGAGTAATTTAATACAGTGTAATATTACGCAGCAAAAAAATGAATTCACCATACCTGCACATTTCAATTTCAAGAATGAATTTCAAAAACAAAATATTAGAATAAAAAAAGAAGGAAAAAAGTCAGGTGGATATATAACAGTATGATACATTTTATCTTAAGTTCACAAATGAGCAAAACTAAATAATATTGCCAAAGAGACATAGATTACTATTACAAAGAAAAAACAATGAAATGTTTTATACAAAATGCAGGAAAGATTATCTCTGTGGCGAGAAAAAGGGACATGATCTCAGAAGGTTACACAGGGAACTTCTAAAGAACTGGTGCTGGTCTATTTCTTTAGCTTGTAGACTCATTAGTGTTCATATTACTACTATTTTTAAAAAATGCAGATATATTTTGTACTCTCCTTTGTGTGATATGCTTCACAATTAAAATAATTATATTATTCAGGGGCATACTCATGAAAAATTGGATAAGTAATCAGGTTTCCCTTGCTGAAAGACACTAAGTCAATATTTTTGCAGGCCAGTTTTGGCAATCATTCAAGAAACAGATAATGCTTATTTTATTCAACTCTTCTTTTTTTAAATATATTTTTATTCATTTCAGAGAGGACAGGAGAGGGAAAAAGAGATAGAAACATCAATGATGAGACAGAATCATTGATCGGCTGCCTCCTGTACACACCTTTTAGGGATCAAGCCTGCAACCCAGGCATGTGCCCTTGACCAGAATTGAACCCAGGACCCTTCAGTCCACAGGCCAACGCTCTATCCACTGAGCTAAACCAGCTAGGGCTTATTCAACTCTTCTTAATCCATTTCTTTACTTATGGAAATAAATGCACTATAACTTACTACATCAACAAATTAAAGTAGGAAATACATATGATCTTTAAGATTTCTTTTTAATCATATATATATATATACAGAGAGAGAGAGAGAGAGAGAGAGAGAGAGAGAGAGAGAGAGAGAGAGGCATCTACGCAAGCATCTATGTAAGAGAGAACATTGATTGGTTTCCTTTCTTATATGCCCTGACCAGGGGTCAAACCTATAACCTGCCCTAACCGGTTTGGCTCAGTGGATAGAGCGTCAGCCTGCGGACTCAAGGGTCACAGGTTCCATTACGGTCAAGGGCATGTGCCTTGGTTGCGGGCATGTACCCAGTAGGGGGTGTGCAGGAGGCAGCTGATCCATGTTTCTCTTTCATTGATGTTTCTAACTCTCTATTCTTCTTCCTTCCTCTCTGTAAAAAAATTAATAAAATATATATATATGTATTTTTAAAAAAACCTATAACCTTTCAGCGATGCTCCAGCCAGCTGAGCCACACCAGCCAGGGCTGATCGAAAAGATATTTTATGAATCACTTTTATTAAATAAGTAGTTGGCCATATTTTCTTTTGTTCCCTCAAACTCTTTTATTAATCCAGTCAACAAATGTTTATTAAACACTTATTTTGTTTGCCACTCACTGGGCTAATCACCGGGAACATTACAGTCATGCTCCTGTCTGCCTGGGAAAGACACAGAATACACAAGACTTAGACACACTGTAGTAGTGCTCTGAAGATGACAAACATGATGAGCTGGGTGAGGCAGGTTTGGAATGGAGGGATCAGGGAAACCCGCTCTAAGCAGAAGACATTTGATATTCTATTTTCAACCTTACAGAGTATTATTTTTAATAAAGTAAATATCAATCTTTAATATCCCACATTAACAAAAAAAAGTTCTTTATGGGTCCTTCCCCCAGCCCTCAGAGTAAAGGGGTCTTGAGATAAAAAACTGACTAAACCACTATGGCTGATCCCCAGCTGTGATTGGTTATGTCTTGCTCTGACCTCATAAGGAATTACAACCAACTCCTACATAAGGCCGTGGCTAGGTTGATGATTTTGTCCTTTATGGAGCCCGAAGCTGATTTGTGGTAACCTATGGGACTTGAACTAGTTAGCTTTTCTCTTCCCCACCCCAGTCCCCTTTCTGTTTCGTTTTTTTTTTTTAATTAATTTTTATTAATTTTTTATACATATCTCCCCATTGCCCCCCCTCCCTCCCAGGCGTACCCCGACCCCCCAGTGTCTGTGATCATTGGTTATGTTTATAAGCATGCTTACAAGTCCTTTGATTGATCACTTATTTACCTCACCTAACTTTAATCTTTCTGCTATAATTTCACAGTCTGTTTGATGCTTTATGATTTTTGTCCTCCTGAGAATTATCAGTCTACTCCCTTTCTGTGCTCCTGATTCTATTATATTCACCAGTTTATTCTGTTGATCAGATTTTTAATTCACTTAATTTTTAGATTCACTTGTTGACAGATGTGTATTTGTTGTTCATAATTTTTTGTCTTTTACCTTTTTCTTCTTCCTCTTCTAAAAGGGTACCTTTCAGCATTTCATATAATACTGGTTTGGAGTTGATGAACTCCTTTAGCTTTTTCTTCTCTGTGAAGGTCTTTATCTGCCCTTCAATTCTTAATGATAGCTTTGCTGGATAGATTATTCTTGGTTGTAGGTTCTTGTTGTTCATCACGTTGAATATTTCTTGCCACTCCCGTCTGGCCTGCATCGTTTCTGTTGAGAAATCAGCTGACAGTCGTATGGGTGCTCCCTTGTAGGTAATAAACTGTTTTTCTCTTGCTGCTTTTAATATTCTCTCTTTCTCTTTTGCTCTTGGCATTTTAATTATGATGTGTCTTGGTGTAGTCCTCTTTGGGTTCCTTTTCTTTGGGGTTCTGTGTGCTTCCTGGACTTGTAAGTCTATTTCTTTTACCAGATATGGGAAGTTTTCAGTCATTATTTCTTTAAACAGGTTTTCAGTATCTTGCTGTCTCTCTTCTTCTGGCACCCCCACAATTCTGATGTTGGTACGCTTGAAGCTGTCCCAGAGGCTCCTTACATTATCTTCACATTTTTGGATTCTTTTCTCTTCTTGCTTTTCCAGTTGAATGTTTTCTGCTTCTTTATATTTCAAATTTTTGACTTGATCCTTGCCTTTCTCTAGTCTGCTGTTAGTACTCTGCATAATAGTTTTCATTTCAGTCAGTGTATTTATTATCTTCTCTTGGGTCTCACTAAATTTATCCATCTTTTCTAGCATATTCTTGCAAAACCTTATAAGCGTGGTTTTGAACTCTATATCCAGTCGTTTTTTTTCCTCCATTTCTTTTGCTTGTAATCCCTTCCCTTGTCTCGGCATTTTCACTGTGCCGGGGAAACTTCTGTGCTGGATTCAGCCGCAGAAGCCTCTACTGAGCTTGGGAGGGGTGGAGTCTCAGGGCTTAAGGCACCGCCTTGCCTTCCAGTCGGCCTCGCCCTCCAGGGCCCCTGAGTCTCACGTGACTGGGTAATGGCTGGAGCGGTCTTTGTGCGCGCGCACCCGCAGCGCCTCCAACCGCTGCCTTTCCGGCTCCCCTGCGAACCAGGACCACACGAGTCTAGGTCCCCAGGGTTTCACCCAAAACAGGGGCCCAGTGGACTCAGAAGCGGCGCAGTTGGGAGGGTCTGTCTCCCGCCCACTCGCCAAAGCCAGCGGCACAATCAGCAGTCCGTCCTCCGCGTGGTGCCGTGCGCGACCAGGCCTCCGATCCTTTGCAACTCCCCTAAATTTCCGTGCACTTCTCCCTTTTCACAGTCCAAGCTCCCCCGTATGAGTTTCGGCTGGATCTGGGGTTTAGTGTCGTAGGATAAGGGGTTCAATGCCGTTGGGAGTCTCCGTTTCCCTCCCGCCAGAGAAAGCCAGCCAGGCACTCCGGCACCCGCTCTCTCAGCGCGCGTCTCCGTACCTCAGCTTTTTGCAGCTCCTCTGGGTCTCTGTGAGCCCCTCTCTTTCCCTCTAGCTGTAGAACTTCCACTCAGTCAGCTTTCCTGTGGTTCTGGATGGTGTCCGTTCTGTCTTTTAGTTGTAGTTTTGAAATTGTTGTGCGAGGCAGCAGTATAGGTGTTTACCTATGCCGCCATCTTGGATTCCTCTCTTTCTGTTTCGTTTTTTATTTATTCTTTTTTTCTCACATTTTTTCTTTTTCTCATTTTTTTCTTTAGAATTTTTTAAGTTCATATAGTTAATATTTGTACAGTTAGTATAGTTAGCCATTTTTATTTGTATTATGTATTGACATAGTATAGTTAATATTGGTATAGTTAGTAAACTTAGAATTGTTTTTTAGTATCATTAGTTAGCATTGTTATATAGTTTTGTTAGTATTGTTTGTTGGCATAGTTAGTAAGCTTAGTTAGTATTGATAATACTGTCAGTTAGTGTAGTTAGCAAATCACCATGTCTAATGGTCTTGCAGCCATTTTTGCCCCAATTGGCCATTACAAGCTCCTGATCACCATTGGCCAGAGTGAGGTTGGCCTGGCATATCATGACCAGGACAGGAGTGGCTGTCAGTCACTAACCTTTGGGGATTCTCTAGACTTTTTCAAGAAGTCCACTGTCTGAATGGTTTGAATCTCCCAAATATTACAAAGTTATTTGAGGTGATTGTCACCAGGGAAACATTATTCCTCTTTATGGAGCCTGTGAGAGAAGGGATTTATTTGACTATCTGGAGGACCACAGCTTCATGACTCGAGTCATATTTTGGCAGCTGGTGTCAGCCATTCAGTACTACTACTAGAGGGGCATGGTCCACAGGGACCTGAAGCCAGAGAACATACTTTTAGATGCTGACTTTGGCCCAGTAGTGAATTTATAGGCCATAAGCTGAGCACATTCTATGCCACCCCGGAGCTCTTCCTGCACCAAACCAATGATGGCCCTGGGGTTAATGTAGGGAGCCGGGGAGTATTTCTGTACAGGATGGTGATGGGGTCCCTGCCATTTGTGGGAGAGGACTTTTAGGAACTGAAGCAGCATATACTAAGAGGCACTTTCATGTCTCATATGTCATATCTATAGAATGTCAGAAACATGAAATAAAAGTAATGACCCTCAACCCCAGCAAAAGAAGAATCCTGGAACATAAAATGAGACCCATGACTCAACATGGGCCAGGAGAGGGGACTCAGGCCTAACAGTGAGCTTCCCTGTGGCAATGTGGACCCCCAAGTAACAAAACATGAAAAACCTGAGCAAGATGACATCCAGGAGTCAACACCGCGGGTGGGCAGCTTCTCCATCTACCAAGCCGTAGCCAGCCTCAGGTGCTGGGGCCTGGTTTCTCCATCTCCCCCAGGATGTGGGGCTGGCTGTGGCCTGGGATCATGGGGCATGCGACTTCTTTGTCTCCCTGGATGCAGCCAGCCTCAGGCACTGGCGCCCGAATTCTCCAACCCCGACAGGCCCAGAGTGGTGGAGGGCGGGGCTGCCACCATGTTTTCAGGTTAATTTGCACACTCACTCTGATTGGCTGGTAGCGCAGTAGAGTGACAGTAATTTGCATGTTTCTCTTTTATTAGTGTAGATTTGGTTCTTTTAAATTTGATAATAAACTTGATGCTCCAGAAAGAAAAGAAATACATATGATGATTCTAAAAGATGCAGAAAAAGCTTTTAATAAAAAGTCAATTCAGTGATTAAAATATATTTTTTAACAAACCAGGTAATAAAAGGGAAGTTTCTTAATCAACTAAAAACCTGCAGCAAACATTACACTTAATATTAAAGTTATAAATGCATTTTCTTTAAAACTTGCCAAAACCGGTTTGGCTCAGTGGATAGAGCGTCGGCCTGCGGACTGAAAGGTCCCGGGTTCGATTCCGGTCAAGGGCATGTACCTTGGTGGCGGGCACATCCCCAGTAGGGGGCGTGCAGGAGGCGGCTGATCGATGTCTCTCATCCATGTTTCTAACTCTCTATCTCTCTCCCTTCTTCTCTGTAAAAATATCAATAAAATATATTTTTTTTAAAAAACTTGGCAAGGATGTTCATTCACTACTATTTCAGTTACTATTTAGCGTACTAGAAGGTATAGTCTGACTTTAACAAGTAAGAGTAGGTACCTTCATGTGAGTCATCTAGGTACCCAGTTTTGTCCTTGACTGCCAGTATACTCAGGTACTTGGTAGAAGAAAACATTAAATTTTAAAAAGAAAGCCTAGCTAAGACCGGTTTGGCTCAGTGGATGGAGCATCGGCCTGCAGACTGAAAGGTCCCAGGTTCGATTCCGGTCAGGGGCATGTACCTTGCTTGCGGGCACATCTCCAGTGTGGGGTGTGCAGAAGGCGGCTGATTAATGTCTCTCTCTCATCGATGTTTCTGACTTTCTATCCCTCTCCCTTCCTCTCTGTGAAAAATCAATAAAATATATTTAAAAAATAAAAAAGAAAGCCTACATTATCCTAACTTTTAAGTTATTCATACAAGTAATGTTTAAAATAAAATGTCTAAAAACAATAAGAGATAAACAAGTCAAGGCAATACAGGATTAAACATCAGTGCCTGCCATAATTAACTGATCATTAATGTACTCTTTTTCTCTCATCCCTGCCTCACTTTCCATACTTTCTCACTTCCTATCCTCTTACTTTCACCCAACTTCTTACTTCTAGTTCTGCTTCTGAAGGACTCTAGCCTCGCACAGCAGATATATAGTCACATAAACCCCACCACAATCCAGATATAGAACAACCTAACAAATTTTCTTGTACCCCTTTGCAGTCAGTCCTCTTTCCCTAACCTCAACCTCAAGCAACCACTGAACTTCTTTCTATTATGATCATTTTGCTTTTTACCCATCTTAATAATGAAAGGCCTGTGGTTGTAATGCTATAATGACCAACGACTAGATGGGGAACCATGGGGAACTGGGTGGGTGGCAGTGGTGGCTGGAGCAAAGCAGCCTGGGTCCCGGGTGGGTACCTGGTAGTAGCTGGAGAGAAGCAACCTGGGTCCTGGGTGCCTGACAGCTGATGGGAAGGCAGGGCACTGAGGGGGGGAGCACGGGGAGGCAGGCATGGTGAGGTATGCCCGGGTGGGCGGGGCCTCGAGATTTTGCACGCTGGGCTTCTAGTCTGTATATATAAAAGCCCAACAACTGGAACAGCAGAACTTCCAGCATGTCCAGTGGCTATGGCGCACACTGCAGCAGCCAGCCAGCCTGCTCCAGGTCCCAAAAGGCACCTCCTTGGCTGGCCCTGCTCACAAGCAGCCCCTAACACACTGATGGGGGATGGCTCTGGCTGGCCAACTGCCTGAGGCCTCTTCCCCCAGCCAGCCCCATCCGCAGCTTCTCCCCCCTGCCAGCCCAGCCTGATGGGCCCCTATCATGGCAGGCCAGCCAGATCCCACCAGTGCATGAATTTGTGCAAGGGTCCTCTAGTTTTCATATAAGATAAAATCTTGATTTAAATTTTTTTTTCATCTTATTGACTTTATTGCATGGAAGTTAAAGAGAATTTATTGTATACTAGTGACCCAGTGCATGGATTCATGCACATTGAAAGGAAATTAATTAGAAGGTGGCCAGCAGGGTGGGACTTTGCAAGATGGGCCAGACACACCCTGGAGTCAATCACCAGCGATCCTTCCCTTGGTTGCACTTGGGACAGTGCCAGAGCTTAAAAGGCATCTGCAGAGTGAGAGGGGTCCCTCTGGCAGATGGGGTCCCTCAGCCTGGCCTGCTGGAATCAGCCAAAACCAGCTATCCAAAATCCCCCAAGGGGTCCCAGAGTACGAGAGGGAACTCTGCAAAGTTGCTGTCGTAAAAGGTGAGGAACGTAAATGCAAGTGTGCAGTAAACCAGATTCGGGGCCAACAGTACCCCAGCAACAGCATAACCCACAGCTGAAGGTGGAATCTAGTGGCTCCGTAAGGAATCATGCTCCCTCCTCTCTGGTTTTGGGGTGTGTCACCTGAAAACCGCCATTGCCAAGTCACTGCAGCTCGGCAGCTCCTACATTGAGTGTCTGCCCCCTGGTGGTCAATGTGCAGCATAGTGAAACGTCAGGCAGTTGGACAGTTAGCCCAGTGTATGAAATTCGTGCATGGGATGAGGTGTCCTTCAGCCCAGCCTTCTCCCTCTTAAATATGGTTCCCAACTGCTTGCCTGCCTGTCTTCCTGATTGCTGCTGACTGCTTCTGCCTGCCAGCCTGATCACCCCCTAACCACGCCCCTGCAGTCCTGTTTTCTCCTAACTGCCCTCCCCTGCAGGCATGGTCACCCCTAACTGCCCTCCCCTGCAGGCCTGGTCCCTGCCAACTGCCTTCCCCTGTTGGCCATCTTTTGGTGGCCATCTTGTGTCCATATGTGGGCAAAATCTTTTGACCACATGAGGGCAGTCATCTTGTGTGTTGGAATGATGCTCAATCTGCGTATTACTCTTTTATTAAATAGGATGCTTGAAACTGCTAACTTTGTCCAAAAGGGATCCTAGGGAGAATCTCATTTGTGTCTATTGCTGGGAGACACAGGAATGGCCACTTGAAGTCTATAGGTTAGAAGATTCCAAAATCCTGAGAGATTAACCTCCAGGGAAGAAGCTAGCATACAAGATTAGTCATTGGAGGGTCCGGGGATGATATTGAGCCATATTTTCTACTTAGATCTGTGTCCGAGTTCATCCCCCTTCATAAACTCATAGTTGAGTAATATGGGCAGCCAAGTGCAGAGTATATACTGGGGAGAGGAGGAAAAGTGAGCCATGACTCAACTCGGAAAAAGCAATTTCCCTAAAATCTGTGTGACATTACTATACAAGCATCATGTCTTTAATACTCACTCATGAAGCATGACACCCAAAGCATATTTGCCCAGAATTTGAGGAGCTTTGGCACCTTGAAAAATCCTGTATATCTGCCTCAATGATGCACAGAGAGGGGGTAGGTGGCAACCAGAGCAGGTAACAGCTTAGTGAGCACCAACAGCCATGATGGGCATCTTTGCATGGTTTTAGCAGCAGAATCCTGAGCAATTACAGCTCCTGGGGTCCAGGAAGTAGACAACATAGCCCAATGATTAAGAATTTGGACTTCAGAGTCAGACAGGTCTGTATTGAAACCCCAAATGTCATTCCACCCTGCCTACATGAGGTGCCCTGATGTGACTAATGCTGACTAATGGTGCGTGTCCAATCGTTAACAACTACTGTATTTCATTCCCTCAACAAATACTTATTGAGGACCTAAGTATAACAGGCGCCACTGAGGATATGGCAGTGAGCAAAGCAAATGAGTTCCTTTCGCTAATGGATAAAGTACAGAGGCTCAACTCCCTCTGTGCTGGTATCCTGGTGTCTTAGTATTTCCAAGTTATAGACCCTTTATTACCTGCTACCAAGCTCTCTTGAAACACTTGGATTTGAAGTCTGCAGTTTTGCCCTGGATACTCTCATCAATATCCTCTTGAGTCTCTGCCCTTTCCTTCTCCTACCCCCGACCGAGGCGATTTCTTTGCTGGGAGAAGAGCATTCAGATACTTATCCTCTAACAGCCCTGGTAACCTCATCAGAAGAAAGGAGAGCTGTCTAATTCCCTGAGATCTGTGCAGCCCTTATGTACCTTTGCCTTTCTTTTTGCTTCTCTGGCCTTTCGTGAAGAGACCAAGTTAATAGCCCAGTGTTAAAAATGATCCCATTAAGAACCCAGTCCTGGGGATCTCTGTCCTGTCCTTATTTCTATCAGAGGCTGGCTCCAGCTGAAGTTGCTTGCTTACTTCATGCTCCCTTTATCAGTCAGGCTTCTTGAATACAAAGAACAGCAATGGAACATAAGTGGAAAATAAATTTATTAGAAGAATATTGGATGACTCACAGAATTGGCTGGGAAATGGAGAACCAGTCTTGGAAAACAGGCAGGAACCGGGGGCTGGCAGCTGCAGCAGTCTGGTTAAGAGGACAAACATCATAGACATACACACTCATCACCATTGCACTGAATGGTTCAACTGGCACTGTGGCATCTGTTGCTAACTCCTCCTGCTTGCATCACTGACTGAGTCCTACAGTGAGCACCTAGTTGCAGAGCCTAGATTACAGGCCTGAGCATTAGCTGTCTAGAAATTCAAGCAAAACTTAATGACATATTAATTGATTACTCTCTTTGTTTTCCTTAGCTTCCCCTAGCTGATACCACCCCTCCCCACCCCCCAAATTGGAAGGACCAGAATTGGTCATGGGTTGAGATGATAATCATTTTTGCAAAGAGGCTTCCATGGGTTTCATGCTGACCCCATTTGGGCCCATCATTGTATAACCATCCTTTGGATTTTGCTATTATTTCTTTTTATCGAGAGTTGTCTTTAGTTCCATTGTAACTCCCTTGCCCTGGTCCTCTGCCTCTTTCTTTGCCATGTTTCTCTGCAACATTATTTGAACCTGTTCATTCTGCTGTGTTTTCATAACTAAGACCTTTCTCCCAGCCTTAGTCATTTCAAACTGTAGTCCTGTGTTCTAGACCTTTTCCAGCTTTAAGGCCATTATACTGGAAAAATCTGTGCATATTTAGCTAAAGTTATTTCTTTAACAAATTTTATTTTAGAGAGAGGGGCGGTAAGGGGAGAAGAGAGAGTGAGAGAGAGAAGCATCTATTTGTTGTTCTATTTATTTATGCATTCATTGATTGTTTTTTGTATGTGCCCTGACCAGAGATCAAATCTGCAGCATTGGTGTATTGAGACTACTGTAAAACCAACAAAGCTACCCAGACAGGGCTAGCTAAAGTTATTTTTCTTCAACCACCGCATTCTGCTATCCAAACACTTCACTTAGCTCTAGAACAATCCTACTCATAAAATCCAGTTTTCTTTTGCATGTTACAAACTTCTCATTTCTACTATATTTCATTGTTCTCCTAAATTTGTAGAGATTTTACATTTTTGGTGTTTTTTAAATATATAAACCAAAAGGTTTCGAAGAGCCTCCTTTTTCAGTATTTACCTAATGTTTTTTCCCCTCTTAAGTACTTGTCCGCATATTTAGTTTTGTTGGGTTTTTTTTTCGTTATCTTTTGTAATAACAAAAAATAAGGCCAAACAGTCTAATGATACTAGACTGGCTAAAATGTTGTTGTATATTCATATAATGAAATTCCAAATGTTGTTGTATATTCATATAATTTAAATTCACTTAAAAGAATTATATTGGTGTATGTATCTACATTGATATGGAGCCATATTCAACGTATCATGATATGAAAAAAGCAGAGGACAGAAGTATGTGTATATTATCATTTGTGGAGGAAAAATTTGTATATACAAAGAATATCTCTGGAAGGGTACACAAGAAACTAGTAATGGTGATTCCCTCAGAGAAAGAATCTTTAGGTAGTGGGGAGGGTGGGAGAGAGACCTTCTTTTCACTGTGTACTCAATATAGTGCCAAAATGAAATAAATTATTTCTACAGGGGGAAAAAACACAGGGACAGAGGCAAAAACTGTAATAATGTGTGATTCATCCAGAAGACATTGAAAAATGACTCCATTTAAAGACTTTTGGTTCGTGGTTTAAATAATTTCTGATTTCTTCTCTGGGTTTGATTGCCACAAAAACTTTGGGGAAAACAGGATTTTTTTAAAATTTCACTTTATCTCTGTGGAGGGGCTGACCTCCATTTTTGAAGAGTAATTCTAGGACACAGTAGTCAGATATCTAACGGTATCTTTCCTTCTATGTTACCCCCTCTTCACCAAGTATGTATTGAGCATCGGCAGGGCCACCAGCCAGGGGCTACACATTGAGGTGACCCATGTGCCACAAACAGGTGTCACACTCTGATGAGAATAAAGTGGAAGAAAATATACACTTGACCCTGGGGAAGTGCCCACAACCAAGGTATGTGCCCTTGACTGGAGTCGAACCTGGCACCCTTCAGTCTGCAGGCCAACATTCTATCCACTGAGCCAAACAGGTTAGGGTGACCATGATAACTCTTGCTTCATCATTGAAGGCACAATTCTGTGTGATTTTCTCCTTCCAAGTTCTTGAAATAACAGTAAAAGAGATTTATAATTTTTTTAAAGCCCTGTAAATATTCAGACACATTTACTTCCAAGCTATGCATATTTTTCTTTCAATATTCCAGTAGGTGTAAATAATTTTGAAGAAACCAAGATTCTGTTTTCATGGCACAAGTTCTAGTAGAACAAACCAAGCAAATAATAAACTGTAGAAAATTCAGAGCAGAAGTTTCTGTTTATATTTTAAATACATGTCTTTAATTTTGTTACAATATTATTCACAGTTTTCTTTGGATCTGAGGGATTTCAGCAAATAATACTGCAGGTTTAGAAATAAAATAAATTTTTAGCCTTTTTTCCCCATTTGGCACTCTATAGACATCTAGCAATGCTATGAGAATCCAGTTTTTTAGTTATTTTCCAAAGATTTAAACAACTGTTTCCACCCATTTTTTTTACACATTTGTAGAGACTAAAAGCAGAATAACTGAAACAGAAATATCTGGTGCTTCACTCTGCCGACTTGCAATTGTAATATTCATCATTTTTCCACTGGAGAAGGCCTGGAAAAATAACAAACCCAAGCCATAAAGGAAGCCATCAAGAAGCCATTAGGAAGTCAAATTGACCACAAAAGCCTAAGGAATAGCAATCCCAGACTATATAGTGTATAGAGATAGATATGTCATTCTTTTTTTTAAATTTTTTAAAATATATTTTTATTGATTTCAGAGAGGAAGAGAGAGATCGAAACATCAATGATAAGAGGAAATCATTGACTGGTTGCTTCCTGCATGCCCCTAATTGGGGACTGAGCCTGCAATCTAGGCATATGTTCCTGACCGGAATTGAATCCAGGACCCTTCAGTCTGCAGACCAGTGTTCTATCCACTAAGCCAAACCGGCCAGGGCTAGATATGTCATTTTTTATTCATATGTGCATTGTGCTTAGAAGTTAAAAACATGGACTGGCTGAGTTTTAATCTTGACTTCGTTACTTATTACTAGAGGCCTGTGTGTCCCTCAACCCAGCCTGCACTCTCTCCAATATGGGACTCCTTAAGGGATGTCCAACTGCCCATTTAGGCCCAAACCTATGGGCAGTTGGACATCCCTCTCACAATCCAGGACTGCTGGCTCCAGCTGCTTGCCTGCCTGCTCTTCTGCTTTCCCCTAACTGCTTCTGCCTGCCAGCCTGCTCACCCCCTAACTACTCTCCTGCTTGCCTGATTGATGCCTAATTGCTCCCTAACTGCCCTCCCTTGCAGGCCGGGGTCCTCCCCAACTGCCCTTCCCTGCTGTCCCAGGCGGCCCCAACTTCCCTCTTCTGCCAGCTTAATCACCCCTAACTGCCCTCCTCAGCTGGCCATCTTGTGGTGACCATCTTGTGTCCACACAGGGGCAGCCATCTTTGACCACATGAGGGCAGCCATCTTGTGTATTGGAGGGACAGTCAATTTGCATATTACTGTTTTATTAACTAGGATAGAGGCCTGGTGCATTGGTAGGGACCAGCTGGTTTGCCCTGAAGTGTGTTCCAGATCAGGATGGGGGCTCCCTTGGGATGTGGGGCAGCCTGGGCAAGGATCCTGTGGTGGTTTGCTGGCTGGCCATGCCCCCCGGCAACACAAGCAGAGGCCCTGGTATCTGGGATTTATTTATCTTCTATAATTGAAACTTCGTAGCCTTAGTGGAGGCCAGGGCAGGCCAGGGCTGAGGGAAGCTTGCTTTCTCCATCACCAAGGGCAACTCAAGCCTCCTGCTGTCTCCAGCTCCGTGGCTGTTGCCATTTTTGTTGGGATTTATTTATCTTTTTTTTAAATTTAATAAATTTTTATTGTTCAGATTATTACCATTGTTCCTCTTTTTCCTCCCATAACTACCCTCCACCTGGCTCCCACCCTTCTCTCTGCTCTTACTTCCCCCACCAATGTCCTCATTCATAGGTGTACAATTTTTGTCCAGTCTCCCCTGCACTCCCCTTACCCCTTTCCCCCTGAGAATTATCAGTTCACTCTCTTTCTATACCCCTGATTCTATTATATTCACCAGTTTATTCTGTTCATCAGTTTTTTAATTCACTTGATTTTTAGGTTCACTTGTTGATAGATATGTATTTGTCGTTCATAATTTTTATCTTTACCTTTTTCTTCTTCCTCTTCTAAAAGAGTACCTTTCAGCATTTCATATAATACTGGTTTGGTGGTGATGAACTCCTTTAGCTTTTTCTTATCTGTGAAGCTCTTTATCTGCCCTTCAATTCTGAATGATAGCTTAATCTTGGTTGTAGGTTCTTGCTATTCATCCCTTTGAATATTTCTTACCACTCCCATCTGACCTGAATAGTTTCTGTTGAGAAATCAGCTGACAATCGTATAGGTGCTCCCTTGTAGGTAATTTTGTCTTTTGCTCTTGGTATTTTAATTATGATATGTCTTGGTGTGGTCCTCTTTGGATTCCTTTTGTTTGGGGTTCTGTGCACGTCCTGGACTTGTAAGTCTATTTCTTTCACCAGGTGGGGGAAGTTTTCAGTCATTATTTCTTCAAATAGGTTTTCAGTATCTTGTTCTCTCCTTCTTCTGGCACCCCCATAAGTCTGATGTTGGTATGCTTGAAGTTGTTCCAGAGGTTCCTTACGCTATTTTCACATTTTTGGATTCTTTTTTCTTTTTGCTTTTTCAGTGGAGTGTTTTCTGCTTCTTTGTATTTCAAGTCTTTGACTTGATTCTTGCATTCCTCTAGTCTGCTGTTAGGTCTCTGTATAATATTTTTTATTTCAGTCAGTGTATGCTTAATTTCTAGTTGGTCCTTTTTCATCTCCTCTTGGGTTTCACTAAATTTATCCATCTTTTCTAGGAAATTCTTGAAAAACCTTATAACTATGGTTTTGAAATCTATATCCAGTCATTTGTTTTTCTCCATTTCTTTCGTTTGTGATCTGTTCCTTTGTCTCCACATTTTCACTGCTTCCCTGAGTTTATAGAGTAGCTTTGTGTGCTAGGTGTTCTATATGGCCCAGTAGCTCTGCCTCCTCAGTTACCTGAGGTGGTCTTTCTTGGTGCATCCCTTTGTGGACTATGTTTACAGCCTTGTTGTAGTTAAGTCTTGATTGTTGCTGGTATCACTGGGGAGAATTGACCTCCAAGCCAATTGGTTGTGATGATCAGCTGTGTCTATGTCAGGAGAACTTCTGTGCTGGAGTCAGCCTTATTATACAAGACTTGCTAAGCTGTTCAACCACTTGCTATGATGTGCACTGATCACCAGGGGGCAAATAGTCAACCAGTCTATCAGCCGTTATGATGTGCACTGATCACCAGGGGGCAAACGCTCTGACCAGTAAGTTAGCTTGCTGCTGGGCTCTGATCAGAACTGAGTGAGATGGGCCAGACATTCCCTGGAGCCCTCCTGTGGTCCCTCCCCAGCTGGCCAACCTCCTGTGTCCCTCCCTTTGCCCAATCGTGCACTGGTGGGGTCCCTTGGCCTGGCCTGTGCCCTCTCACATTCCGGACCCCTCAGGGGATGTTGAAGAGCCAGTTTTGGCTTGATCCTGCAGGCCAGACCAAGGGTATTTATTTTCTGTGATTTTTAGAGAGTGAAAGGGAGAGGGAGAGGAAGAGAAGAACACTGCTGTTATTGATTTGTTGCCACACATGCCCCAACTGGAGTCAAGGATCAAACCTGCAACCCAGGTACATGACCTCGACCTGGAATTGAACCCCAAAACCCGTGATATGTGGCCGACACTCTAACCACTGTGCAACACTAGTCAGAGCAATTATTTTCTCTTTTTTTCCTATCTTTATTCTCTTTCTCCTCTCCTTTACTTTCTGAAAACCCTTGATTTGTCCAATCAACAAAAGAAGAAGAGCTAAGAGTTGTTTTTTTTGTTCCTTATCTGTATTTCTGTGCTCTTTTATAATCACCTGCATCACAGAGAATTATGGTGTATTGTGGTTATGTGTTGATATATCTGTTACTCCTACATACCTCTCTTTAAAATTTTGTTTTTCATGGTGGGCTCTCAATAAATGTGTGTTGGATTGAATTTACCTGAATAGAACATAATAAAATTGAAGCTATTCAGAGCTCAGAATGTATTTCACACACTCAGATCAAGTGATTTATTCAAAAGGAGTTTCCAGAGGGTTAAAAATAGAGATCTGGGTCCTGGCAGTTTTGTTCAGAGAATTTTGAGGGGGTGAAATAGCTCTAGCTGCAGGATAAGGTCTTTGTTATGAGAAAAATGCAAATATGAAGAATTGCACGGCACTGCCAGGGAAATGTCTGGGTATTTTGAACCTTTGGCAGAACTGTATTTCTGTCTGGAATACACTTCCTTCCCTTTGCTCATGTCTTCTTAGGCTTAACCCAGTAACACATAATAAATAGGCAAAATTTAAATCCTGATCCCTTGAAATTATGACCTGGCAGTTTCTTCCCCAGTCACAATTTTGAAGTTAACATGATGTATGAATAAGGCAACTGCATGGCCTGACTTTACTGCCTCATTTAAAAAAAATTAAATTTATTGGGATGATATTGGTTAATAGGGTCATATAGGTTTCAAGTATACATTTCTATGATACATGATCTGTATGCCTATTACATTGTGTACCCACCACCCAAAGTCAAATAGTTTTCTGTCACCATATATTTGGTCCCCTTTACTCCTTATCCCCCCTTGTTCCCTCTTTCCTCTGGTAACCACCATACTTTGTCTATGAGTTTCATTTTTATAGTCCACATATGTGCCACAGTTTTTTTTAAATACATATATTTTTTTATTTCAGAGAGGAAGAGCAAGAGATAGAAATATCAATGATGAGAGAGAATCATTGATTGGCTGCCTCCTACACACCCCACACTGGGACTGAGCCCACAACCCAGGCATGTGCCCTGACCAAGAATCGAACTGTGACCTCCTGGTTCATAGGTTGACAATCAATCACTGAGTCATGTGGTCCGGGCTGCTTTAGTTATTTTGTAATTTAAATTTTATATTGTTGACACTATTGCAGCTGTCTCCTGTTTTCACCCTCTTTGCCTACCTGCATCCAGTCTCCCCACCCACATTGACCCTCACCACTCTGCCTCAGTTTTCATTTAAACTATTATCTTTCAAAATCAGACTTGTCTTGTTTTTGGTTCATATTTATGGAGGTCCTATAATAAATAGTTTATCTATGTGAGAAAAGTTCTACATAATATCATTTTTAAGGTATGCTTTATTTCCTTTATATTTTAAAATATGGAGTAGGAGAGTATTTAGACCTGTAAAGACATTTATTTGAACAAATTCTTGAACTTCACCAACAATAGAAAATACAAGTTAGGCCCTAACTGGTTTGGCTCATTGGATAGAGAGTCGGCCTGCGGACTGAGGGTTCACAGGTTCAATTCCTGTCAAGGGCATGTACCTTGGTTGTGGGCACATCCCCAGTAGGGGGCACTTGCAGGAGATAGCTGATGGATATTTCTCATTGATGTTTCTAACTCTCTATCTCTCTCCCTTCCTCTCTGTAAAAAAAAAATCAATAAAATATATATTTAAAAAAGAAAAGAAAATACAAGTTAGGATGTGAAGGGAGCTGGCTATGACATCTGTCTCCACACTGATCGTCATCATTGATTCTGCTGATCCAGCTGGCTAGGGAGGTGCCCCCCCCCTCCTTTCTTCCTCCCTGCTCATGTGCGTCCCTCCCGAAGCTGCACATTTGTGTTCCGTGGAAGACAACAACTTTCCCCATAGAGAAGAGGATCATTCTTCGGTCAAGGGTATATGAGCAGCTATGCTCCCTTGCTAGAACCCCCAAATAAGCTCTCGAGGTCTATTTGTAGGAGAACACAGGGTAGTTAAGACTCCAGACACATCCTAATAAGGGGGAAGGAGAGTGCAAGTTAAAATTAGATACCATTTTTATATAGAATTCTTTATTTGTTCTTTTTTATTGATTTTTTAGAGAAAGAGGAAGGGAGAGGGAAAGAGAGAAAAACCCATGTGTAGGTGTCGAGCCAGCAACCCGGCCATGTAACCTGACTGGGAACCATTTGGTGCATGGGACAATGCTCAACCAACTGAGCCACCCAGTCAGGGCTAGATACCATTTTAAAAAACATAACAACTGCCCAATAACATATATTTTTAAATTATAATATGTAGTACTGGTAAAGGTTGGCGAATCAGGTACACCCTCTAATAGGAATATAAAATCTTTAAAACAATTTTTCAGTGTCTATTGAGAGTACTAAAAAATTCAGGCATATTAAACTAATACTGTTACTTCTAGGAAAGCTTTCTAAAGGATGTAGGCAAAGATTCATGCATAAAGATGTTTGGCAAAGTATTTATTACAATGAAAAATTAGAAGAAATCTAAATATTAAGTATTAGGAGTTCAGCCCCATAAATTTAGGGCTTTCATATCTATGTACTGGATTACTATGCTGGCTTTTGAGTTCTTTCAACATAAGTGTTCTCTGAGTGAAATAAAGTTAAAATAGTAATTTTAAAGAATAATAAATGATGATCATGATTTTCTTATGAAGAACATAAAAAACAAAGTAAATATATAATATTAATAATGTATATTAAGTCAGTATGTCCATCTGGAATTAAATCAAGATCTCTGACTATGGGTTATGGATAATTTTAGTTCTTATTCTTTGCACCATTCTGTGTTTTCAAATGCTCTGTAATGAGCATGTGTTATTGTAATAACCAGGAAAAAATAATTAAAAATTATGAAGGCTTATCAGTGAACCTTAACATAAAGATAAAATATTATATAGGAAGGTAGGTGGGTGAATAAGGGAGTCAGCAGAGATTTGTCAAAGAAATTCGTGCTGCTGCCATCCCTCCCCAAGTTCCATTCTTCTGGCGTGCCTTTTGCACCCCTCCCACTAGGACATCAGTCCCCTTCTGTTTGGGAGCCCTCTTCCTTTTCACCCCTAACCCCTCCTGGCACCCAGCCACCTGCTCAGGGGTGCCCTCTCCTCCAGTTGTGGCCAGTAGGGCTGGTTTTGTAAGATACTGGGTTGGTACACATTGATTTTTTTCCCCCTTGTAATTTAAACAGGCCCAGCATTGTTAGTTCTATTTAATGGACACAAGATAATGTTAGAGCTGAAACTGTTTTGGCTCAGTGGATAGAGTGTTGGCCTGAGGACTGAAAGGTCCCAGGTTCAATTCTGGTCAAGGGCATGTACCTTGGTTGCAGGCACATCCCCAGTGGGGGGCATGCAGGAGGCGGCTGATAGATGTCTCTCTCTCATCGATGTTTCTGACTCTCTATCCCTCTCCCTTCTTCTCTGTAAAAAATCAATAAAATATGTTAAAAAAAAGATAATGTTAGAAGTTTTAAAGTGATTAAACTTACATACCTATGCAATCGGAAAAAAAAAACCAAACACAAAACAAAATGAAATTTGTGCTAGGAGAGAGCATCACAGGGGACCATTCTGTAGACCCAGGAGTGAGCATCCAGCTTTGCCAGTTACAATCCAGAGGATATGTAAATGCTGAGAACTCAGTACCAGTAAGCCAAGATCATGGGAGAATTCAGTTTGAATGTGCCTTAAATAATTGAAAACTTCTCTGTGCCACGGGGGAGATGGTCAGAGAAGAGAGCACCAAGAGTTGAAGGAGAGTGTTAATGGAAGTTTATAGCTATGAAGTGACATGGCAAGGCAAAACATTGTCTCCGGGAAAAATCACCCAGCTGCCCAGACAGGTCCCCCACCTCTGCCCAGGAAGGTGGAAATTAAGTAATTTATTATTCTCATTCTCATTTATTTATTTATTTATTTATCCAAGTTATTAAGTACCTCCTAAGTCTCAGGCACTGTGCAAGGAAGGCCCAGGGAATATATTAAGAAATAATACACTAGGAACATACTTGTAATCGAACAAGGTTGGTTTATTAACTCACTGCTGCTAAGGAGAACACACACTGTGAGGAATTGTGGGGCATTTCAGTAAGAGGGTTTTAGAAAGGCCTTAAAGGATTTATGTTTGAGTTAGGTAGCTGAGGGGAGGGTCCAAATGAGCAGGAGGGAGAGTGCAAGTTAAAATTAGATACCATTTGAAGTTTGGTCTGCATTGGGTGTTTTCAAGAAATGGGGTAAATCTATAACTGGGCACATCAATATGTCTTATCTGTAGGGAGGGCACACAAGAATAAGACTAAAGTTGTAACTGGGAAAGAAGAGGCAATTGGAGAGAGAATATTTTGTAGCTTGGGCAATGTTAATGTTTCCTCTCTGTTCAGATATGATTACAAGTTGTCTTGTTTTTTTAGATTCATCACGGTCACAGAGTGCTCTTGTCTGAAGTTAATGTTGGGTGACATTGTCTGTGCTCAGTTGGATAACATCAAGACCTAGCTGTGAGTGCTGGGCCGGCTTATGGCAACAGCAGGCCTAAGTGACTATATCAGGCCAGTTCCTAGATATCTCACAAGTAAAAAAGTAAATCTAGAACTTCAGATAATGCTAAGTACTGCAAAAAAATAAAATAAAATAAAATAAAAACCGGATGCAATGACAGTGACTCAAAGGTGGGATAGAAACCATTTGCACAGGTTGGTTGAAGAAGCCTCTCTCAGGAAGTAATGTTCCAATCAGGACCAGAAGAACATTACATTTGCTTATCTGTGTGAATCCTGGATGATGCTACAGCATGTATTTCTTATTGTGGGTTACCATTTAAAAAAGTTGAAAACCACTGCATGGTGAAGATTTCAACATGACTAAAAGAGTGAGAAGAGATGGGGTCTAGCTCAGACAAGTCCTGAGAGGCAAGGAGCTTCTGTTTTATTGTAAGTGTTAGACTAATCAATGTAATCGTTGGTTTTCATTTTTGACCAGTGAAATCACTTAACACAATGAAACATCATTTAAGACAGTATCATGACTGGATTTATGTTGTAAGAGGATTGCCCTGGATGTTGCATGGATGATAGATGGGAGGCAGGTGAGAGGCCTGGGAAAAGATCAGTAAGGATGTGGTTGCTTGAAATGCTGTTCTGATATTGACTCCTCAAGTTGGTCGGCTTTGGGAATCGGTGTTGTTAATTATCTGGCAGAATTTGGGCAGAAGGGAATTGCCTCATGTTAAACACATTCATAACAGATTGATAATTTTTAGCTCAAAATGAGAAATAAAACTATCAAGCAACTGAATTCTTGCTTACTGATTAATGCCATCTCTTTTCATGGGTAGCTAAATTAAAATCAATAGGTTGTTTGATGGCATTGCAAGAAATCAGAGCAAGGAGAATTAGTGAGAGCTGCTATTGGCACTATTTGTTGACTTGAACCTGGTCAGAAATACATTTTTCATGGAGGCCTAGTTTACAATACACAAAATATAGCTAAGACAAAATTTTTATAAATCAGAACATATCCTTATTACATGTGAGATAGTGATATTTTCTTGTGTGTGTGTGTGTGTGTGTGTGTGTGTGTGTGTGTGTGTGTGTTTTAGTTAAAAATGTTGAGGAATAGGCCCAATAGAATTATTTCAAGATCTAATGGGCCACAGTTCCCATTTTGAAAATCACTGTTGATTCTTCTTAATGCTAGTTGCCATCACACAGTGCTAGTCTAGGTTGGGATGATGCCCTAACAATAGCCCTCAGAGTGAGGGTGCAGGCTGCCCTCTGCCTCAACCTCCTCCCTTTCACGTTTCAAGTCTTGAACCATCTTCCCAGCCTCTGTCACCTATTAACCTCCAAAACCTGCTGGGGGCCTCCCCTTTGTTAGCCCAGAATTCGGACATGGGTGTCTCCCCAGCTCCCAGGTGTTGAATGGCACCTTGCTTGAACTGCCTCCTTTCTCAACCTGGTCTGGCCTTCACCCTTTTGAGCAACATGGCCCTCTCAGTCTGGATGGGATAGAAGTAGAGAATGAGCCACCTGCACAGCTGACCAGCAAGTGCCCCAAAGGTGAACTGGGCTACTCAGCTCCGTATTTCAGCGTCAGCAAACTGAGGTTAGATGGATACAACGTTCACCTCCAGCAGAAGTCCAGGACTGACTGGCCTTTTGTGCTGCAGGTGCGGTGAGTCTAACTGAGGACTCTGCAATTGGAGTCATGATTCAAAAGAGCCAGGAGCCAGAGGCCACGGAGTGAGGTTTCCTCCTGGAAAGTCTCTGCTGATCCACGCTTCCTAACTGAACAGCGAACAAATGCTTCTCAGCTCCATTAGGTTACCCACCTATGAGCAGGTAGGGGTGGAGGTGATGCTGAGATGAGTTAGAATTTAAGGAAGCCGCCGAAACCAGTTTGGCTCAGTGGATAGAGCGCCTGCGGACTGAAGGGTCCCAGGTTCGATTCCGGTCAGGGGCACGTAGCTTGGTTGTGTCACATTCCCAGTGTGGGTGTGCAAAAGGCAGCTGATCGTTGTTTCTGACTCTCTATTCCTCTCCCTTCCTCTCGATAAAAAATAAAATATATTAAAAAAAAACAAAGGAAAAAAGGAAGGAAGGAAGGAAGGAAGGAAGGAAGGAAGGAAGGAAGGAAGGAAG
>JAAGEH010000307.1:50889644-50965737 GCA_011751065.1 Lasiurus cinereus | reverse complement strand
TTATTCCTACTCAAAGTACTCAAAACACTACAAAAACAGACATTGTATTCAATTGTGCCTCTAAAAATAGTAACAAGATAATAAAACGTCCTAGAACTGGGGAATGAGGTCAAGAAAAGGTTATCCTTGGAGATTCACAGATTCATGGATGCAACAGTCTGTCTCTTCAGTCAGGACTTCAGCTAGTTGCTGAAGGTTAGCTGTAAGAGCAAGATGGTCTCTGCTCTCACACGCCGGGGTGAAAGACTTATCCAATAAACAATTAATTTTCCAAATGACTAATATGAGGATGAAACTAATAATGATTATGAACTGTAAGCTAAAATAGTGATTATACTTTTTGCTTGAAATGATTATTTGCAAGAAATCTTCTCTTAGTCTATTCAGGCTGCTATAACCAAATGCCATAAACTGCTGAAATTTATTCCTCACAGTCTGGAGGCTGGAAGTCCAAGATCAGGGTGCCACCATGGTCAGGTGAGGATCCTCTTTGGGGTTGCACACTTCTCATAGTCTCATTTTGTGGAAGGAGTGAGCTAGCTCTCTGGAGCCTCTTTTATTTATTTTTTAAATACTGTTTTTATTGATTTCGGAGAGGAAGGGAGAGGGAAGAGAGATAGAACAGTGGTTGGCAAACTCATTGGTCAACAGAGCCAAGTATCAACAGTACGATGATTGAAATTTTTTTTGAGAGCCAAATTTTTTAAATTTAAACTATATAGGTAGGTACATTGTTATTAACTTAATTAGGTTACTCGTTCAATGGCAGTGTATGAGTGCGCCCGCACGTGGTATTTTGGGGAAGAGCCACATTCAAGGAGCCAAAGAGCCGCATGTGGCTTGAGAGCCAAGGTTTGCCAACCACTGAGATAGATTATCAGTTATGAGAGAATCATCATCAATTGGCTGCCTCCTGCATGCCCCCTACTGGAGATTGAGCTCGCAATCCTAGGCATGTGCCCTGACCTAATCATCACCTCTTGAGGGCCCCACTTCCTAATGCCATCACATTAGGAATGAGTATTTCAATATATCCTAATTTGGGGGGATACAAATATTAAAGCCATAGCAAATCCCAAGAGACAGATAGCAAATGCCTTATACATTTGGAAGACCAAGCCCAATCCAGATATAGGAGTGTATCCCCATCTCATCCAAAGGTTGCTGATTGAATTAATTGGGGAGGGGATGTGGGCGGGGAGAAACAAACAGAGGGCTCTGTCTTCTCAGGAAAAGTGGAGCAACAGACCTAGATCTGTAATTGCCAGTGTCCCGTGGAGAGAGGGCCTAGGCCAGCCTCTCCAAAGATTTCAGCTGGCTTGGTAATATCTCTGGATAATCACACTAGAATTCTCTTTTGCCATTTACTCTCCTTATAAAATACAATTAATAGAAGTCAGTCTCTCTATGATTGAAAAGAAATTGCTAAAATTGAATTTATAAAGCTCATTGGGTCATGACATAATATCCTTTCTTTATATTGGTGATGTAGTTTTGCTATTTTTAGTAGTTGTTCCCATTAAGGATTTTGACAGCTTATCTTCACTAGTAATATTGGTCTGTAGTTTTCTTTTCCTTATAATGTCTTTGGCTTTATCAGATTAATAATGACCTCATAAAATTAACTGGGAAGTGTCTATTTTTCTGTTTTCTGAAAGAGTTTGTGTAGGATTGGTATCGTTTCTTAAACATTTGTTAACCTTCACCAAGTAAGCCATTGAGGCCTTGAATTTTCTTTTTGAATAGTTCTTCATTACAAATTTATTTGCATTAAGAGATATAAAGCTATTTGAGTTTTCTGTTTTGGAAATGTTTGTCTTTTGGGGAAATTGACCATTTTACTTTTTAATTTATGTTTTAAATACATTTTTACTGATTTCAGAGGAAGGAAGGGAAAGGGAGAGAGAAATGGAAACATCAATGATGAAAGAGAATCATTGATCCCCTGCCTCTTGCACACTCTCTACTGGAGACTGAGACCTCAACCCAGGCATGTGCGCTGGACCAGATTCGAATCGAGGACCCTTCAGTCTGCAGGCCTGAGATAAATAGGCTAGGGCGAAATTGACCATTTTATCTAAGTTGTCAAATTTATTGGCATTAGGTTGTTTATAATATTTCCTTATTTACTTTTATTTTAAAGTTTTAATTTTTTTATTATAGTGTACATGTAATATTCTCAGGTGTACAGTATAATGGTTAGACAATGTAATTTATAAAGTGTTTCCCTGATATTTCCATACATGATTATTACAGTGTTATTTTTTTCCCCTGTATCCCCCATCCATTCTTGTCTGCCACAATCATACAGACAGAAAGGGCAAGGGCACTTTTCTCTTGCATCTCAATATTATTGACTATATGTTCTATGCTGTACTTTATCCTTTACTCTTTTAAATGTTTGCAGCATCTGAAGCAATGTTTTCTCTTTCTTTCTTTATTTTTCCATCAATGGAAATATCATCTTTATTTCCAACATGCATGTAAAAATAGATGATATAACGAATATGACTTAATAAATACACTTACATTGTTAAATAAATATTAGTGAAGATCCCTAACCAGTTTGGCTCAGTAGATAGAGCATCTGTCTGCGAACTGAAAGGTCCCAGGTTCGATTCCAGTCAAGGGCATGTACCTTGGTTGTGGGCACATCCCCAGTAAGGGGTGTGCAGGAGGCAGCTGATCGATGATTCTCTCTCATCGATGTTTCTAACTCTCTATTCCTCTCCCTCCTCTCTGTAAAAAATCAATAAAGTATATTTAAAAAATAATAATAATAATGAAGAAAGAAATTCAATGAAATGCCCAGTTCTACACCAAACATGGAAACTTGGCAACAGTGGTTTCTCTTTCTTTCTTAATAGTGGCAATTTGTATTTTTCTCTCTTTTTTTCTTTATCAATCAAGCTAAGGATTTATCAAAATTTTTTTCAAAGACTTTATTGTTTTCATTGACTTTATTTTGCCCCCATTTCCTTTTTGCTTGATTTTTCATTTATTGTTTCCTTCTTCCACATACGTTTAACTTGCTTTGAGTTTTTTTTTAAATATATTTTATTGATTTCTTACAGAGAGGAAGAGAGAGGGATAGAGAGTTGGAAACATCGATGAGAGAGAGACATCGATCAGCCGCCTCTTGTACGCCCCCTACTGGGGACGTGCCCGCAACCAGTATACATGCCCTTGACCTGAATCGAACCCGGGACTCTCCAGTCCGCAGGCCGACGCTCTATCCACTGAGCCAAACCGGTTTCAGCTGCTTTGAGTTTTTACAAGATGCTTAATTTTCATTCAGTTTAAGATATTTTCTAAATTTGCTTGTGATTTTCTTCTTGGACCCTTCTTTTTCTCTTAATCTTACTCTATTTTGTATATAACCTTTTTCTTCTGCACTTTTATTCACTCAACAAATATTTATTGATCACCTATTCTGGTGTATTAGGTACTGTTCTAGGTGCCTGAGAGACATGGGTGAAAAAAATATATATATGCCTGCCCACTGAATTGTCCCTCCCTGCTCTTTCTTCCCCACAGGCATGCATCTCCGAAACTCTAAGGGACCCCAGGAGACTTGCAACCAGTGGAGCAATGGGCAAATGGGCAGCAGCAGTTCGTCCCTGGCTAACCCCCTGAGCCTGTACAGGCCCAAAGTCCCCTCTTCTCTGACTTCTCAGTGAGCCAAAGCAGCCTTCCCCTCCCCGCTTCAACCCCCCACTCCGGCCCCCACCCTGCCCCAGGCTCTCCCCTGTTGTTTTTCCTGTCCTAAGCACTTCCTTGTCTCACTGTCCCCAGCTTTAATAAATATATGTGCCTGCCCACATAGAGCATACATTCTAATGTGGGTTACAATTTTATGATTTGGCCTGTATTTATTCCTAATGAAGAGGTTCCTTCCTTTTTAAGTCTTGACATACTACTTTCTTCCTATATATCCATTATGGTGTTATAGTACGTACTTATTTGCAACTGTGAAATAATACCAGTGGTTTTTATATTTACAAATACTTAATACCCCAGCTGGCTCAATGGATAAAGCGTCAGCCTGCGGACTGAAGGGTCCCAGGTGGGATTCCAGTAAAGGGCTTGATATCCAGTAGGGGGTGTGCAGGAGGCAGCAGATCAATGATTCTCTCTCATCATTGATGTTTCTATCTCTCTCTTCCTCTCTGAAATCAATAAAAATATATATTTTTAAATATATATTTAAAAAATACTTAACACCTAATATTTATACCTTAACTGAGTCAAACCACCTGTCTTCATATATTTCCTAAATTTATAATAATTTTTAAAAGAGAAACAGGAAGATGAACTGAATTTTCATAAGCGTCTTCTAGCTTTAGGATTCAATCTGCACTAAGGTTTTCTAACATTGCCAATCAAAAAAATTAGTAAAGTTATCTCTCTGAGTGCTGCGATTACAGTGACTTTAATTTTCTCTTTTATACTTTTACTGTTTGAAAAATGAGCAAATGAAGGAGCCCTTTGAATGACCTAAAGTCTTGATCATAATAAAAACACTTTCCTGGTCATTTGCAGAGTGATTCTATTTTTTTTTAATAATGCATTTTAAAACAAACAAATAAATATAAAATGAAGCAAAGGAATTAACATTGAGAATACATAACGATCTCTTATAACTCAACAACGACAATAAAAAACACACAGCACAATAGTATTTTTTAAAATGGTCAAAGGACCTCAATATATATTTTTTCAAAGAAGACATACAAGTGGACAATGGGTATATTAAAAGATGCTCAACATCACTCATCATTAAGGAATGTAAATCAAAACCAAAATGAAATACCACTTTATCCCCATTAGGTTGGCTATGCTATATAATAAAAGGGTAATATGCAAATCAACCCAATGGCAGAATGACTGGTCACTATGACATGCACTGACCACCAGGGGGCAGATGCTCAACACAGGAGCTGTCCCCTGGTGGTCAGTGTGCTCTCACAGGGGTGCACTGCTCACCCAGAAGCCAGGCTGAGGGCGGGCAAGAGCAGCGAGCATAGCAGGATTCTACCGCCTCAACTGCACGCCTCCTACTGGGGAGTGAGTCTGCAACCTGGGATCTGCCAAAGTGATGCTATGAGTTGGACATCCCCTGAGGGCTCCCGGACTGTGAGAGGGCACAGGCTGGGCTGAAGGAACCCACCCCCGGCCCCCAGCTCATGAATTCCGTGCACTAGGCCTCTAGATGTATGTATAATAAAAAAGAAAATGAGAAATGTTATTGAAGATTTATAGAAATTGGAACCCTTGTACACTTGTGGTGGGAATGTAAAATGGTGCAGCTGCTGTGGAACAGCATGGTGATTCCTCAAAAAGTAAACACATAAGATCCAGCAATTTCACTTCTGGGTACATTCTCAGAATAACTGAATGTGCAGACTCAAAGAGATTATGCACACCATGTTCATGAGCATTAGTCACCACATGGAAGCAACCCAAGTGTCCACGGATGAATGAATGGGTAAACAAAATGTGATGTATACATACAATGGGCTGCTATTCAGCCTGGAAAAGGACATGTGCTACAACATGGATGAACCTGAGGACAATAACTAAGTGAAAATAAGTCAGTCACCAAAGGACAAAGGACGAGTATTGTGTGATTGCACTTATATGAGGTACTTAGACTAGTCAAATTCAGAGAACCAGAAGATGGTGGTTGCCCACTGGCTGGGGAGGGGGCAGAATAGAGAGTTAGTGTTTAATGGGTACCGAGTTTAGTTGGAGAAATTGAAAAGGTTCTGGAGATGGATAGTGGTGATGATTGCAGTACAGTATGAATGTACTTCATGCCTCCGAATGGTATATTTAAGAATGGTTAATTTTAGATTTTGTATATTTTATCACAATAAAATGAGTACCCAATCTTGCTCTAGGTGTTTTGCAGAGGTAATTTTAGAAACCAAGAATCAACAATATTTCAAGGCTTGGCTTATTTTTTTTCTTAAATTACATTTTAAGAATGATTATCTTGCTTTAGGATTTTCATGCTTATCATGAGTGGAGATTGAAATCTTAAAATCACAGTAAATTCTAAGTTCCTTCGGCCACATCCATTTTCTATCTAATTATAAAAGCATTTAAATTAGTCTTATTACTGTATAAGTGCAATTTAAAATGTATAAGGTTGTGCAACATGGTTAACACTGCCATGGGAACCTCATTAATAGAATTCATTGATGCTGTACTATTATTAGTACTGCATTAATCCATCTTTATCAGACATTCTTATTCATTGCTTATTTTTTTCATTAATCCCCATACTTTATCTTTATTGTTATTCAGTCTGATTATCCTATTATTACAACAAAACCTTCTAAGTTTTTTATGGTAAATTGTTGTTATTGCACTGAATATTTTCAGCAAACCAAGGGAAGTATTCTTATTTTTTATGTGTTTTTTTTTAATTTTTTATTTATTGATTGATTTTAGAGAAAGGAAGGAAGAGAGAGAGAGACAGAGAAACATCAACTTGTTGTTCCACTTATTTATGTATTCATTAGTTTAATCTTGCAAGTGCCTTAATTAGGGATTGAACCAACCTGTGACCTTGGTGTAGGGGTACAACACTAACCAAATGAGCTACTCAGCCAGGACTTTTTTTGTTATTGTTATTCCTCACCCGAGTATATTATTTCCATTGATTTTTAGAGAGGGTGGGAAGAAGGGAGAGAGGAAGAGAGATGGAGAGAAACATCAATGTGAGAGGGATACATCATTGATTGGTTGCCTCCCCCACATGCTCCAATGGGGGCCAGGGCTCAAACCTGCAATTCAGGTATATGCCCTTTACCAGGAATGGATCCTGAGACCCTTCAGTGGTCTCATCACTGAACCACACTGGTTAGGGCTCTTATTTCTATATTAATAGATGAGGAAACTCAGTCCTGGAAAGGTTGAAAAACTTGCTCACTATCACAAAGTACATCACTGGCAAAGTAGAAATTTAGATTCAGGGCAACGTGTCTTAATAAAAGTCTTTCTTCAACTCAGTCAGCATGTTTATTTTCTGAGTCTTCCTAAAAACCTCAACTCTTCCATAACATGAGAAGATGCAAAATACACATCACTGAAGAATAACCATAAGCCAAATTGAAGCAGAGAAATGACACACAGGACAGCTTCATGTTGATCTGCGATCTTTCTTATAACTGTTTGCCTCTAATTTATTAATTTTTGCATTTGTTTGCACGTGGGAACATTTCCTATTGTCCTTTGTTGCTGAGTTTACATCATGTCCTGAACAGTGCCGTAGTTTATTTCAATTAATGCTTTCTTGTTCCTGGTACATAGTTTCACTTTGAGTATTCTTCTGATGGGATGAATGCTCTGCTTTTTATCATACTCAGACAGAATTCGCTTCCCTCATAATTCCCCACTCTCCTTCACTCCCAGCCCAAGACCAGAGCCAAGCATTCATGCTGACTCCCAGGGTACAATCAAGACTCTTTTTAATTGCATAAACTGACTTTGCCAGTGATACTTTTTACATTACTCTTCTCCAACCCACTTCTCTGTTTTATTTCATGCACCATTGGTGGCAGGAGCCTTCTCCCAAGGCTAGAGTTTCCACCTGTCTCTATAGGAAAACCTTTCAAGGTTGTTCAGCCAACTGATTCCTTAGCTGGAACGTTGGTGTTTTTCATAAAAGGAAATAAGGAGTAACCTATCTTCTTTAGGTGGGTATGGGAAGTCCAAGTATTAGGGAATAAAAAGGGTCTAGTCTTCTTCTTTTTTAAAAAAATATATTTTTTATTGATTTTTTTACAGAGAGGAAGGGAGAGGGATAGTTTTTTATGGTAAATTGTTGTTATTGCACTGAATATTTTCAGCAAACCAAGGGAAGTATTCTTATTTTTTATGTGTTTTTTTAAAATTTTTATTTATTGATTGATTTTAGAGAAAGGAAGGAAGAGAGAGAGAGACAGAGAAACATCAACTTGTTGTTCCACTTATTTATGAGAGTCAGAAATATCGATGAGAGAGAAACATCAACCAGCTGCCTCCTGCACACCCCCTACTGGGGATGTGCCCGCAACCAAGGTACATGCCCTTGACTGGAATCAAACCTGGGACTCTTCAGACTGCAGGGCGATGCTCTATCCACTGAGCCAAACCAGTTTCAGTGGACCTAGTCTTCTTATTCTAGAGTTTTCAGGCATTTGCAAGAGAAATGGTCCTTTATGAAACTGTCGCCAAGGAGCCCACAATGGAGTCTGGCATTGGGTTATGAGGCAGTAGCTCCACCTTTCCCGGGCCGTACTCATTCAACATCTATTGGCCACCTGTTGGGTACCTCTACTCTTCTATGTGGCATTTTCAAACAAGAGAGGCAGACAGAATTGTGGAAAGTTATGAAACATTATGGGAGAGCATAGCATTTAATCCAGTCTGATATGGGGAAATTAGGGTGGGGAAAGGTGATGCCTGTGAATAGTAACCAGACAAAGGGGCTCAAGATATTCTAGCATGAGAATATAGTGCCAACAGAGATTCCGAGGGAAGGACAATGTGATTACAGTAGCCAAAGGGTACACTAGTGAAGGGATCGGGGAGCTGCGGGGTGTACCTAAGTACAATAGTCCCCACTTACCTGCGGTTTTGCTTTCCACAGTTTCAGGTACCCAGGGCCCGACAACCTCAGTCTGTAAATATTAAATGGGAAATTCCAGAAATAGGTTATTTACACATTTTAAACTGTTGTTCTGCTTGGCCAGTGTGGCTCAGTGGTTGACCTATGAAACAGGAGGTCCCGGTGCAATTCCTGCTCAGGGCACATGCCCCAGATGCAGGCATGGTCCCTGGTGTGGGGCGTGCAGGAGGCAGCTGATCAGTGATTCTCTCATCATTGATGTTTCTGTCTCTTTCTCTCTCTCTCTCCTTCCTCTCTGAAATTAATAAAAATATCTTTTTAAAAAAATAGATGTTCTGAGTAGCATGATGAAATCTCCTTCCATCCCACCCAGATCTTGAATCATAATCGTTGTTAGCATATCCACCCCCATTAGTCACTTAATAATCAACCTGATTATCAACATCAGTTATCAGAGAGAAAGAAACTTAATAATCAACTTGATTATCAACATCAGTTATCAGATAGAAAGAAATCATTCACATAACTTTTATTACAGTATATTGTTATAATTGTTCTATGTTGCTATTAGTTACAAATTAGTTAACCCTTACCGTGCCTAATTTATAAATTAGACTTTATCATAAGTATGCATGCATAGGAAAAAATAGTATGTTTTTGTTTGATACTATCTGCAGTTTCAGGCATCCACTGGGGGTCTTGGGACATATTCCTCGTGAATGGCGGTGGACCACTGTATCTCCATTTAGCACTTATTTTGCCTTAGAAATAGTTTATTTTTAATTAGCAAATACACACATATAGTGCTATGTATCTTGTTTCCTTACATGGTTTCTCAGGGCAGCAAACAAGCAAAAGTGTAAACAGCAAGGTCTCTTAGATCCTAATCTCCGAACTTGTCCAATGTCACTTCCACTGCTTTTTTTTTTTTTTTTGTCCAAGCAAGTCATAAGGCTCAGATTCAATGTGGCAGATGATTACAATGTGGCTTGCATTCAGGGACATGGGATTCATTGGGGACTTGATGAAAACAATGACCTAAGGAGAAGAGAAGAGAAAAAGGGATCGAGAAAAATTTATGAGGTAGAATGGGTAGGAAGAACCTTCTTACTCATTAGTCACTTTAAGGCAAAGTCACACTTCTTTGTTGTTTTTATGGGCAATGGCATTTGGCAATTGAAGGAATAATATAAAGACTCCCAGCTGAAACTGGTTTGGCTCAATGGATAGAGCGTCGGCCTGAGGACTAAAAGGTCCCAGGTTCGATTCTGGTCAAGGGGGGCATGCAGGAGGCAGCTGATTGATGTCTCTCTCATCGATGTTTCTGGCTCTCTATCCCTCTCCTTTCCTCTCTGTAAAAAATCAATAAAATATATTAAAAAAAATATATATAAAGACTCCCAAGTGCCTGACTTTGGCAGCCAAGTAGAGAGGGTGGCAGGTTTTTAAGAGAAAAGTGCTCCTTTGACTTACGGATTAACTGGCTGATTTTGAGATGCTAGTGTGACAATCAATAGAGATGTGGGGTAGACAAGTTGGAGATACAAATCCGAAGCCTAAAAGAGAGGACTGGACTAGAATTTCAAACACGAATCCATCAGCTAATAGGTGGTAGTAAGAAGCCATAGATTTTCCAGAAGCATATACATGAAAAGAACAGAGGCTAGGATGACAGAGAAAGAGGAGATATATTTAATGGTGAGAAGAAGAGAAGTTCCTGTAGGAAACTTAAAAAGAACTAGAAAGACAGAAGGAAAACTAGGAACAGTGGTATCCCATAAGTCAAGGGACAGAATGCTTGTGTGATGATGGGTGAGGGTAAGTTGCAGGAAGTTAAAGAGTTCCTTCATAGAAAGTGGAAGTGAGCTACTCAGTGGGAAGTGTGTGGGTTTAAAGAGTATGTGGAGGGAAAGGCTTGTAAAGGTGCTGAGAAAGTAAATCTTTGAATGCTGCTTCCTGCCAAGTTTCTGCTCAATTTTTCTCATTTTCACACTAAACTTTGCTTTTGCATTCTCTTCTTCAATCCTTAAATTGTAGGCTGACAATTTTCTCTATATAACAATGACTTTAAAAAAATCACCGATCACTTTGTGTTTCACCCAATATACATTGTGTGACATACTATTATTTGTTCAGGAGAATGAATATGCCTGATATTCTTAGCAACAAATTCTGTAATTTAAGTTATTTAATTCTGATTTCCCGCAGTAAAATTCTTCCAGCCTTAGTGGAATGTTGGAGGAGTTGATAAAGTAAGGTTGTGAGGCACAGGGACATCTGAGATAAGGAGCTATAATTATATTATCTGCCTAATAAGATTGCTTCAGGGATTAAATGAGATAATGAAATAATATATATCCTATATAATAAAAGGCTAATATGCAAATAGACTGAACAGCAGAACAACCGAACAACTGGTTGCTATGGCATGCGCTGACCAACAGAGGGCGTGCATGGAACATGGCGGGCATTAGCTGCGGCGGGATGGTGGAGCAGGTGAACTAGGTCACCTGACCAAGGTGGGGCTCTGGTCGCTATCATTGGGGGCAGCCTCTAGTGATTACTGAAAATTCTTTGCTCCTGCACTCCGTGGCCCACCTTTCATTCACAACTGCTACTGGAGATGCCACATGCACGTTGGCCCTGATGGCTTGGCGCTGTTAAAGGGTGCAAGCGGTGGCTGTCAGCCCAGATCACCCCAGCAGGTGCAAAATGCAGCTGCTGGCTTTTCCACCTCCCCCTGTTCCCAAGGGGTGATGGGGCAGCAGCAGCAACTTGCACCCTCCATTAGCGCTGGCTCCAATCACTCTGTGCTGTCAGCAGTTGCCAGCTGGACCAGCACTGTCAGTGCGTGGGAGCAGCAGGAGTGGGGCTGCTGACAGACAGGGACTGGGCAGGGGTGCAGAGGATGGACTGAGATCTGCCTCCGTCCCCACCACAGCCTCAGAGCCCACAGTTCCTTTCAAGGTGCATGAATTTGTGCACTGGGCCCCTAGTAATATATAAACCAATACATGAATATAAGTAATAATGCTATTTGTCTGTATTACTATTATTGTAAGATAATTTGAAATTCTCAGTAAATATCTGTCATGTGATAGCAAATGGTAATGACTGTATTTTAGTTTGAAAATTAGCAAACTAAAATTTAGCAAGCGAAAAAAGAACATTCAGTTATTTGGGAGTGCTTAGGCAGGAAAATATTTGGTGTTTATGAAATGTCTGGAAATTGCTTCAAAATAATCTCCCGTGATGATGGGGTGGGGAACAGGAATTGGCCATGCTATTGAAGCTGGGTGTTCATTATTTTAATGTTTTAAATTTCATAATAAAATGTCATGATTTGTTTCACTGTATGCAACTATGTTGACGCAATACACTTGACATATTGAAATGTAATGAAAACTTAGTTTGTAACTGCTTAAATGACTTTTTGGGGTTTAAGCATCCATCTTACACATCACTCCATTCCCTGAAGTAAGGCAATAATGCAAGGAATATTTAACTTAAAATGAAGATGATGATTTGAATTTATAGCTCTTACATATATCATAAATGGGAGTCTTTTCAATAACTAGTCTCAGAATATCCTTTTCCGTCCCACCGAAACAACTTTAGTCAGCACTATAACAAGAAACTACATGTCCCAGGATGCACTGCACGACACGTGGAATTAAGGACCTCGCGTCTTGGAATTGGTTTCCCTCGCCTTATTTGAATGGGAATAATCAGGTCAAAATTGACTTCTGTGACCCGGAGCAGATTTTTCGAGTCTTTGTACTCCTGGGTCGGCTGAGTGTGCAGTTCGGGGGGAGCAGCGCGGTTCCTTTCCGTTCAGGTGTCGCCCTGGGCAGCCTCCCCCCTATCTGGGGCTTCCGTGCGCACGGGGCGCCGTTAGCGCGCCTCCAAGATGGCGACGCTGTTGGCGGTAAATTCGGGTGAGTGCGGTGGGGCCGAAGGGAGACTGGGGCTGGGCGGTGATCGGTGCTCCGGGGACACGTCGGGCCGTGGGGTTCCTCGGAGTCCAGGCCCCCGCCCGTGCTTAGTGCCGGCGTCTCCCCCGGGCCTGGGCCCGGCGTCCCGCCCCTCCCCAGTTTGAATGGCGCGCTCGGCCCTGCGGCTCTTGGCCTGGGAGCTGGGGTTTGAGGGCGGAGGCGAGGGACCTGGTCCACTGCAGCCCCGCGTGCAGTCGTTCGCAGCCCAGGGCTGAGCCTGGTCCGTCTCACTCCCTACCCCCGTGCGGGTCTGCGGCCGGAATTTTGCTGGGATCCGGAAGTCTCGGGCCATGCGGTCAGAGGACCTGAGAGCCTGTTCAGCCACGAGCGCCGGCTGAAAACGCGCACCCTGCGGTAGCACTGGGGCTCCTCATGGAGGTGAGGGGGTCCTGCCGGGAGCGAGGATCCCCGCTTATGAAGCTCTGCGACCCGAAAGGTGGCTGGGAAGGTGCGCCCTGAGCTCAGCAGATATGGTGGCTGGTCCGGACGCGCCCGTACCTTCGGAGCCTGGATCTGGGGGGCGCGGTGGGATCTAGAAGGCGGAGAGGGAGCTCCGAAGGGTTTGGGACGGGTTCTCTTCCGACAGGTCTTAGCCGGGGGCGGCCCACCCCTCGCCCGCCGGGGTGTTGGAGAGCGTGGGTGCCTTTTGACGGTCACAGTTCCTGGGATGCACTGTGGGCGCCCAGTGGGCGGGACAAGGATGCCGGGAAATGAATTTACAGCTTAGAGTGTCAGTGCCTGGATCGAAACGTACTTGGCTTCATGGCACAGTTGAGAGTAGACCGTGTGGTAAATGCTTGTAGGGAATGTCACTCCAGAGGGCTCTTTCTTGGGCGCCTTTTGCAGTCATTAGTTACTTTTTGTTTGTTTTTGGTTCTGGTTTGGTATTCTTTTCCACTGGACTGATATAGCTGAAAAGCTGTCTGTATCTGAGTTTTTCAAATCAAACCATTTCAGAAACACCGTGATCCTTTATCTGAATAACGGAGTGCCGGTTTCTTAGTGGTCAGGGTTGGATTCCTGTCAAAGGCTCGGACCTCGGTTGCAGGCTCCGTACCCTGCCCGGGATGGGGGAGGCAACCGATCTGTGTCTCTCCCACGTGGATGTTTTTCTCTCTGCCTCTCCCCCTCCCTTCCACTCTCTCTGAAAACCAGTGCACGCGGGGGATAATCCTCGGGTGAAGATTAACAAAAAAGAATGAAGAATTATGTTTATTGAGCACCTCTTGTTTCTCAGGTGCTGGACTGAGTTGTACTGTCATCTCATGTAGTTCCCTTTATACACCTGTGAGTAGCTGCTATGAAATACCCCATTTTACAGATTTGGAGGCCTGGAGTGGTTATACAGCTAATGATTCTAAGACTGTCTTTGATACTTAAATGATTACATAATATTACTTCCATGCAACCTAGTTGATTTTATTACGTCAAATTTCCTTATATCTGAATGTTAGTAATGAAGTTACTTTCTTAGTATTGCTATCCTGTCATTCCACCCTGATGTAAACTTATAAGCAAGGCTTGTAGGTTATATACATTTCTTTGGTATATACTCATGCCATTAGAGATAAATCATTGAAGGAAAAAGGATAGTGAATTCTGTCAACAGCCAAAGGATATACATGGTATAATCAGGTCTTATGGCAGGAGTGTTTAATTGGCAAAATAGGAAACATTTTGAAGAGTCAGGAGAATATATATATATTCATGTGTGTGTGTGTGTGTGTATGTGTGTATATAAATTAAATCTTAGGGAAGCAGCTTAAGTGTCCATAGGTGGGTAAACGGATAACCACTGTGGTATGTACAATACAGTAGAATACTACTAACTTTGAAAAGGAAGTCCTGTCACATGCTACAATATGGAAGAACCTTCAGGACATTGAAGTGAAGTAAGCTAGCCACAAAAGGAAATCCTGTGATCCCATTTAGGTGAGGGATCTAAAGTAGTCACACTCCTAGAAACAAAGAATGTTGGTTGCCAGTGGCTGGCGGATGGTGGAAATGAGGAGCTGTTGAATGGGTACAAAGTTTCAGTTTTGCAAGATGAGTAAGTGAGGGAGATCTGATGTGCAACAATGAATGCATTTCACACTACTGAACTGTATACCTAAAAATGTTTAAGATAGTAACAATTCAAAAAAATCAGAGTTGTAGGAGAAAAACAGATAAGTTATAAGGCTTACAGATGTATGATTTACTAGTAACTTGTGTCATCCTGGCTGAGTAAAGATATGGCTTGTTGTTAGTGCAACCTTTGACACTGCTTGACAGTTCTTCATCTTTAACTTAAAACTGACTCCTCCGCCTTCTAGTCACAGAAGAAATAGAAGCCAGTAGGCATGAACTCTCTTTTTTCACCCTCAAACCTACAAACATATATATCTGCACCCTTTGAATCAATGTACTTGTGTCTTTTTAAAAATAAATCTTCATTGTTCAGATTATTGCAATTGTTCCTCTTTTTCCCCCCATAACTTCCCTCTACCCGATTCCCACCACACCCTCTGCCCTTACATCTTCCCCTTCCCCCCACTATCCTCATCCATAGGTGTACAGTTTTAGTCACCTATGGATGAAAGAGGTATTGTCAGTCCACTCCTGTTCTATGCCTCTGATTCTATTATATCCACCAGTTTATTCTGTTCATCAGATTTTTTTATCCATTTGGTTTTTAGATTCACTTGTTGATAGATATGTATTTGTTGTTCATAATTTTTGTCTTTACCTTTTTCTTCTTCCTCTTCTTAAAAAGTTACCTTTCAGCATTTCATATAATACAAGTTTGGTATTGATGAACTTCTTTAGCTTTTTATTATCTGTGAAACTCTTTATCTGAATGATAGCTTTGCTGGGTAGAGTAATCTTGGTTGTAGGTTCTTGTTATTCATCACTTTGAATATTTCTTGCCGCTTCCATCTGGCCTGCATAGTTTCTGTTGAGAAATAGCTGACAGTCATATGGGTGCTCCCTTGTAGGTAACTGTTTTTCTCTTGCTGCTTTTAATATTCTCTCTGTCTTTTGCTCTTGGTAATTTAATTATGATGTGTCTTGATGTGGTTCTCTTTGGATTCCCTTTGTTTGGGGTTCTGTGTGCTTCCTGGACTCGTAAGTCTATTTCTTTCACCAGGTAGGGGAAGTTTTCAGTCATTATTTCTTCAAATAGGTTTTCAGTATCTTGCTCTCTTTCTTCTTCTGGGACCTCCATAATTCTGATGTTGGTATGCTTGAAGTTGTCCCAGAGGCTGCTTACACTATCTTCATATTTTTGGGTTCTTTTTTCTTTTTGCTTTTCCTGTTGGGTGTTTTTTGCTTCTTTATATTTCAAGTCTTTGACTTGATTCTTGCCATCCTCTAGTCTGCTGTTGGATCTCTGTATATTATTTTTTATTTCAATCAGTGTATGTTTAATTTATAGTTGGTCCTTTTTCATATCCTCGAGGACCTCACTAAATTTATCCATCTTTTCTAGGAAATTTTTGAAAAACCTTGTAATCGTGATTTTGAACTGTATCTCCAGTTGTTTGCTTCTACCCATTTCTTTCATTTGTGATGTTTCTTTGTTTCCACATTTTGGCTGCTTCCTTGAGTTGATAGAGTGGCTTTGTGTGCTTGGTGTCCTATAGGGCCTAGTGGCTCTGCCTCCCCAATTACCTAAGGTGGATTCTCTTGGAGCACCCCTTTGTGGACTGTGTGAACAGTCTTAGTTAAGCATTAATTGTTGTTGGTATCACTGGGAGGAATTGACCTTCACGCCCATTGGCTGTGAGGATCAGCTGTGTCTACACTGGGAGAACTTCTGTGCTGGAGACACCCTTATGAGACAAGACTTACAAAAGCCTCTGTGCTCAGCTTGGATGGGGCGGAGTCTCAGGGCAGAGCAGACAGCATTGGTTTTCTGTCAGCCTTGCCCTAATAGGCCCCTGTGTCTCAGTGTCCCGTGGTAATTGCTGCAAGCACCTCTGAGAGAAAGCCGCCCTCGAGTTCTGCCCGCTGCCAGATAGTTCAGTTTCTCTCTGTATGAGTCAGGGTCCCAGAGTCTTGCCTGGAACTGGAGTTCAGCACAGTGGGGAACTTTTGTTTCCCTCCTGCTTGAGAAAGCCAGCCGTGCATTCAGTGGCCAGTCCTCTCCCTGCACGTCTCAGTACCTCTGCCTTCTGCAGCTCCCCTGAGTCTCATTGTGCTTTTCTCTTTCCTTCTAGTTGTAGGGTTTCCACTCAGCCAGGCTTCCTGTGGTTCTGGATAATGTCCGTTTTGTCTTTTAATTGTTGTTTTGAAAATGTTGTGCAAGGCTGCAGTTTAGATGTTTACCTATGCCGCCATCTTGTTTTTTTCTTTCTGTACTTGTGTCTTTCTGTCTAAGGTAAATCCCATCCTTTATGCCTTTTTCCCTATTACCCCATTTCTCTCTTGTATATTCACCCCTCTTCTTGCTCCTTTTCTTTCCATTACCCTCCACTCTTTATCTTTACCTCATGCTTCACTCCAGTTACTGTCCTCTTGCCCATCTTCACAGTCAAACCTTTCAACAGGTTCTCAGTCTTCACTGACTCCTTTTCCATACCTCCTCTTTCTCTACTACATCTAGTCTCTTCCTGTCTTCCTAAACAGCTCAATAAAAATCCAGCAGATGTGTTTAGTCTTTATCTTGCTTGATCTTTTAGGATAAAGACCAAAATCCTTAACACAGGCTCTCTTGCCAAGCCCTTAATTTCTGTACTCTAACTCCTGGGCTTCTCACTTTTTTGGAAATGTGTAGTGTTCCCTATTGCTTCGGGAACCCTTATACTGTCCTGTCTTTCTGGGATGCATGTCATCACCTATGACCTCTAAGTTAGCTCCCACTTTTATCCTTCAAATTTTAGCCCCACAATCACTTCCTTAATGAATCCTTCCTTTCCCTAACCTCCCTGGCTAGGTCATATTCCTCTGATCTTTGCCTTGGGTACCTTCCTTCATGGAATTCTCCAAATTGGATATTACACTTATGTATGATTGTATGATGAATGTGTTTCCTCTCTACACTGTAAGCTCACTTTAAGTAAATGATGAATGAGTGAATAAATGTGACTTGCTGGAGGTATTAAACTTTAAGAACAAATGTGTAGTATTTCTCAAATGAACAAGTCACTTAGGTTAAAATTACATGTTTAGTAACTTGGAAAAATTTATAGCTTCTTTTACTTATAATCAGTAACAAAAAGATATTTACTAAAATTAGTCAAATCAAAATCAAACTGAAGATACATCTTTCTTGCTGTTACTTCTATGATATGTTGATGTTAATGATGGACTAAGGAGGTCAGTATATGTAGTTTTTTTGCTATAGATTTTTGACCTGTTATTGGATGCCTCCCCATTAAAAGGGGGAAATTGAATATTCTCTAGAACTCACTGAGCATTAGTTCTTCACAGGTTCTATTTTATTTTAAGTGTTATTTTTTTACAGACAGAGAATTCATTTCCTTTTGTCAACTCTTGGTCAGATTTCTTAAATACCTGGTAAGGCAAATTTCAAATTTGCTTAGGAGTCATTTTTGATATCTTTTCTTTATACCCTGCAGCAAACAGTTACCGATTCTAACCACTAACAGCCCTCATCTATTACTCCCCTAGTTTAGGTCTCCTCACCTACTTGTGGCTTACCTACTTGTCATCTATGGTTGGTGGCACTTCCTATTCTAGTTAGTCCATCAGTCACACCATTGACCTACAGTGTCCATTTCATTTTGTCTGTACTAATACTTGAAACTTTCCCATTTACTAATAGGAAAAAAGCTGTCTTGTTCTAGAATTGAAGTCTCACAATTACTGTATTCTTTGCAGTTAGAGGTGGCCAAGGAAATGATTTCTAGGGAAGTCAGCTTCTCACCATCCAACGAGCATCTCACAGGAGGTCACCAGGATCCAGGGTTAGGCCCTCATTTTGGCAGGTCCAGAACTATTTGTCTATGTATCCAGAGTTGAATAGATCACAGTAATTGCATTTTCTCTATTCAAACACAGTAAAAGACATGCCATACCAGTATGCCAAATTATTGATATTTAATGGGAAGAATATCTGCATGGGTACTCATGCTGGTTTGCCAGCTCATACTTCACCCTAAAAAGTTATATTACAAACTATTTTTTATCAGAGGGATTGGCAAGTATGAGAGCAAAGCAGGGAGTTGGATGATTGCTCTCTATGTATGGTCTAGACATTCTGATTCCATTCCTCCTCATCCCCGTGCCAAAGACCTCATAAATCACTTCCTACTCTGCCCTTCAGATTAGGGTAGGTGTTCCCTTTTATATATTCTCAGCACTCTGTACTTCATCACATCTTTTATTATATTGGTAATTGTTTTTTGAAGGCTGTCCCACTTGTCAGTCTGGAAGTTCCATGAGGGATCCTGTCTTGCTCAGTCCATTGTCCCAGGGCCTCTGTAAATAATTGTTGAGTGAATGAATGACCTAGCTTAACTGATTTAGTCTGTTCTCTTCCTCCATATTCTCCCCTTTTAAAAACTTCCCTAACACATTGACAACATTGTTCATAGAATTGTAATGTATTTAATTAGGTTACAGTTAATTTTCATGTCATTCATATTGTCCTGGTAACTTTGGTTTTGTGTTTTCTCAGATAGTAGTTGAACATGTTTATAGACCATCATTTACAGTTTAGTCTAGTTATACAGTTAGTATAGTTATTTTTAAGTCTCATCTGCTGAGTGATTGATTGGGTTTGACTAGTTTCCGTTTCAGAGTCTTTATAAACTACTTTGTTTTTCAGCTGCTAATTTTTACAAAATCTGATTTCAACCCTCCTCCCACTCCTGCTTTACATTTGAAGGAAAATCACATTTATTGCATGCCTGTGGTATGCCAGGCACTGTATCGTGTGTTTTATCTAGTGTATCTCATTTATATGAAGTGGATGATGTTCCTATCTATATACTAGTATATAAAAGCCTAAGTGACTAACCATTTGACCATCTGACTGTAGCTATGACACGCACTGACCACAAGAGGGCAGATGCTCAATGCAGGAGCTGCCCAGTTGCGGTGACTTGGCAGCTGTGGTTCTCGGGTGATGCACCTGGAACCAGAGAGGAGGGAGCCTGATTCCGGGGTTTGTTGCCTAAGAACCGCCTTCTCGCAATCCAGGACCCCTGAGGGAATATCGGAGAGCCAGTTTCAGCCCAATCCCCACAGGCCAGGCCAAGGGACCCCACTGATGCATGAATCCATGTACCGGGCCTGTAGCCCATTGGCTCCCCACTTTGGGTTTCGCTCCTGATCAAGCTTCTAGCCCATTGCAGAGGTCATGGGTCTGGCCCTTACAGAAACGTTTTGGTTCGACTAGCTAAATGATGAGACATGCAGGACCTACTGGCTGTGATCCCGACATCTGGTGCCTGTGCTGGCCCATCCGCTTAATATTGATTTTCAGTGGAGGCAGCAGATATTCCCACTACCACTCTTGGTTGGGAAACTGGCTGTAGCTTCCCTCCTTCTGGGTGGACAGTAGCGCCAGCAGGGCAACCTCCAGGGAGGGAGGAGTCAAAGGAGCAGCTCAGATGGGAAGAAGGAGGTTTCCATCGCCACAGGCCTTTGCCTGGACAGAAGGGCCTGGGCAGGAAACTAACACTGAGCAGGATCCTGCCCTAGGCCAACTAGATTCCAGGCTAAGTAGATCCTATTTGCTAAATAAGTGCATTTTGCAGCTAAGGGGCCACAAGTCTATCAGTTACTGCCAAACTTAAGGTAAAGTAAGATGAAAGAAGCAAGACAGATACAGAGAGAAAGTGACATAATATTGGGAGAAGAGAGGAGGGAGTTTGGTTCTGGGTGTGTAACCTGACAACCATCCTCTTGCAATCCAGGACTCTTCAGGGGATGTTGGAGAGCCGGTTTGGGCCCTATCTCCGCAGGCCATGCCAAGGGACCCCACTGGTGCACGAATCTGTGCACTGGGACTCTAGTTTTATATATAAGGAAACTGGCAGCTCCCATGTGGACACAAGATGGCCACCACAAGATGGCCAGCAGGGGAAGGCAGTTGGGAGAACCAGGCCAGCAGGGAAGGGCATTTGGGGGGAACCAGGCTGGCAGTGAAGGGCAGTTTGGAGGGACCAGGCCTGCAGGGGAGAGCAGTTGGGGGGACCAGGCCTGCAGGGGAGGGCAGTTGGGGGGAACCAGGCCTGCAGGGGAGGGCAGTTAGGGGGACCAGGCCTGCAGGGGAAGGCAGTTAGGGGAACCAGGCCTGCAGGGGAGTACATTTTCAGGGGACCATGCCTGCAGTGGAGTGCATTTGTGGGGGACCAGGCCTATAGAGGAGGACAGTTGCGGGGAGACCAGGCCTGCAGGGGGAGACAGGGGTGACCATGCTGGCAGAGGAGGGCAATTAGGGGTGACCAGGCTGGCAGGGGAGGGCAGTTAGGGGCAATCAGGCCAGGAGTGGAGGACAGTTAGGGGTAAGGCTGGCAAGGGAGGTCAGTTAGGGGGTGACCAGGCCAGCAGGGGAGGGCAGTTGGAGGCAACCAGGCCAGCAGGGGAGGGCAGTTAGGGGCAATTGGGCTGGCAGGGGAGCAGCTAGGTGTCAATCAGGCTGGCAGGGGAGTGGTTAGGGGCAATCAGGCAGGCAAGTGGTTAGGAGCCAGTCAGTGGGATCAGGCCTAAATGGGAAGTTGGACATTCCTCAAGGTGTCCCAGATTGGAGAGGGTGCAGGCTGGGCTGTTATTTTCCAAATATATGTTTTATTTAATGCTGGTTTTATTTATTTTTTTTCTTTAAGCTGCTAGTCTATGGGGTCCTTATAAAGACATTTGGCAAACGGTGGGAAATGTCCTTTGGAGAAGACAACCTGAAGCTGTTCACCTTCTTGACATGATTTTGAAGAAACATAAACCTGACTTCATCTCATTGTTCAGAAACCCAGTAGGAAATTTTCTTTTTTTTTTTCTTCTTGGATTTGCTTTTTTTTTTTAAAGATCATTGGAATATGTAAACTCTTAATACATATAAATGAATATGTTACTTGTTCTGGTCCATTGATTCAAGTTTTCTCTAAAAATGTAATTTTTTATAGAAGCAGTTATCTTTTTGTTTTCTATAGAAGTTAATATTGATGCATCTCTAGCTAGGAGATATCTTAACAATATTTGAGTACAACTTAGAAAGTTCAGTATATTCTAGAAAAATCAGCCTCCTTGGAATTTCTGACTTAAAGTTAATACATCTAAGTTCAGAAAGATTGATTATTTTTTTGTTGTTGTTTCTAGGTATACTTCAAAATTTTAACTCTTCATAATATTCATTGAGTTGTGTTAGCTGACCTAATCGGTGTTTGCATATCATTAGTTACTGCATTTTGAAATCCTTTTATCTAGGAATAGAGTACTTAAGTGGAGGGGATTTGTATTTGAAAACTTATTTTTTTGCTGTTTAGCAATTTTCTTCTATAGATTAACAAGATCATATAAGAACTGTTTATGAATTTGTCTTATCATGAATGGCTTTTACTTTTTAAGCTTTTTTTTTTCTTCTTTTTTTAGCTATTCTTATTAGAAAGAGTCCTAGCTCGAGAGCCAGTTGAATTCTGGTCTTGGTTCTGCCACTAGAGGTTTATGCCCAAGGCAAGTCGTCTGACTTCTCTGGGCATCAGTATCTGACTTCTCTGGGCATCAGTTTTCTCATCTGTTAATAGAGAAGTCAGATTAAATGGCCTTCTTTGTAAAATGTAAATTTCTAAGATTGTGTGATCCACCAAGTAATTTGTTATGTCATTCATTAAGTATTTGAACTAAGTTGTAAGACCATTTTTTGGGAAAAGACTGTTTTTAATACTATATTAATAAGCCATTATTAGCCCACTAATTCAACAATTTATATGTCCCCAACAATTTATTATTTCCCTCTTGATGAACTTATTTTTTAAGTATGTAATTAGAAAAGTTCCTTAGACACTTGAAAAATAGTCTGCTATTTTGTGTGCTTTCTTAAAATTTTATAGAGCCATTATTGAGAAAGTAGTAATAATATAAAACTGTGAAGGTGATATGAAATATTAACTCACAAAAGTCTAATTGTAGATTATCTGTTAAGAAGTACTTCTTTTGTCATGTTACCGGACTGCTTTATAAATACATTTCTTTAGGTAACAGTTTAAGACCTTTGTCTTCAATGTACTCTTCTTATTACATGACCTTATTTATTTTTACTATTGTAGCCAAAAAATGTTCAACAACATGAGAAGGTTCAGAAAGCCAGCACAGAGGGAGTCGCCATCCAGGGTCAACAGGGAACCCGACTTCTTCCTGAGCAGCTCATTAAAGAGGCCTTTATCCTCAGTGATCTTTTTGACATTGGAGAACTGGCAGCTGTTGAGCTTCTCCTAGCTGGTAGGTTGACGTTTAACTGAACCTATGGTAAGGTGATAAGAATATTATAAAATTATTCACTCGAACTTTAAAGTAGAATATAATTCAGTTTCCAGAATAGCTTTTAAGGATGCTGTTTACATGAAAAACTACATTCAAAATAATTTCCTTTTGTTTCTCTTAGGCTAATGGAAAGCTTTAGTCACTGGAAGTGTTAAAAAGTAATTTAACCTTTTTTTTTTTGTTTGTTTGTTTTTTTAATATATTTTATTGATTTTTTACAGAGAGAAAGGGAGAGGAATAGAGAGTTAGAAACATCAGTGAGAGAGACATCGATCAGCCATCTCCTGCACGCCCCCTCCTGGGGATGTGCCTGCAACCAGAATACATGCCCTTGACCGGAATCGAACCTGGGACCTTTTAGTCCGCAGGCCGACACTATTTCCACTGAGCCAAACTGGTTTTGGCTGTAATTTAACTTTTAAGATAAGCTTTTACATGGTAGTTCACTGGCAAGGAATCATTGGCTACACCTCTGAAATTTTAAAGCTCAAAGCATTTATTGTCATATAATACGTAAGATGATAAGGTCACTGTTTTTTTGAGTTTCTTTTTAAGGGGGTGATTCTGCTAATAGGACAAAATAAGACAATTTCAATAACACTGAGTTCTCGGAAGAAAATAAAACAAAGCAGTAGGAGGTAGAAAGATGGGGCAACTCTAAATAGGGTACTTAGAGAAGGCCTCTTTGAGATTGAGACAGTTGACCTGACCTGCATGATGACAAATGCCAGAGTTGTGGAGGAAGGTGTTCTAGTGCTTGAGGTGAGAACAAAGGCTTGCAAAAGGACAAAAAGACCTCTGTGGTGGGAACATTAGCTGATGGGGAGAGTGAAGAAAGACCAGGATAGAGCAGAAAATGTAACCTTCCAAGCCATGAAAATTAATTTGGATTTTATTCTAATTGCAATGGGAAGTTGTAGGCAGGAGCTTTAAGCAGAAGGTAGATATAATCTGGAATAGCTTTGAAATTATTTCTCTGGCTGCTATAGAGAGAAAAGATGGAACTATCCATAAAATAAGCAGTTCATTCAAATTAAAACAGGAGCCATGAGAGGAAGCCATGTAGGCATTTTAATTGAAAGAAAGTCTAATATGTCTAAAGATATCATGTGGCTGCCAAAATCCCATTTTTGATCTTTTAAACTAAGGCTTCATTAAAAGAAGTATGATGGAGAAACTAACTGGACATGCTTGAGGTTTACTCAGAACTTTTATTTAACAAACATTTACTTTATACTTACCATATGCCAGGCACTATGTTATTCTAGGGATATAAAGATGAATAAAACCTCATAAAAGAGCCTATAGTCTAGTAATTGAGAAAGACATGGATACAGATATGGATACAAATAGTTATGACACACTTAAATGCATTAATGCAGGTTTGTGTATGAGTTAGTAATGGCCTGGAGGGCAGAGGATTAAATTGATGTTGAGTTTTAACAGAGAAGTCTTCAAAAATATCATGAGGCTGAAGGTAGGTGCTAAAACGAGAAGATATATATCAAATGGAATTAAGTGTGCACTTAGGAGGACCAAGGGAATCCAGACATAGATATGAAGCAGTGAGATGAATTTGAGGAACAGAAAGGAATGAAGTGGAAGAGTGATTGGACTAAGGGGAGAAAAAAGCCATAGGAAATGAAACAAATTATAGGCAGGATGCTCTAAAAAATGCAAAGTAGAATTACTCAAAGATGAACAGTTAAAAGGGTGAGTAAAGAAGATGAAACACAAGAAAAGGCTGTTTAAGTTTCAGAAAGGGCTCTAGGGGAAGAAAGTTCCAAATATTTGAAAGATTTCAGGTGAAAGAGAATAAAACAGTGGATAGACGTTTGAAGTAGAGGGCCCTTAAGGCCCCTTAAGCCCTGAGAGTCTTTGATTTCTTTGAACATTGGTATAGTATTTTTTGTCTCATCTTGAACACAGGTGCTTATTTACTAAATTATTTCTCAACTTTCTTTTCTAGGAGAGCACCAGCAGCCTCATTTTCCTGGCCTTACCAGAGGATTAGTAGCTGTTCTTCTATATTGGGATGGAAAGCGATGCATTGCCAACTCTCTGAAAGCCTTGATACAATCTAGACGAGGAAAGACATGGACCCTTGAACTCAGGTCTGTTTGCTTCTTAGGATTTCAGGGGTTAATCAGAAGTTACTTGAAGGATTATAATTATAGAAACAATAAAAATTTCTCCTTCATATATGTAATTTAAGTAATGTATATATCATAAGTTATAAATACTCCCTTATTCTGCCATCAGTAACACAACAGATTAAATATACTTGATGTTTTTTACAAATAAAAAATAATTCAGTTATTTATGGTTAGAAGCTTATTGAAACCCAGTGATCTAAAAAGGATGAAGAGATCTAGGATATAATTCATCTTGGTTGTTACCAGTAATGCAGCAATTATTGTTAAAAAGGTATTTGCTGTATCCATCTGATGAGGAAGTATAATCATTACTGTTCATTATAACTTTGTTTATTGATTTCTTTTCATTACAGTCCAGAACTGGTTTCCATGACAACACGTTTTACAGATGAACTAATGGAGCAAGGGTTGACTTACAAAGTTCTTACTCTGCTGTCACAGATTGATGTGAACAATGAGTTTGAGAAACTGCAGCGTGAGAGAGGTTTGGGCAGTGAAAAGCATCGCAAAGAGGCAAGTTTTCAACAAGATCAGATCATGGGTTGTCAAATCTCAAAGGCAGAAAAGTCATGACAATTAGAACATTCTTTAAGTGTAGGCATAGGAAAATTAGTAATAGGTATTTATGTGTGTAGGCAGCTTTGTCTGCAAAAATAGACTTGTGGTTGTTTTAGGTTCTTTCTAGTCCCTGATGTGCCATTGTAGTTCTCTTTTTGGAATGAACTTTTCAAGAAATTGGTTATCCCACACAGGAGCTTGGAATTTAAGAATGAGGAATTAACAATATGGTTTGTTCAGAATTCTAGAGATGAGATTGTAGGAGTAAGATACATTTATTTAGTTATCCTTTATAAAAAAGATAGTTGAGCTGAAACCGGTTTGGCTAGTGGATAGCACGAGGGCCTGCGGACTGAAAGGTCCCAGGTTGAATTCCTGTCAAGGGCATATGTCTTGGTTGCGGGCACATCCCAGTGGGGGGTGTGCAGGAGGTGGCTGATAGATGTCTCTCTCTCATCGATGTTTCTACTCTATCCCTCTCCTTTCCTCTCTGTAAAAAAATCAATAAAATATATATTTTAAAAAAATAGATAGTTGAGATTTTGGTATAAGACCAGGCTTCACTGTGATTTACTTATATACTTTTATTTGATACATGTTTACTATATACACATTTAATCATACATTCTTATTTTTAGGTTTCTGACCTCATCAAAGAATGCAGGCAGTCTCTGGCAGAAAGCATTTTCTCCTGGGCTTGCCAGTCACCCTTAGGCAAAGACGACACTCTGCTCCTTATTGGACATTTGGAAAGAGTGACAGTTGAGGCTAATGGCTCGTTGGATGCGGTGAATCTGGCTCTTCTCATGGCACTTCTGTACTGCTTTGATATCAGTTTTATAGAACAAAGCACAGAGGAGCGTGATGGTATTGGGTTTTTATCTATTAATATACTATTTTATACTTAACTAATAAAATTGTGGAGATAACAGTTAAGGGTGATATATTAGCTACTAAAGTTAAAAATTGTACTTTTTATTCCTTTGTGTGCAATTCAGCCATATTCGTTTAGATATAAGATTATATTTAAAAACAATTATAATCCTACTAGATGTTTCTGTTGTCCTTTTGGATTTTGTAATGGGAATGTGTTAAAGGTTATATAACACATGTTCACGAGTTACACATACCTAATTTACTTAATTGCTTGTTTCTTTACTATTTATTCACATTTCAAACCTTTTATGAAAACATTCTAAGGGAGGATAATTCATTTTTAGTACTATATCATTTTGACTTACATTTTCCCTGAAGTAGATAAAATTTTACTTGCTAATCTCATAACTAATTATTGCTTATAACTGAGGACCTCAAAAATTATTCCCACAAAGGAAGATTATTGCCATTTAATGTCATAGATATTTATAATTATTCCAAAAATTATCCCTGTTCACTTTTGATTGTATCATCCATCTCTCCTCTCATTAGGTATGTGAGGAGAATGGACATTTCTCACTCATCTTTGGTGGCTATCCTTAGCCATTAGGAAATGCTTATTTAAAACACAATTGCCCCTTTTTTCCAATCAAGTTGTCACACAGATTGTGTGTCATAGAATAAGCAGCACCTGTGGTCCTATAGGAATGCTGCCAACTAACACATTGGTCAGATTTCTTATAGTGAGTGCAATGAAGCACAGCATTAAATAGGGATAGGCTATATATTAATGGAAGTTTGTAAGTTGAGAGTCTCCAAAGCTTAATGAATGCCTGGGAAGTTTCATAAGATAATAATCAAAGGTTTTGGCATTAGGTTGTAATTGTATCAATTTCAGGCGTTTAGGTTGATTACCTTATTTATAATATCTGTTCTGTCTATCTTTGATTGATAAATGAGAGAAGTGAATTATTAGTGCATGTACAATAGTAGACAGAAATTTTGAAAGTATAGGAAATTAAAGAATGTGTTTTTTAATGGTTGGGAATCACTGAACTAATTATTCAAAGATGACATTAAAAGAACCTCTCTGGCTGATGTGACTCAGTTGGTTGGAATATCGTCCAAAACATTAAAAGATAGTGGGTTTGATTCCCAGCCAGGGCACATACCCAGGTTGTGAGTTCAAACCGTGGTCTGGGTATGTGCGAGAGGCAACCAATTGATGTTTCTCTCTCACATTGATGTTTCTCTCTTACTCCCCTTCCTCTTGATAAAATTAAAATAAATTTTTAAAAATGAATATAAGAAAATAATCAAGTAAAATAAATGAATTCTTGGGTAGTCAGTGGTGTTTCCCATGATTTATTTATTATTTTATTCAGAATTCTGTGCTTTGAGGTACCATAGAACAACTGAACTTAAAGTGAAAAATTTTTAATTATCATTTGGCTATTTCATTTATGTTACAATCAGAGTAGGTACTTGTTTGCAATTTGTATTCTTTGTTTTGGTCAGTTTTTATTTAGTATTTTAAATTCAGACTTATTTATCTAGTAAGATTCTGTTTTGATATTTAAGTAGCATTGATTTATATTTTAGAATTTTATGTACAGAAAACATGAGTAGCACTTTATTTTTTTAATTTATTTTTAGTATACTTATAAACCACTGGAAATAATAGAATTAAAATTTAGGATTATTATTGATTTCTTTTGTTTTTAGGTTGTGTATAATTTTTGGTTTGTCAAACCTTAGTGTTAATCATAATTTGAGAATTTTTCTACTTTTTCATATAGTGGTCTATTTTTGTGTTTTCAGATATGATTCATCAACTTCCACTCTTGACTGAGAGACAGTACATTGCATCAATTCATTCTCGCCTTCAAGACTCACAGCCTTGGAAACTGCCTGGGCTGCAAGCCACTGTTCGACTTGCCTGGGCACTGGCATTGAGAGGAATATCTCAATTACCTGATGTGACAGGTAAATTGATTGTAGGTAATTTAAAAAAATATATATTTTGTTGATTTTTTACAGAGAGGAAGGGAGGGGAATAGAGAGTCAAAAACATTGATGAGAGAGAAACATCAACCAGCTGCCTCCTGCATGCCCCTACTGGGGATGTGTCCGCAATCAAGGTACATGCCCTTGACTGGAATCGAACCTGGGATCTTTCAGTCTGCAGGCCAGTGCTCTATCCAATGAGCCAAACTGGTTTCAGCTGATTGTAGATAATTTTATTATGAGAAAGAATATATCAATTTTAATGGTATTTTGGAAAGGGTGTTATTTTTGCCATATATAAGTAGGAGCATAGGAAGATATCTAGAATTGTATTAAATGAAAATTTGTTAAGGTGGTAAAATACAGACCTTTTTTTCTCCTTTGTCTCCCAAAAGAAATTATATGAAATACTATTTCCTTTATATATACTAATAGCATAATAGAAAAGAGATCTTTGGATCAATCAAGAATGGATGTGCCTTCTGGCTGGTATGGCTCAGTTGGTGCTTCCTCCCATGTGCCAAAAGGTCGCTGGTTTATTTCTGATTCCCAGACAGGTTACATGCTCAGGTTCCAGATTCTGTCCTGAATGGGAGGCTGTTTTTCTCTGTCTCCCTAAAATCAATAAAAACATAAAAAAAAAGAAAAGAAAAAAGAATGGATGTGGGATTCTGACATAACAGTTTGTTACTCACTGTAGCATATCCTGTTGTGCAGTTTATATTCATGTAATTGCCATACTCAAGTAGTGATGTACTCTCACTGGATGAGAATTATGCTTTTGTTGTAATTTGAAGTCCAAGAATTGTCATTTTTTTTTTATGGTAAATGTGGAAAGATTTTTATTAAAATTTATAATTCACGTCAATATTTTCTAGTCTTGGAGTGTCAACAGATTCCAGTGTCTTATCATTTGTATGATTTCAGAACTTTTTTTTTTACATTTACTATTTTTATTGAGATTGTGTTATAAGATATTCGTACATCCAAGGCACTATTAGTAATTTTGTTCACAGTTGACATGCTATTCCGAAGAGGGCTGCACAAACCATTTTTTGTATTAAGAGTCTTTGGCCAAGTGGTTTTATTCTAGTTGTTTTTTAAAAAAATATATTTTTTATTGATTTCAGAGAGGAAGAGAAAGGGAGAGAGAAAGAGAAACATCAATGATGAGAGAATCATTGATTGGCTGCCTCCTGTACACTTCCTAATGGGGATTGAGCCTGCAACCCAGGCATGTGCCCTTGGCTGAAATCGAACCCGGACACTTTAGTCTTCAGGCTGATGCTCTATTCACTGAGTTAAAGCTGATAGTTAGCTAACTAGACATTTATATGTATGTACAAATTCTGTTTCTGGAGTATATTCCTTTATTGATTTACAAGTCTTATTTCAGTATTTTTTTGGCATAAAATTACCCTTTAATCTTTTAAGTGGCTATGTGATGGTTAATTAGATTCTTTTGCTATAATTTACTGTACTATTCCCTGATCTGGAGAGATTCCATATAATATGCTATAGTTGGCTATAGAATAGTAAATAAGAATAGGCTGGGAATCCAGACCCTGTTTCAGGCAAGTCCTAGATCTTTGGCTACTTAATCTCTTTAACTTTACATGCAAATATCTTTTATAAGCTTTGATAATTAGGGTTATTATATTAACATTTTTAAACTATAAAAATATTTTTGTAAATTTGAGTTTTAAAAATTGCTAGAAAAGACTAATTATTTGTCTTATATTACAGAAATGGTTATTTCTTGAAATAATACAGACAAGTTTTAACAAAAATCTCAATTTTGAAAAATTAGTTTCTACTCTCTTCATAGACTTCTGAAAAATCTTATCAAACATATTTATTATATTATTTTATAAAGGTATGTTTGGAATTTTACCAAACTATACAAAATTTGTATATACTAATTTTAACATTAAAACTCAGTTTACATTAAGCTATTAATGCCACTTATTACCTAAATAGTCTCCCATAAGTAGTTCTTGAATTGATCATCATGCAGTTATTTATTTATTTATTTATTTAATTTATTAAATCTTTATTCCGATTATTACATTTGTTTCTCTTTTTTCCCCCTCCATATCTCCCCTCTACCCTTCCTTTCTACCCTTACCTCCCTCCCATTGACCTCATCCATAGGTGTATGATTTTTGTCCAGTCTCTCCCTGTACACCCCTCACCCCTTTCCCCCTGAAAATTATCAGTCCATTCCCTTTCTGTGCTCCCGATTCTGTTATATTCAACAGTTTATTCTATTGATCAAATCTTCAATTCCCTTAATTTTCAGATTCACTTGTTGATAGATACATATTTGTTGTTCATAATTTTTTATCTTTTACCTTTTTCTTCTTCCTCTTCTAAAAGAGTACCTTTCAGCATTTCATATAATACTGGTTTGGTGTTGATGAACTCCTTTAGTTTTTTCTTATCTGTGAAGCTCTTTATCTGCCCTTCAATTCTGAATGATAACTTTGCTGGATAGAGTATTCTTGGTTGTAGGTTCTTGCTATTCATCACTTTAAATATTTCTTGCCACTCCCGTCTGGCCTGCATCGTATCTGTTGAGAAATCAGCTGACAGTCGTATGGGTGCTCCCTTGTAGGTAATGAACTGTTTTTCTCTTGCTGCTTTTAATATTCTCTCTTTGTCTTTTGCTCTTGGTATTTTAATTATGATGTGTCTTCTTTGGATTCCTTTTATATGGGGTTCTGTGTGCTTCCTGGATTTGTAAGTCTTATTTCTTTTACCAGATGTGGGAAGTTTTCAGTCATTATTTCTTTAAATAGGTTTTCAGTATCTTGCTCTCTCACTTCTTCTGGCACTTCCATAATTCTGATGTTGGTACACTTGAAGCTGTCCCAGAGGCTCCTTACATTATCTTCACATATGGATTCTTTTCTCTTCTTGCTTTTCCAGTTGAGTGTTTTCTGATTTTTTATATTTTAAATTTTTGACTTGATTCTTGTCTTCCTCTAGTCTGCTGTTAGGTCTCTGTACAATATTTTTTAATTCAGTCAGTGTATGTTTAAATTTTAGTTGGTTCTTTTTCATCTCTAGTTGGATCTTTTTCATCTCCTCTTGGTCTCGCTAAATTTATCCATCTTTTCTAGGATATTCTTGAAAAACCTTATAGGCGTGGTTTTGAACTCTATATCCAGTTGTTTGTTTTCCTCCATTTCTTTTGTTTGTGATCCCTTCCCTTGACTAGGCATTTTCACTATGCCGGGAGAACTTCTGTGTTGGATTCAGCCTTATGATACCAGACTTGCAAAACTGCAGAAGCCTCTCTATTGAGCTTGGGATGGGTGGATTCTCAGGGCTTAAGGGACCACCTTGCCTTCCAGTCGACCCCACCCTCCACGGCCCCCGAGTCTCATGTGACTGGGTAATCGCTGGAGCAGTCCCTTGTGCGCGCGCTCACGCTCTTGCAGTGCCTCTAGACTGCTGCCTTTCCTGCTCCCCTGTGCTCCGGGACCATATGAGTCTGGGTCCCCAGGGTTTCACCAGAAACTGGGTTTTAGTGAAGTTAGAAGTGGCGCAGTTGGTAGGGTCTGTCTCCCGCCCACTAGGTGAAAGCCAGAGGCACAATCAGCAACCGGTCTTCTGTGCGCAATGCTGTACGCGTCACCAGACTTCTGATCTCTTGCAACTCCCCTAAATTTCCATGCACTTCTCCCTTTTCACAGTCCAAACTCCTCCGAGTCTCAGTGTGCTTTTCTCTTTCCTTCTAGTTGTAGAATTTCCACTCAGCCAGCCTTTTGTGGTTCTGGATGATGTCTATTTTGTCTTTTATTTGTAGTTTTGAAGTTGTTGTGTGAGGCAGCACTTTCAGGTGTTTATCTATGTCGCCATCTTGGTTTTTCCTGTAGTTGTTCTTTTCTAAAGCCAGGTTATAGCAAAGTTAGCGAGCAGTTTTATGTGTAAAATTTTAAAGAAGTAATCAGCAATGTATTTTTTGATGGAAGGACACAACTTCACCTATCACATACTATTACCAAAAAAATTGAATGTCAGTCAGATCAAGTGTCTCTAGATAAAACTACTAATTTTTAGTATAATCAGAGGACAGAAAATGTTAACTGCACCATTGGGATGGGATGCATGCCACACCACATGCCACATGGAAAACTGTGCAGGACCGAAGTTCCAGTTTTTCAGCAAAGAGAGGACATGGAAAAATTTAAGAGACATAGGAGGAGCCTACACATTTATTAGTTAATTGCATTGTATAGTTTTTATTTGGATCAAGTTCCAAGCAAACAAACTGTACAAATTATAAAAGCAAAAAGTAAAACAATCTTTTATAATATATATGAGACAATTGTAAATTTAACTACTGTCTGGATATTTGATATTGAGGAATTATTTTTTAATCTATGATAATGGTATTATGTGTACATGGCTTATTTTCTTTTTGAAATACATATGAGTAAAATGTTAAATTGTTTGAAATTTGCTTGTATCTAATTTTGGTAGAGCGGGGGAATGCTTAGAGATCTAGATGAAATGAGATTGACCATAATAGATAATATTGAAACTAGGTGCTGGGTATGTGGAGTTTTGTCTTTTTTTTTTTTAGATAATCTGTTTGAAATTTCTAAATACAAAGCTAACAGAAAGTCTTTAGGTTAAGATTTGTTTTTCAATTTTTGGTACTTGATTACTAATTAGGGCTACTTAAGTAATCATTCAGGTTTTGATTGGACTTGTGGGCTGAGAAGACTTTTTCTGAATGATCCAGATAATTTTATTGAGATTAAAACCTTTAGCATCATTTTCAGATGTTGATGCTTTACTGACTACATCAGTGTTACATCATATATTTCTGATGTAATTTTTTTTATCACTCATATTGTTACTGTGAACACATGTATTTTTTTCAGTAATTTTTGGGAGTTTGTAATTAGAGTTAGAATCTTTATTTTGTGCATAGCACATGCTAGGAGGTTGAGCAAATTGTTGAAACATCAACAATATGAGATAATAATCAAGTTTAAATAACATATTTTGTCTGCTGTTTGTATAAATACATTTTTAGCTGTGGCTGAATTCACAGAAGCAGATGAAGCAATGGCAGAGCTCGCAATTGCTGACAATGTTTTCCTGTTCCTCACTGAATCCGTAGTGGTATCAGAAAATTTCTATCAGGACGAATTTTATATTCGTAGGATCCACAATCTCATCACAGATTTCCTTGCACTTATGCCAATGAAGGTAAGTGGAATTAATTTAGGATGAGTAAAAAGGAATAGAAGAATTTAAAACTTAGTAATAAACTAATTTTATGTTTTAGAAACTAATAAAATCTTTTAATATAGATTAAAATTTGTAGTAGTTGTGTTACAGCTTGTGAATTAGTTTGTGATTCATGATAGTGAAATAATAAAACCTGTTAATTGAGAATAAGCTAAAAATATTTCACATTGAGAATGGTTTATAATGAAAAAATAATAGTTAAATGAAAATGCTTGTATGGGTAAAAAATTAATACCTTGCTACCCTACGGATTGATGCTAAGTTGCCTTATGTATATTTTTATACATGATTTGGAAGGCATAGAGGAAAATCTCATTTCATAGATAATTATTTAGACTCTTTAAAAAGTAAATATTTTTATTGATTTTAGAGAGGAAGGGAGAGGGAGAGAGAGATTGAAATATTAATGATAAGAGAGAATCATTGATTGGCTGCCTCCTGCATGCCACTTACTGAGGGTTGAGCCCGAAACCCTGGCATGTGACCTTAACTAGAATTGAACCCAGGATCCTTCAGTCCATAGGTCAACGCTCTATCCACTGAGCCAAACCAGCTAAGATTAGATTCTTAATTATATTATATAAATGGATTTCTGCATGGATACAGGTAACTTAATGAATTAAAGAAATCAATACAAAGCCTACTTTTGAATAAAAAGCTTAATCCAAAAAATATTCTTAGAGCAATCTCAGACAGGTCCTTCATAGCATATGCTCTGTGTGCCTTTAAAAAAAAATGTATATATGTATATATATTTATTGATTTCAGATATGAAGGAAGAGGGATAGAGGGATAGAAACATCAACGATGAGAGACAATCATTGATTGGCTGCCTCCTGCACACCCCCTCACTGGGGGTTGAGTCTGCAACCAGGACATGTGCACTTGACCAGAATCAAACCTGGGACCCCTCTGTCTGCAGGCTGATGGTCTATCCACCGAGCCAAACCGGCTAGGGCTCTGTGTGTCTTTTTGTTCCAAGAAAGCCATCAAGGTGGTAGCAGGAAATAAAAGAGGGAGTAAAGATGTATAAAATAACTTTTTTTGTTTGTCTATTTAAAAAATCCACTTTTGAAGAATCTACACTTGTAATGACATTTGTGTTCTATACCATATCTTTTGAAAAACTTAAGGCAAATTGAAAAAGTATCCATAAGGCAACAATCAAGGAAAGCAGTACTTAATTATTTAATGAATCATGTTTATTGAGTTTCTAATGTTGCTAGGTACTATGCTAGGAGGTGTGAAGAAGTCAGATAAGTAGAAGATTCATTTGCCTGCCACCAAAGAATTTATAACCTAGTTGGAGAGATAAGATATATGTATATCTTATACAGAAAAACGCAAATACTAATAGTAAGTAAATGAGAAGTATAGGCACTAAATTACTATGGATTTATTAAATGTATAGCTCATTTTGGACTAGAATAATCAAGGAATACTTAACAGGTAGCTTGACCCTTCTTCAATCTTGAAGGACTTGATAAAATCACAGAATTTGGAATAGAAAGAAGCTTGTTAATCCTTTCATTTTACATTTGCAGAAATGAAACCTTAGAAAGGATAAGGCTTAAAGTTTTCCCTAATTAGTAGTATTGCTGGGACTTTGGGTTTGGAATAATAATGGTATCTGGAAATGAAGGATGAGAGTAATATGATTAATCAGAATCATAAATGGTTTGGGTAGGATTAAATAATATATTCACAATTCTGGGATACTATAATTTTTAAAGATAGACATAGGACTTTTTAGGTTGTCTATTTCTTCTTAAATGAGCTTTGGTGGTTTGTGTCTGTCAGTGAATTTGTCCATTCAAATTGATTGGTATGAAGTTTTCCCTAATATTCTTGTATTACATTTTTCATGTGTATAGGATCTATAGTGATATTTTCTCTTTCAACCTTAATATTGCTAATTTCTATCTTCTCCCTTTGTTTCTTATTTAACCTCGCTAGAGGTTTGTCCATTTTATTGATTTGGCTTCATTGATTTTTTTATACTTTATTTCACTGCTTTTAATTTTCAACACAGTACCTCTTTATTATATTATTTCTTTTGCTTTGGGTTTAATATAACCTCATTTTTCTTAAGGTAGAGGTTAAGATTATTGATTTAAAACCTTTCCTTTTTTCTAATATAAGCATTTAATATTATATATTTATCTCAAGTTATTGCTAGCTGTGTCACAGATTTTGATACATTGTATTTTCTTTTTTGTTCTATTGAATATATTTTCTATTTTTTCTTGAGATGTCTTTGGTCAATGGGTTGATAGTATTGTTTAAGCCTTTCATATTCATGTGTATTTGTTCCATTGAATATTGAGAGAGGATTTTTGGGATCTCCAGTTATAATTTTGGATTTAGCTATATTTTTTTTAAGGAAGAAAAAGTTCCTTATTTCAGTTGGCATTTAGTACACACAAATGTTGTAAGGGAATAGTTCTTAACCAGGGTAATGTCCTTCACAGTGTGTTTGGGAAAATGAGTAGGATCAGTTTTGTTTGTTACATTAACTATCACAGTATTTTTTGGTAGTTAGTAGATAGTCCAGGTATCTAAACCGTCCTTCATTGTTCAGGATAATCCAATCCAGTGAAGAAATGTCCTGCCCAGAATGTCAGTAATGTCTCCATTGAGAAATGCTCAACTATTCTGTAGTTAAACTCAACTATTCTGTAGTGGAAAATACATTGGAATTTTAAGATACTACAAATTGATTTATTTACAATAAAATGTCTTCCATATTTCTTCATGTCATTAAAATGGGATGGATATTTAAACCGTTTTTCTTTTATGTAATCACTTTCAAATGCCTGATTTCTTACTTTCAGTATTGTTCACCTGTATAAGAAATTTACATATTAAACCGTGTGTAATACATTTGTTAGGTGAAGCAGTTGAGGAATCGGGCAGATGAAGACGCTCGAATGATTCATATGAGTATTCAGATGGGTAATGAACCCCCCATTTCACTTAGAAGGGATCTGGAACATTTAATGGTCTTGGTAAGCCATTTTATTGAGTGGTTTGTCATCTCTCTTCTTCCATTATTTTTTCTTTAACTTTGGAAAATTTTAGTTCTTAAGTGAATTCATTAAAAATGTAAATTTTTATTTAAAAGTAATTTTTGAGTTATAGGCATTTTTCCATAGTCATGTTTACTCTTTGCAGATTGGTGAGTTATATAGGAAGAACCCTTTTAATTTGGAGCTTGCTTTGGAATATTGGTGTCCCTCAGAGCCTCTGCAGACTACCACCATCCTAGGTTCTTACCTTGGGGTGGCTCATCAGCGACCCCCTCAACGCCAGGTGAGCTCTTCCTTTTTCTACTCTGGGATGATAAATGGGAGTCTTGAAAACATGAAAAATGTTTTTTCCTGATGTTATTGCTGTTAACACAAATGGCCACTAATATATTCTTTAGAAATTTACACCTTTTCCTTTTAAAGGAAATTTGAAACTCTTTAAATTCTCATTATTTTGGAGTTTTATGTAGTCAGGCGTTTAGAACATACTAGTTATGTGGCAAGTCATTAGAGATGGAAAAGGTATCTAGTCTCTTTGTGTGTAACTTACCTGAATTTTATTAGTATTAGTCTGTCCTCATAGTCATGACACTAATCAATACACATCATTCTTAACAAGTGGGGGAAAATAGGAGAGGTACAAGTACTAAAGGAAGAAACTTAGAAGTTAAATTGATGACAACGTGCATATGAGTCAGTAGATAGTGTAGGAAAACTATTGAGAAAAGCCATCAAAAAACAAATTTCATTTTTTATCCTACATTAACTAAAGTATGATATGCTGTGGCAAATAGGACAGATTGCCACATCTGTCTTTGGAATTTCCTGTTCTAAAAGCTTTCATGTGTTTAATTTTCATTTATGCTAGAGTCTAACATCAGATGCCACTTCTTTTTACTGATTTCTTACATTTATTGTTTCATTTTTCTCCCCTTTAAAAGTGTTTTAGAGAAGGATTTATTAAAATTCTTAGAGATTAAAAAAAAACTTCATTATGAAAATTCTCAAACATGCAAGAAAGATTAATTATAATGAACACCCAGCATCTTAATTTAATAGCTACTAACATTTTGCCATGTTTGGTTTATTTATTAATTTTCCCCTATTTTCCCCTACTTTTATTTTGCTGGATTATTTTAAAGTAAGTTATAGGTAGCATGACATTTCACTTCTCATTGGTTAAGTTAGTAGCTCTTAAAAATAAGCCTGTTTTTCTACATAATTACAAAACCATACTTTCACTTAACAGATTTAACAATAATTTCTAGCAATCTCTATATTTTTAATTCGGAGTTCCAGTTAATGATTCTGAATAATATTTTTAGCTATTGATAGTAAATTTAAAGAATAAGTAAGAAAAAGCTAGTAAGTGAACTTGCAGGAGTGTAGGTATTGGCTGGAACACAAAACAAATTATATTTATGCTACCATAAAAAATTCTTTCAGGGTTACAGGTCTTTATACTAAACTAGTGACCCAATGCATGAGATTCATGCACATTAAAAGGGAGTTAATTAGAGGAAATATTTTAATATTGCTATTCCCCCTTTCTCTATAATAGAAGTGTCAGAGATTAAAGAAAATTAGTTAAAATGTATATGAAAATCTTCCTCCTGTCAGAGTCTGGGGTGCGCAATGGGAACCAGAGTCAAGTCCCCGCCCACCCATGTGTACCTCGAAATCACGTGAGACCCAGACCCAGCTGGCCCCTCCCCCATTGGGCTAGGTCCAGACCCGGCTAGCCCCACCCTCATCAATCCCCTCTCCCCCGGGTGGGGAGTGTGGCCTCAGGTTGCCTGGCCCAGCACCGGGTAGGGGATGTGGCCTGAGGTCCCATAGCCCGGGTCAAGGTCCGTATAGCAGGGACGTGTGGCTCAGGTCCCTCTGCCTGGCACCGGGGCAGAGGGCACAGCCTCAGATCCCACAGTGGCTTCAAGTCCGCTCGCCTGGTGCCAGGGCAGGGGGTGCAGCCTGAGGTCCCCTGGCCTGGCGCTGGGGCAGGGGGTGCGGCCTGAGGTATCCCAGCCTGGTGCTGGGGCAGGAGGCACAGCCTGAGGTCCCCTGTCAAGCCCCACCAGGCGGGTGGTGCAGCCTCAGGTCCCCTGACCCAGCCCAGCACTACTTAGCCTCAGATCTCTGCTGATTATTCCTTAAGACTCGTTATGGGAACTCGGTCTCTGCTGTGGGCGCAGCCATCTTGTATGGTGTGATGATCAATTTGCATATTTCCTCTTTATTAGATAGGATTTGATTGGAATTTAGTAACTCTGATTTCTAGGCATATCTTTGAATTTGCTGGTTAATTTTAGATGGGTTTCTTCAATTGCTTTGTTAATGTCAAGCTTAAAAAAACAAATTTTCATAAGTAGAATACCAGATTATTTTGGCTTTGGGGGGTTAAATCAAAGCACTTAATTAGTTTTAGTTAATATAGAGTCTTTATTAGCTAGTCCCTGTTGCTTTAAATTTAGGATATGCTTTATGTAAACTAATGGTTTCTACCTATTTCAGGTTGTCTTGTCAAAGTTTGTTAGGCAAATGGGTGACCTGTTGCCTCCAACTATTTATATTCCTTATCTGAAAATGCTCCAGGGATTGGCCAATGGGCCCCAGTGTGCCCACTACTGTTTTAGCCTGCTCAAAGTCAATGGTAGTAGTCATGGTAAGAAAAATCTAGATGTTGTTTAAATTTGTTGTAACATTCTTGAATTCAGTATTTCCCTTTCCATTAAAGAATATTGTTTATTTGTGATTAGGTTCTACCAGGTGTATAAGTTATTTTTATAATAATGGAAAGTAATACACAGTGGCTTTATGTGTAGTGATGCCTTGATTATGTTCTCACAGGTTAGGGAATTTTACCATTTTCTTTATAAAATACAGTTCAGTTTAAGAAATAAAAATGAATATATAACAATTTTAAAGAACACATCTGGTGCTCAAAGCAAACTGTATCCCCTGCCACTTAATTTTGATGTCTTTAATGGGTGCATATCTTCTAAATTTCTGTGCTTAATGGTTTTTCTTTTGATCCTCTCCCAATTTCCTCATTTAATTTTCAGACTTGAATCTGTTTAAGCCAAAAACATTGCAAAAGGGAAGAGAAAGAAATATTTGTTAAACATCTGCTTTATTAGATATATATTACTTTCATTTTATATTTGAAATTGAGGGTTAGAGAAGTAATTTACCCAAAGACACAAGTCCTAGTACTTGGAGAGCCATGTTTGGAAGTGTTATCTGCTTGGCTTGCTTGTCTTATAGTGCTTGGTATGTAATGAGCAGTTTCATTACAAATCTGTACAGTTATTTCTCTCTCTGAGAATTTAAACTCAACATTTGGGAATTTTTGGTGGGAAAAGTAGCCTTGTATAGTTACATGACAATACAGAGGAGCTCTCTTGAATATGAAATAACTGACATCTAAAGTAATTAATCTTTGCATTTACATGGGTACCACACATTCCTAGACCTGAGGACAGATGAATCCAAAGTTCTAGCTCATAGGTGGATTTTACCCATTTAAAAAAATATGTATACTATTTTATTGATTTCAGAGAAAAAGGAAGAGGGAAAGAGAGATAGAAACATCAATGATGAGGGGGAATCAATGATTGTCTGCTTCTTGCACGCCCCCTACTGGTGACCGAGCACGCAACCTGGGCATTTGCCCTGAACAGGAACCTGTGACCTCCTGGTTCATAGGTCGACGCTCAACCAATGAGCCAAGCCAGTCAGGCCAAACCATTTTCTTTTATTTTTTTAATTTATTGATTTTCTACAGAGAGGAAGGGGAGAGGGACAAAGAGCTAGAAACATTGATGAGAGAGAAACATCCATCAGTTGTCTCCTGCATGCCTCTAACTGGAATCGAACCTGGGACCTTTCAGTTCGCAGGCCAATGCTCTGTCCACTGAGCCAAACCGGTTTCGGTATTTTTTTCCAACACACTACTTATCTAGGACAAAGGCCACGTTTATTAAATTTGTTTTCTTCCTCTTATTTCCAAGCAAATGCTTAAACATTTTTGAAAGAAAATTCTGTGTTTTCTTTCTTTACAGTTGAAAATATTCAGGGAACAGGGGGCAGTCCTGTTTCTTGGGAACATTTTTTTCACTCCTTAATGCTTTACCATGAACACCTCCGGAAGGATCTTCCTAGTGCAGACAGTGTCCACTACCGCCACCTTCCTTCGCGTGGCATCACCCAAAAGGAGCAGGATGGACTGATTGCTTTTTTACAGCTCACGTCTACCATCATTACTTGGGTAAGTAAACCATCCACAGCATGAGAGTATAATTTTATTGCTTTCTAGTACTGTGGCATTTTAAGGAGCTCCCATATTTTTGTTATTAAGTTTGTATATCACTAAATTTATTAGTGATAAATTTAGCACATATATAGAATTATGTTTTTGTTTTATTTTTGTTTCTTATTTTAAAAATGTTAAAAAGAGTATTTTTAATTAAAAAGAAAAGTTATTTACTGAATTACTCTTCTTTTCTCTTCTTACACCAAGCCATCTTACCCACCACTACCAAATTAATCTTTGTAAAAATACATTATTTTCATTACATAATATCTCTGCTCAGAAGTTTCTTCTAGTTGTTTCTATGATTCACCAGAGTAAAGAGAAGCTTAGTTCACCATTCTGACTGAAGAATAGGAATAGTTTTTCTCTCCCCTGCCCCCCAATAATGCATAACATAATTAAACATCAAATATAACGTTATCCCTGGCCAGGGGCTCTGTTGATTGGAGTATTGTCCCATACACCAAAAAGGTTGGGAGTTCGGTTCCTGGTCAGGGCACATACCTAGGTTTTGGGTTCCATCCCCGGCTCAGGTTGGGGTGGATGTGGGAGGCAAACTATTGATGTTCTTTTCTCATATCAATCAGTGTTTTCTCCCCCAGCCCCTTTCTGTCTCTCTTTCCCTTCCCTCGACTTTTGTCTTTCTGAAATCAATGAAAACATATCCTTGGGTGAGGATTTTTTTAAAAAAGGGTAATTATTGCTCATTGAGTTAAAATGGAGTGATATTCGGTACCATATATGTTAGTAAATGTCAAATATGTATCCACTTATATGTTGTATTACAAGTGGAATATATTACATTGTTTCAGAAAGGATTTTGAGTGCCTCAGTAAGATTTAAGTGACCTGGCAGACCATTTATATCTGCATGTATTATCTTCCATGCTTAGGCTATCAAAGTAATTCTACAGAGGCTCTTTCTCTTCCATTCTTTACACTGACTGAGCTAGTGACTTGATCCATTGGTAGACTTCAAGCTTAAGCCATTGGCTTACCTTTGTTTTAGGATGTCTTAAGCCCATGATGTAGGTGCTAGACATTTGCATGATTGCTGGTTATTTTTCTTAGCTTTTGGAAATGGAAAGTCTCTTGTTCTTTTTTGTGTCCAATGCTCAGAGTGAAAATGCACGTCTGGCACTCTGTGAACATCCTCAGTGGACCCCCATTGTGGTGATTCTGGGACTCCTGCAATGCAGTATCCCCCCTGTTTTGAAAGCCGAACTACTGAGGACACTGGCAGCTTTTGGCAAATCGCCTGAGATTGCTGCTTTCCTCTGGCAGTCATTGGAATACACTCAGGTAGTGTTATGAGCACCTGTATTTATTTACATTAGTATGGTTTGGGAAGTGAGGCTTGATAATGTTATAGAAGCAAGAGCATCCAATTTGAAACTTATACCATGAACTTCTCAAGTAGAAAGTTACCATTTTCTGTCCTGAGCATTAGAAACTAATAGGCTTGGTTTTCCTCTTGGGTCTATGACAACTTTACTAGATTACTGGAGACTGATTCTTCTCTTAAGACTTAGTTTTTCAGTGTATGAGATTAATGAATGGACAGAATTCCTCAACCCTATCTTTGAGAACAGGATGATATAAGCCTTCAAAAGTCATATAAACTCATTAAATGTGGGGAGTGCCTATTTTTTTTTTCTTTAGATGTAAGCCATATTGGAATTTTTCTGTCAAGGTATAATTATTCTATATGTGGTAAAAGAAAATAAAGATGGACTATACAGAGGTATTTCTAGGAAAATGGTTGGATGGACTTTGTGTTGTCTTAGAAGTAATATAACATAAGGGGGCCTGTTAATCTAACACATTCATAGAAGCAACTGTTTGGAAGCAGAAAAATATTCTAATTAAGTTCTAACATGTTTCCTCTAATATGTTAATGAGACAGTTCTGTCTTTAGAGAAAGACTTTTTTTGAAAGGCCTCCACCTAATAGTATATTCTGAACTTGCAAGAGAGTTAAGTAGCTTGACATGAAATTTAATTACTTATCCTATAGACTGTTTTGCCTCTAGCAAGGTCAGGACAGAACATCTTAACTCAAAACTCTGCCCACATGAGAAACCTATTCTGAACAAGTGTACTTAGTTTTCTAGAACACTGGTGAGATTTCATCCCATAAATCCTTTTAAAATTAATTCCTAGAATATCTGAGAGGAAATTTTCAGAAAACACATCTTGTGTGCACTTAGAAATGACCAGATAATTGGAAGTTCTGTCCGACCATGACACAATTGTTAATGGAAGTCCGTGGAGACTTCTTAGTTGTTAGTTCTCACTTTTCATTGGTGAATGAGGAATGCTCCTAACTTCTCATTTTTATTATTTTAAGATACTGCAGACCGTAAGGGTTCCGAGCCAGAGGCAAGCTGTTGGTATAGAGGTAAAGATTTCCTTTTAGTTTGAATGCCAAATTTATACATTCACATGAGAGAAAGACTAAGAATTATTCTTTCACTATTACATTTCTATAATTTTCCAGTTTAACGTATTTTCATTTGAAGGGTTTGCTGGTCAGTGTTGAGACTTTTAATAAAAAGAACTAAAATACTTTGGTTTCAGCATTGGAAAAAGATGTTACATGGCAGCCATCCAGACTGAAAGTTTGATTTGAACTCAATTTAATTAGGTTTAATTGAGTCAACCTGAAGTGGGTCTTTTTCTGTGCTTCTTCTCTTTTTCTTAAAGAAACACTTAAGATTTTTACTTTTACTTCAAAGTTGGAAACAATATGTGTGAATTTAAAATTCTTCCATCTGATTGGTCTAGATTCATATATACTTTGTATCACTTCCTGGACCTTTGGCTAAGATTAAGTATATAATACTTTTGTGTTTCTTTAAATGAATAATGATAATCTGTTTTGTGTCTTCTGGTGTGATATTGCAACAATTAACGAGTTAATGTCTGCAAAGTGCTTGGCACCTTATAGCTGATATTTTTATGTTATCAACTTTTCTTTATTTTTCTTTGGAAGGTGGAACTAAATGAAATAGAATCCCGGTGTGAAGAATACCCGTTGACGAGGGCCTTTTGCCAGCTTATTAGTACTCTGGTGGAGAGCTCATTTCCTTCTAATTTGGGTGCTGGACTGCGGCCCCCTGGCTTTGATCCTTATTTGCAGTTTCTTAGAGATTCTGTGTTTCTCCGATTCCGCACAAGAGCTTACCGGAGAGCAGCTGAAAAGGTTATGTTCAGAAACTTTTTTTCCTTATTCATTTATTGCTGCTTTTTCTATTAAAGGTATAAGATACTACAAATTCATTTTAGCTTTTGCAAGTAAGTAAGCTTCACAGTCTTAATACTGAAATGTCTATGGTCTGCCTAGTATATATGCATTAAAAATAATTTTGGGCATTAAAACTAAAGCACTGACTTTTAGTGATCAGTAATTTAATTGGTATGAATATCCTTAATTGAACAAACTTTGACCAAAACGAAACCAAAAATGTTACACTTTTGTCAGTTGAAAACACAATTTTTTATAGGAATGATTGAGATTAGGGATTGAAGTAAGTTTAAACTTGCACCAATTTATTTTGACTAGTGGCACTTTTGGCTTAGTGGAAAAGTGTACTATGATCCATTTAAGTGTCTGCCATCGATAGAAGCTGAGGGAGCATTGATATTTATGCTCATTAGCTCTGTTTGCAGCACGATCACAACTGAGTTTATCATTTTTATCATCTTATGTAACTCCAATTTTAGTGTGAGGCAGGTACTACTAATATTCCCATTTTACAGATGGAGGCTTAGCAAGGTTAAGGAACTTGCCTAAGGTCCAGGACCAGGACTTGAACCTAGGACTCTGCTTCCAGATCCAGGCATAACCCGCTAAGCTATGTAAGAGACCTTTCTAGGTTCTAAAATAATTCACTTTAGTTTATCGCTTCTTGACCTTGTGGCTAAGATCAAGCATAGTAATTCACTTTAGTTTATAATACTGTTTATTGCCTCCCAGAATACCCTCAGATGTATCTTGTAGGTACATTTCTACCTTATTTTTATAGTTTGCTGTTTTTGAACCTATTGGTGTTTTTTTTTGTATTAATGATTATAAGATTTATGCTCATTTGGGACAGTTCAGAAAAATATAGAACCAATGTAAGAGATTACATCATTCATAATCCTGTTGCCAAAGGAAAGATAACTACTTCGTCTGTATTCTATAGGGATGTACTTAAGTTTCGATAATTAGTTACATTAGTTTTATTGTTTTTGGCCACTAAACCATAATAAGAGGATTTTTTTGATGTATTAATAATAACTGAAAACAGTCTTTTTAATGACTGCATAATTATTACTTGTATCTAGCATAGTTTAGTCATTGCCTTATCACTAAATATAGTTTGTTTCTAATTAAGTCCCTGGTAACTGAAGTTTGTTTTTTTTTGTCAATTGCTTTGTAATTTTTTGCTTCTCATGTAGCAAAAATAAACATGAATAGGGGTATACATTTTATTTAAGCTATAGAATTACCTTGGTAATATATATTCCCTTAATGGGTAAAACAATAATAGTAATCATGACTCATTAATAAAAGTTATTTTGATGGATAATGGATGCTGATACTTGTAATCTCTATAACAAAATGTTCTGATATTTTTGGGGCATTTGTTTTAAATCTTATTTTTCTTTCCTTAACAAGGTCATTATGACCTAAGTGTTCAGAGCTTCAATCATCCATGCTTTTACCGGGTGTTACTACTCTTCGCCCATGCATATCTACATTTCAAGTGCTGCTGCTTTCCTTAGTCATCATTAATTTCAGTTCCTCCCCAACATACTTATTCTAAGAAATTTTCCCTCAGTTTTGTGAATCGATTTCACTTGAATGTCTTCTTCAGGTTTAACTTCAGCACTATATTTTAGAACACTGACTTTTCACAGAAACACCGCTTTGGATTGAGATAGCTTGATAAATGTGTAGAGTGTTAGAGACAATGTGTATATTATCAGTCCTGAAATCCATTATTATGTGGCGATAAGCCTTTTTTATTTAAGTAAATGCTTAAAATTTTTGGAAATATAGAAAAGTGAATAACTTTAAAATAGTAATTTAAAAAATCACGATATAGTCCCAATGCCCAAACTCAGCCTTGATAAAATTATGTGCAGTGAAAATAATGATTTTAAAATAATAATTCATAAAACAAATCTGTGTATAATTATCAAATTCATCATTTTAAAAATTCTATGCAATTTTTAAAGTTTTAATTTTACTCTCTGTACCATCATATTTTTCCTGTTACATAGTTTTACAAATTATTTTTAATAGCCCTAGCCAGCTTGGCTCAGTGGATAGAGCATCGGACTGTGGACTGATGGGTCCCAGGTTCGATTCCGGCAAAGGGCACATGCCTGGGTTGCGAGCTTGATCCCCAGTAGCGAGTGTGCAGGAGGTAGCTGATCATTGGTTTTCATCATTGATGTTTCTATCTCTCTCTCCTTCTCCTTTCCTCTGAAATCAATAAAGAAATATATTTTAAAAAATTATTTTTAATAAAGCGGTGATGATGGGTTCTTTTGGGGCAAGCCTAGCAGTGATTATGTCGTATTAACATCTTTGGCGAGAGCCACAAGATAGAACATTGGTCTAGGATTAGAAGTTCATGGCTTGACCTCCCACATGCTTGCTGCCAAGCTTTATGGTCTCATGGAAACCACTCACTCACTTCATCCCAGAAATAAGGGTGATTAGAGGAGATGATTTCTCAGATCTTTTCCCAATAAGATTTGGATGTTAATTATAAATGGATTGTGACTAGATATTAAGTGCTTTTGATTTTCTAATGAAGCCCAAATATCTGGTCTAGAAACATTTCTTTAAGAATAAGGCTTTTATAAATGTTTTACCTTGAAAATTAGCCAGTTCATTATCATTTAGCAAATTAAGCAAAATGAATTGGGATTCCTATATTCCTTTGAATAAATTAACAAAGTAAACATGGACTTCACTCATTTCTGGAGAAAAGTTGGAGAAGGAAAGGCCTGGCCTAGCTATCTCCTTGGACTATTTTATTGTTATTGAAACATTTGTATCTTTCTATAGTGGGAAGTTGCTGAAGTTGTTTTGGAGGTGTTTTACAAATTGCTCAGAGATTATGAGCCTCAACTTGAAGATTTTGTAGACCAATTTGTGGAAATACAAGGTATTTAATTCCATTACTTTCAAACAAGATGTCAGCTATTTATAAAACTATTTATAATTTATACATTTTATGTCATATATATTATTGATGAAGAATATTACATTACAGATTCTTTAGGGAGTTAACATAATAGGTGACCAATTGCTATATGCAGATCAATATTTGGGGGATTTACTACTATATACTGTTTGTATCATTGTCTCTAAATTGAAACTTGGTCTTGATCTGTTTAAATGCCATTTAATTTATGTCTCATACATTTCTCACATTCAAGGGTGTGAGAAAAATACTAATTCACCATCTCTTGGACTGTGTTCTATTTAGGAGAAGAAATCATAGCTTATAAGCCCCCAGGATTTAGCCTGATGTATCATCTTCTAAATGAGTCACCCATGTTGGAGCTTGCGCTTAGTTTACTGGAAGAAGGCGTTAAGCAGCTGGATACCTATGCCCCTTTCCCTGGTACGTGCCTGGGTGTCTTATGTCTTGAAAATAGTTTTGGTATTTTTATCTTTTGTAAACTGAGGGTTTGAAATGATCAGATATCTCAAATTATTTTTCACAGTAAGATTATCTACATTAGGGTTTTCAGGAAGTCATACAATGAAAATATGTTAAAAGTGAAAGCATAGTAAAGGACAAGAGACTCACTGTAACTGTCTCACTGCAGGTTCTTTATAGGCAGCTATAATGACATTCACTTAAACATGTTTAACATACTTAACATTTAAATCTAAAATACTTTTTGTTTATTTTGCCATATAATATTTGTAAAATACTTGCTATAGTGCCTGGTACATAATGTTAAATAAATAATTGTTATTATTTATAGATTACTTACTCTGCATTTTGCACTTTTAAAAGCAAACTTCATGTATTAATTCATTTAATCTGTACTGAAGCCCTGTGTGGTAGATACTATTATTTCCAGTTAACAAATAAGGAAACTGATGTTCAAAGAGGTTTCACATCCTTCCCCAGCAAGTGCCAGGACTGTAATTTGAACCTCAGCAGCTTGTTTTCAGAGCTTGTGTATTTTAAATTTGAATGATGGGATTATAGTGATCCTTGTTTATGTTTTTAGCTTCTTTATTTCTCAGATTTTCCACAGTGTGTATGTATTACTCTAAATTAGTTTTTTGGCCTTGGCATCATTGACATTTTGGGCTGAATAATTCTTTGTTGTAGGCACTGTTCGGTGGATTGTAGGCCTCTACCCACTAGATGCTTGAGAATCATTGCTCTAAATCATTGATTTTCAACTTTTTTCATTTATCTTATCGCACACATAAACTAATGACTAAAATTCATCTTCACACATAAAAATATATTTTTTGCCTATCTAAAAAATTTTAGAGACCATTTGATTATTTCAAACCCTCAGTTTACAAAAGATTTAAAAAAAAGGTATGATTTCGATTCATTCACACTGAATGGCTATTGTTGCGTTGGCTGTTGTCATTTTTTTTTTTTATTTGACAATCTAAGGGGAAAGAGGCCGATGCCCCTGACTAAGTAGTCTGATATTGCATGGTTTAAGATTTTTTTGTGGCACAGTTGCAAATCACTGCTCTCAATAGTTAGGGAAAATGTACAGGAAAAATGACCTAGCCCTGGACAGTTTGGCTCAGTAGATAGAGCATCATCCCAAGGACTAAAGGGTCCTGGATTCCATTCAGGTCAAGCGCACGTACCTTGGTTGCAGGCCTTGATTGCAGGCTCAATCCCGGCCCTGGTCCGGGTACATGTGGGAGGCAACCAATCGATGTTTCTTTTTGTCTCTCCCTCTCCCTTCTACTCTCTCCAAAAATCAATGGAAAATATCCTCGATATTTTTTGTTACAAATACAAAACAAAACAAAATGGCCTAGAAGCCATTGCATAAAAGGAATCTGAGTTACAAAAATTACCATAATTTGCATGGGTGAGCAGTTTTGTTAGTTGCTGCAGAAAGTTTGAGAACTTGAAAACTTTTTGGATCTAGAACTTGTCTTTTGTGTATGTGTGTATGTTTGTGTTTTAATCCTCACTCAAGGAAATGTTTTTATTGACTTTAGAGAGGAAAGGAGAGAGAGAAACATCTTTCAATTGCCTCTCCTATATGCCCTGATTGGAAATTGAATCCACAATCTGGGTATGTGCCCTGACCATGAATTAAACCAGTGACCCTTTGGTGCACGGATGGTGCTCCAACTGAGACACACTGGCCAGGCCTTATCTGTTTTCCTAAGACTTGACTATGAGTTTCTACTATTCATGTGGAACTTTCTAATGTCCATTTTTGGTTTATAGGGAAGAAACACTTAGAGAAATCGGTACAGCATTGCCTTGCACTTCTCAATCTTACTTTGCAAAAGGAAAATCTCTTTATGGATCTTCTAAGAGAAAGTCAACTGGCTCTGATAGTCTCTCCTTTAGAACAACTTTTACAGGGAATTAATCCCAGAACTAAGAAGGCTGATAATGTGGTGAACATTGCCAGGTAAGCAATAGTTGTAGGTAGAAAAATGATGAATCAGATGGGATTCTAGCTTTGATTTTTAAATCTGGCCAGATCCCTAATATACCTTTTTTTGCCTTATTTTGTTCTTGCCTTTTCTGTCTCCTGTGATCTTAATTGCTTTACAATTTCTTTTTCTTCTTTCTAATTATTCTGTTCTAGTATAAAATGATATAATCTTAATGTTGTATGTCTCCTGTAAGGGAAGTGGATGTTTGGAGGATAGGACTGGGAAGCAAACTTTTCACTGTCTATATTCTAGCTTCTGGTTGTTTGCTGGCATTATTTGGTGTTCCTGTAGAAGCATCACCTGATCTCATCCTTCAGCTCTCCATTGCTTTTTCCTATGTATGTCTGTGTTCAAATGTCTCCTTTCTATGGGGACACCAGCCATTAGGGCCCTTCCTGATGATTTCATCTTAACTTAATTGACTACCTCTCCAAAGACCCTATTTTCCAAGGTCACTATGGGTTTAGATATCAACGTAGGACTTTTGGAGGAACATGATTCAACCCATAAGAAGCTGAACGTGGTTAGAAGAGGAAACTTGTCTGATTTACCCAAAAGTGCTATATGGGTGGGAGAAGCCCTGGTTCTAAATGTTCTTTATTAGGACAGTGAGAAGCCAAATCTCATTACATTATTTCTCAAATGTTTTCTTGCTTTAAAGATACCTGTACCATGGCAATACTAATCCAGAATTGGCTTTTGAAAGTGCCAAGATCCTTTGCTGTATCTCTTGCAATACAAATATTCAGATAAAATTGGTTGGAGATTTCACACAAGACCAGGTAACTGATTTTGTGGTTATTTTTTGGTGCATCTGAGTTCATACTGAAGTCACAGTGTCTATGGAGGAATTGTACTGTTTGTGGAAAATTCTCCAAGAGTAAGTGTACTTATGTATGCTGGATGAAAACCTACTTGTATAAAGAGCTGTGCTTTATATTTGAAGAAATTTAACAAATACCACAGTGATATTACTTAGGCTGTAGAATTGATTATACTATCTATACATACTATTTGATTGTAATGTCTAATGAGACTGTTGCTACTCTGAGCTCCTTAAAGTAGTTAGGTTGTAAGTGCAACTTCTTTTTGTTTTTTGCATTTATTGTTTCACCCTCTGTCAGTCACCTCTGTTCTGAGTGAGCCTCTGTACTGCTGAGTGTGTCTCACTGTTGTGAGTTGTCTACTTCTATGGATTTCTGATGATCTGCATTTGTGTCACTTCATTTGATAGTATTTTTAATATCTTGCTAAATTTCTTAAGCAGATTGAGTAATATCTAATCTCTCAGCCCAGAAATATAAAACTAATGATAAATAGTAGATTTCTAAAGATGAAAATTTTAGATGTAAGATAAGAATTTTATTTTATATTTTGGTTAAATTCCATAGAATTTAGTATGTAATGAAGAGGTCATAAAACAACAATTTAATGATATATTTTTTAAAAACTAACTTGATTTTTTGAGAAAGAAAATTAGGGATGACAGCGGCGGGTCGCTGGGTGGGAAGAGATCAATCAATGAACTTGTATGCATACCCCATGGATACAGACAATAGAGTGGTGAAGGTCTGGGGTGGGGTGAGGGTGGGCTAGAAGAGGTCAATGGGGGATGAGGGGAGCGTATGTAATACTTTCAACAATAAAGTTAAAAATTTTGTTTCTTTAATTATTTTTATAGAGAGCTAACTCATGGCAATTTAAAAAACTGAGTTTTCTATTAATTAAAAATGTAACTAAAACCTAAATACTTGGTGCAGATTTGTTTTCTTTTTTTAACATACAAATGTTTATAAATATATATCATGCCTATTATAGCTTTTCTAATATTTAGAAACTTTATCATTTCTTTTATCTTCATATGACTTCAGAGTATAAGTCAGAAGCTGATGGCTGGATTTGTGGAGTGTTTGGATAGTGAAGATACAGACGAATTTATGCGTCTAGAAGAGGGTAAGTCCTAGATTAACATGTATACTTTTTATTTTATATAAACACTTCCTACAGAGGAAGCTGTTAGTGATCTTTCTAGTGATGATGTAAGAGAACTTAAAAGAGAATTTGTTAGCATAAATGTATAAGGCTTTTGGGAAACCTAACAAATTGGAACTCGGTGTGATGGCTAACCAGGTAAACTGAACCAAATAAAACATGGAGGTTTGGAATAAAAGTTTTAAATTTGACTTAATGTTCACTTTTTATTGTTTTGTAATTTTGTTTTATGATTTTTACATTAAGGATCAGAATTTGAAAAGAAATTAGCTGGAATCCGTCATGAAACAAGAATCCATATCTTGAATCTTCTCATCACCTCGCTGGAGCGCAATCCACCCAGTCTTGCTCTCTACCTATTGGGCTTTGAATTGAAGAAACCTGTCAGTACCACAAATCTACAAGACCCAGGTGGAGCTATAAGATACATAGACATTTATTGCTTTTCATATTTATGTAACTAAGTCATTTTTGTATTTTTGTCAATCCTCACCCGAAGAAATTTTCCCATTGATTTTTAGAGAGAGTGGAAGAGAGGGGGAGAGACAGAGAGAGAGAGGGAAACATTGATGTAAAAGAGACACATAAATTGATTGCCTCCCACATACATACCAAATGGGGCTGAGGATTGAGCCTATAAGTGAGGTATGACCATTACCAAATCTGTAACCTTTTAAGTCCAAGGGCCAACAGTCTTAACTAGCCAGCGCAGTTATTCATTTATTGAATGCCGGGCTCATGGGATAAACTTACTGAAATAAATAATCATGTGGAGAGATGGGTCAAACTGGACAAACTAATAACACTTAGAAAATTTATATTTGTAAATCTTTGTATCCGTGTTTGTAAGACTATTTATAGTAGAGGAGATGTTTTTGGAATCTAACTTTTGTAGAGGTATTTTTAGGTCTTTATTGCAAACATTTTAAGACAAGTTGAATTTTCTCTTGGTTTCATGTAGGAGTGTTAGGCTGCCCTCGGACGTGCCTTCATGCCATCTTAAACATCTTGGAGAAAGGAACTGAAGGGAGGACAGGCCCGGTGGCAGTGAGAGAATCTCCTCAACTTGCTGAGCTGTGCTACCAGGTATGCAACAGGCTGCACTTGGTAGCACTTAATAGAAGAAACTGAACTAGATGCTTGAATATATCACAGAAATTAAAGTATAACAATAAGACTGAGTTGAAATCAATTCATTTGGTAGTTTGACCAACCTTTCACTTATGGGTAAAATCGCTAACACACAAATTCCAAAAATTCTATAGATTTACAAATATGTATGTTGATCACTTGAAAAATGGGGGGAAATTGGATTGTTGAGATAGATTTTGACCAGGTAGTATAAATACTTGCCAATGATGCTGTGTTTCAATTTGCTTCTTTCTGGTTCCCATCTCTGCCGCTAAGAGCTAAGACTCCGTGGGCATGCCACGAAACTTTTCTATAAGGTTTTTGATCTTTGGAATGGGCTTAAATGAGAATGTAAATGAAAGCACTTTTTAAGAACCATATAATTTATGCAGCCCTATAGTTATATGTTAAGGTGGTAGAAAGTCAAACTAGTATTAAGTTTAAACTATAGTGAAAACTTTTTACTTTATTGATTTTTTCACAGAAAGGAAGGGAGAGGGATAGAGAGTTAGAAACATTGATGAGAGAGAAACATCGATCAGCTGCCTCCTGCACACTTCCTACTGGGTACGTGCCTGCATCCAAGGTACATGCCCTTGACTGGAATTGAGCCTGGGACCCTTGAGTCTGCAGGCCGATGCTCTATTTACTGAGCCAAACCGGTTAGGGCGAAAACTTTTGTTTTACTTGTGTTTTAGACTTGTGTATATTTTTTTGTTTATTCATTTCACAAGCATTTTAAGAGATCGTCTTTGTAAGATGCAACTAGTTTCTCAGTTTAAGTGGCATCCCAATTCACATTTTCATGCTAAGAAAAGCATCATTAACTTCTTGTGTCAGATATTTTTGTTTTTCATTTTGTAATTATTATTTTCTTCTATCCTCTGGCTGTCCAAACGGTCTTTCACTGTAAATATTACAGCTAGGTTTTCCTTTGACTCAAAAATAATTCTTCCTTAGTAGGGGCATTAACTTTACGTGTCTTTTGTTTAGCATAATGCTGTAGAATTTGGCATATGTAGGTAGCAGCAATGGCTAAGCTTAGTTATAAGTAAGTTGAGGGAGTTAGGCAGGCGAAGTAAGAGACTTGAAGCCAGATCAGACACAAAGGTGGGGAAGCGGGAGAAGAGAGGCTGATAAGCTAGAGAGCACTTGCACTGCTCTCAGCCCCCTGGTCTTTTTCATGTTGGTTTGCCGGATCCTCAGATTTTAAAACACTGTACTGGCCAAACAAAACATGTCTATACCCTCAGCCTACCAGTTTATTACATATGCTCTGTGACTTTGCCACTCAAAACATGCTCCAGCATCGACAGCATCACCACTGGGATCTTGTTCTTGCAGAGCTCAGACCCCGCTCTAGACCTACTGAATCAAAGTTTGCATGTTAGCAAGAAGAACTGGTCCATTTTTAATGAAAGGTGCTTCCTTTATCTGTAGGTTTAAGAATCAAACATCTAAAGAGAGCTTGTTTGTTTAAATAAATCTGTAGCAAAGTGAAATATTTGGACCTTATTGATACCTTCATTATCCAACAATACAAGGCTTTCTGGGTGAAAAAGTTGAGACTGAGCCTTGTGCCTCTCTCTCTCTTTCTCTCTCTCTCTCTCAACTTTGTAATACTTTTATTAAGAGTGAACCCATACTAGTATTTTTAAACGTAAGCAATGGGGAACTGAAGTATCAAAGGCAATCCTTTAGGAATCAATAAAGTGGACAACTCTCCTTAGATTTTCTTATTGCTTTTATATAATCAATATGTAATATTTAAGCAAAACTGAATTTCTTATTAAGCAAACATTTTTGCATACATTCCCTTCTTTCTATGCTTTTATCTTTTGTTGGGCTTGCAGCAATTCTGCCTGCATAGCTTGATCTTCTGGTGCTATCTCCTGAGTTTTCTTAAGAGCAACCAATGCTTGATGGTATTCTTTTCATCCTTGCACTCTATAATACAGAGCTTTGTTATTTGATCAGTCTGTTTCAAGAGCCTCCAAACAACTGTCGATTGCTCCCTGTCAGTTTGATATCTTTAGTTTACGAGCACCAGTGTTCGGCACGCAGCTTAAAGCTACAAATTGCAGCTTCGATCTCTCTGCTTTCTCAGTAACAGTCTTTGAACCTTCCACATATCTTCAAACTTTTGTATATTTTTTAATGGCTATCTCCCAGTTCTGGATTGAAACAAATATTTCTAATGTTTTTTTTCCTTTATTGAATTTATTGGGGTGACATTTGTTAATATAATTACATAGGTTTCAAGTGTACAACTTATAATACATCACCTGTATTTGTCCCAATATATATTTTTTAAGTTTTCTGTTGTTAATGATATTTTATCTACATCTTTTAAATCTATACTTGCATCCCCGGGGGAATCTGGATGACTGTTACCAGAGTCATCTTTTGGGATATTCCCCAGTCATCCCCTTCCTTCAGTTCTCTGCATTTTGCAATAATGCACAATTTGGCAGGTATTTTACTTTTCATCTCTACATTTTCCAGGATTCTTACCACACCCATTCCTTTAATTACTTGGCTAACTACCATACTTCCCATTCAATGAGGAGTTGGAACTGTTGTGATAAAGAGCTGAGACCCATTTATACTGCAGCCTGCATTTACCATACTTATAAATGGTTATGCTTATAATAAAATTTTTATCAAAATTTTTTCCCCACCTGTCCCATTCTATTTGAGAGGTTTCCACCCTGAATCATAAATTTCTTAATAATTTAATGAAATGGGCATCCCTAGAAATGGAGAGTTTTCCCAGTGGTGAGTCCAATGGCTTTTTCTTCTGTACACAATGCATGAAAATTTCCTGCAATTTTGGGTACAATATCTGAAAACAATTCTGAGATAATTTGACCAACTCACTTGCTTCCCTAAGAATACTTAGTGGTTACTGGGGTTGGAGGGCTTAGCTTGGGTATGGCATTTTGACTTGCTGGTGCATTTGGAAGCGGGTTCAGAGCACCTTGGGGATGCGGGCATTGAAACCCAAGAACAGCTGTTGACAAAGACCAGGTGGCTGCTCTCTTCTTTTTAAGGATGGAGAGTTTTCCTACCTGGTCTTGCTGTGAGGACTCACTTTTTGTGTCCCCCCTGTAACAGTATTACCACTCCCACATCTTTCAAGATCTGTTCCTATATCTTCTTAACTGGCCCTTTAATACATATAACTGGTTTTTGTTTTGTTGTGAGAAGTTCAAATTAACTTATCAAATTTTCATTTGCTTATAGAGCATTCAAACAATATCAAGGCTCTTTGAAAAACAAGAATATATGTTTAACAGAACTATTTTTTACCTTGTGTTCCTTATCTTTTTCCTATGTACACATACTGATTTGGTTAATATTGAACCATTGCTCTAGGGGCAACTGGGACAGAATCTTGCAAGCCCCTGGTCTCAACATTTCTGTCAACTGATGAATAACTTTGTTTCTGTTTACATATACAATTTTATATGCACTTACTGTTAACTCATTAACATAGAACTCATGGCCAGCAGCACTATAACTCGTGCCTGAAGTTAACACCTGTAACTTCTCTATAAGGCACAGCACACCCTTTTCCCCCTAGAACAGTGGTTCTCAACCTTCCTAATGCCACGTGCCTTTAATGCAGTTCCTCATGTTGTGGTGACCCCCAACGAAAATAATTTTATGGTTGGGGGTCACCACAACATGAGGAACTGCATTAAAGGGACGTGGCATTAGGAAGGTTGAGAACCACTGCCCTAGAAACATCACACAGCACTCCAGCACTATGCTTAGGGGCCATTTTAACCAGGAAAATCACTAACTAAAAGCACAAAACAGCTAGGGAAAGGACACTTGTGTAAGGCTGTTATGGATTTTATAATACAATTTGCATTGTTCTGTTCAGTCTCAACTGAGAGTGTGCAAACTAGGCGACTCAAATTTTTTGCTGCTTGGTGCCTTTCCATGAATGATGGCAAAGCATGAGAGTATTGGTTTTGTAGTTACAAATATATTTTTGCATATAGATGAATTTGCAAATGCAGACTGTTCAAATAATGAGGATAGATTGTTGGGTCAAAGGACACGAGTAGTTTTACAACTTCAGATTTTATTACTGAAGTAATCATAGCAGAGTTCTTAAATGGTGCCTGGTACATGGAAAGCATTTAATAAATATTTATAAAATGAATTATTTGTCAATGAAAGTTTTCACTATCATTTTGATAAATACTGGGATTTTTTTTGCATTTAAAAATGTTGCTGATTTTCAGTAGAGACCGATCTTATTATTGCCTTAGTGTTATCAAATTACTGAACATTTTTCTTCGATTACTGGCTATTTTTATATTTTCCTCATGCAAAATGTTTTTTGCCATTTTATCTATTTGGATCTCTTGATGATATTCATATGTTTAATGGAGATCTTTATATATATTATAGCTACTATTCACTTTTTATTATATTAGATATAAAAGCATTTATTCCTTATTATTTTCTGTTAAATTTTTATTTAGAGTTTATATTTGTTATTTAGTTGAATCTGTAGCTCTTTGTAATTCTTCCATTGCTTCAATCCTGGTAAATTTATTATCTTCCTGGGAAGTAGGGATAAAATAACTATGGTTTTTGGAAGTTACTGCCAAGTAATTTGCTACTATTAATAGTTAAAATACTAAAAATTGTAAATTATTTATATGTATATGTATTAATAAATATATTTAGGGTGATTTCAAGATTAGTTCTATAGCAATGTCTTCATCACTCAATTGTATCTTAATGTATTGTTTTCAGTTTAGGTGCTAAAGATTGCATATAACTCTGAGCTTCTAATTTTATGCTTGTGTTTATCCATTTTGCTTGAGTTGTTGATGGATCTTAGTTTCCTCTTAGTATATCTGAACTTACATTTTTATCTAAAGATGTATAACAAAAACAACACTGACTTGGGGATTCTCTTATTTTCATTTTTAAGGTGATATATCAGTTATGTGCATGCTCTGATACATCTGGTCCTACTATGAGATATTTGAGAACCAGCCAGGATTTCTTATTTTCTCAGTTGCAACATTTACCTTTTTCTAACAAAGGTAGGACATTGTTTTTCCTTAAATTTGCAAAGTCCATGTTGAATGTTTTTTTTACTTAAGTAACATTTTGGGGTTATAGTTACAATTGTGGAATTCTGTGTTCTTTTTGCTATTTGCTTGTTACTTTAGGTTGCTTTTGTAATTTGTGCTAAGATAAGATCAATATTTTAGCTGTTAGCACAAAATTATTTTAAAAAATAGTCTGTCACCCCAGCTGGTTGAGATGCTCAGTGGTTGAGCATCTACTTATGAACCGAGAGGTCACAGTTGATTCTTTGTCAGGGCACATTCCCGGGTTTCAGGCTCAGTCACCAGTATGAGGCATTGCAGGAAGCTGCCAATCTATGATGTTCCTCTCTCATCAATGTTTCTATTTCTCTGTGCCTTGCCCTTCCTCTCTCTAAAATAATCAATAAAAACATTTTCAAAAATTTAATATTGGAAAAAAATAGTCTGTCAGTTCATTTTCCTAATAAATAACCTAAAGTTGTATTGAAGGCTAAAAAGTATTTATATAAGAAAATTCTGGAAATTTAGATTTTTAAAAATTTTTTTGATTTCAGAGAGGAAAGGAGAGAGAGAGAGAGAGAGAGAGATAGAATCATCAATGATGAGAGAGAGTCACTGATTGGCTGCCTCCTTCATTCCCCCCACTGTGGGAATCTAGCCCACAACCTGGGCATATGCCCTGACTGGAATTGAACCAGTGATCTCCTGGTTCCTGGGTCAGTGCTCAACCACTGAACCACACCCAGCTGGGCTAGATTATTTTTAGTAAAAATTGTTTTATAAAAATCTCTTGTTTTACTTTTGTTTCATGTGTATATATTGAAACTAATTAGGTCTTGAAAAGTAGAAGACAAATTATATTATGATGGAAACTACTTATAACTTAGTTTATTGATCTGACCAACACAATTACCCAGACTAACTCATGCTTTATAGAATTCTATATTACATAATTTTCTTTTTTTTTTTTTTAAATATTTTTTAATGTATTTTATTGAATTTTTACAGAGAGGAAGGGAGAGGGATAGAAAGCTAGAAACATCGATGAGAGAGAGACATCGATTAGCCGCCTCCTGCACGCCCCCTACTGGGGAGGTGCCCGCAACCAAGGTACATGCCCTTGACCGGAATCAAACCTGGGACCCTTCAGTCCGCAGGCCGACACTCTATCCACTGAGCCAAACCGGTTCTGGCCATAATTTTCTTTTTGATTAACTTTTAAAAAATATATATTTTATTGATTTTTTTACAGAGACAAAGGGAGAGGGAGAGAGAGATAGAAACATCCATGATGAGAGAGAATCATCAATCAGCTGCCTCCTACATGCCCCCTACTGGGGATCAAGCCTGAAACCTAGGCATGTGCCCTTGACCGGAATTGAATCTAAGATCCTCTGTCTACAGGCCTACGCTCTGTCCACTGAGCCAAACTGGCTAGGACTAAGAAGCTTTTTAGAAATTTTCTTTTATGCTTAATTAGAAAGGAAAGTTAATCTTGCCAATTATGATAAGTGCTTAAAAATTGATCTAGAGTTGCCCATTATTTTATTTTTATTCTTATTATTCTTATTATTAGTAGTAGTAGTAGCAGCAGCAACAACAATAGTGTTTGGTGTGGTTTATGTTTATACTAGAGGCCCAGTGCATGAAATTTTGTGCACTGGTGGAGGAGAGGTTTCTTACCCTGGCCTGTGCCCTCTCACAGTCCAGGGTCTCTCGATCCCTTGACTCCTCGCTCCTTACCTCCCTCCTGCAGTGGAGGCAGGAGAAGCTCCCACCACCACCACTGCACTCATCAGCCATGAGCCTGGCTTCTGGCTGAGCCGTGAGGCCCCTGTGGGAGCACACTGACCACCAGAGGGCAGCTCCTGCATTGAGCGTCTGCCCCTTGTTGGTCAATGCACGCCATAGTGACCAGTGGTTCTGCTGTTCAATTGATTTGCATATTAGGGTTTTATTATATAGGATCATCACAATTTAGGATTTCAAAATCCTAAAATATTAAAATAATACTGGAATAAAAAACTTATGTAAGTGATTCTCAAACCTACTTATATGGGTTATTTTTGTAAAAGTTTTACTATGCACAGAGCAGGAAGGATGCTCAGTCCTTCTTGGCATCTGCTCTTCGGATGTATTGTCCTCACACTTTTCTTGATGAACTTGAGAATCCAGTTGTTCTTGGAGACCTTGAGTTGCTCTATGGCGTTCTGCTGATAAGGAGTGAAACCCACACCTCTCGGATCATAACCCATTCTTCTAGATCATGTCCCGCACAAACTTAGTGGCTTAGTGAGGTGTACTCAGTGGCGGCTGTGCCTCGGCTGGCTCACGTTCTTGGTCCCCTGATGGCCCTTGTTGAGGCCCACGCCATGGGACAGTGCAGAGCCATGGCTGCTGCAGTGCGAAGCACAAGTTTAATTTTGTTATACCAAATGTCCTGGGTTATCTTAAGAGATCTCATAAAGTTATACAGTTTAAATTAATTTTAAGTTTTAAAATGTATTTTTGTGAAATAAAAATCAAACTATGGTAGTTTTTTTAAAATATATTTCATTTTAAAAATATATGTGTATGTTTGAGAATTTTTTTAAGTATTATGTTCTTTATTAATATCAAAATGTGACAGATTCAGAATTCTGTAGATTTGCATGAAATTATCCTGATAATGGAAACTTGATTCTCTTATTCTTCATTTGCTTTTGCTCATCTTTTATAAACAAGTACCACCTTATTTTTTCCTCTTGTGGCATCTGCTTTTTCTTTTTTAATATTACAGGGTGATAAATTATTGTGTTACCAACTTGCATAAATTATTAACTCTGTTACATGGGAATATATCTGAGAAGTTATGGAATTTAGGTCTGTTCTGATCTTGTATTATTTTTCTGGGAAACTATACTTATGTATTTAATTTCCAGAATATGAAATATCTATGTTGAACCAGATGTCATGGCTGATGAAGACTGCCTGCATAGAACTAAGGGTAACATCTCTGAATCGTCAGCGATCACATACCCAGAGGCTCCTACACCTTTTGCTGGATGACATGCCAGTGAAACCATACTCAGGTGAACATGTGAATGTTGGCATTGTTTTATTGTGCTGCTGACTGGTCTGGGTGAATGAATGCAGGCACAAATCTGAGTCTTGTGCTTAGTATGTGATTGTAGGCTAAGCAAGTTTTTTCCACCTTGCTTAAAATACAGAATTTTTTTTCTTAAAACACAAAATTTGAAAGTCATCCCATGATTGTCATTTTATTATTGTTTGAAGCATCCAAATTTTGCTCTAATCATATACATAAATATTCAGTGGAGTTTGTCCATAGAGCCAGCATGACCCAAGATATTTTTTAAATATATATTTTTACTAGAGGCCTGGTGCATGGATTCATGCACTGGTGGGGTCCCTCAGGCTGGCCTGTGCCCTGTCACAATCTGGGACCCCATAGGGGATGTCAGATAGCCAGTTTCAGCCCAATCCCCGCAAGCCCGATCCAGACAGGAAGGAGCCCGATTCTTGCAGGCCTGATTCAGTCAGGAGGGAGCCCAATCCTGTGCCTTGAGCCATCTGTCCCTTGGTGGTTAGTGTGCATCATAGTGACTGTTTGACTGGTCATTTGGTTGTCTGGTTGCTTAGGCTTTTATGTATATAGATTGGTTTCAAAGAAAAAAGGAAAGGGGGAGAGAGAGACAAAAACTTCAATGGTGAGAGAGAATCACTAACCAGCTGCTTCTCGCATGCTCCCCACTGGGGTTCGAGCCCCTAAACTGGGCATGTGACCTCCTGGTTCATAGGTTAGTGCTCAATCACTGAGTCATGCTGGCTGGGAGACCCAACATATCTTAATAAGTATTATATTTGCAAATTAAGCATAAGCTTTTCTGATCATCTCTTGGGCATGATTGAGTCCTGCCTCTTGTGGAATTCTGATTGTCCTCTTTACAATTGTGAAGTGGAACTCAGAGGGACAGAAAGAATTAGAGGAATGTTGTTGGTAAGTCCTCATCATCTTTGCATTTTAATTATCTGTTTGCAAAGGGCTCTGTGACCTAGAAACAATGACCTAGAAATAAAATACTTTATTCTTGTTATTTTCAAGTAATTTTACAAGTATGTTATTCTTTTTCTGACTTGTTGTTATTGATGCTCCAACAGATGGTGAAGGAGGACTAGAAGATGAAAATAGGTCTGTCTCTGGGTTCCTTCACTTTGACACGACTACAAAAGGTAAAGCCTTTTGAATTCATGATAAATTTATATATATATATAATAAATTGCTTAAAATTTCAAGAAATGATTATTATGCTCATGTATTCAAATTCTTAACTGGTATAGAAAAGCAATATAAAGGATTGTTATCCAAAATGTGTTATAAATAGGATGACTGGATGGGGAAAATATTTTTGCCAATGGATGTATTAAAAATTAAATTAGGTTTATTTAATTTTTTAGACTGATGCCCTTTTTGAACTTAGCACTCACTAGCTTTGATTTGAGTATGGTGGTTTCCTCTTCTCTGTCCCAAGTAAACTTGAACTACTTTTTATTATTTTCAGTACGTCGAAAAATTTTAAGTATTCTTGATTCAATTGACTTCAGTCAGGAGATTCCTGAGCCTTTGCAGTTGGATTTCTTTGATCGGGTCCAGATTGAACAAGTCATAGCAAACTGTGAACACAAGAATTTACGGGGACAAACAGTTTGTAATGTCAAGGTGAGGATGACTTTCAAGTGTGTGCAGACTATGAATTACCAGACAAAAATACAATTATGAAATTATTGTTTCCTGATAGAGATACTGGTTTATTGGACTGTGGTTTCTGGTTTTCAAATAGCTGAGAAGTCAAACTGAATAGACCACACTATCTTTATCTGTTTAAAATGTTCCTCATCACCTTTCTCTTAATAGTTGTGCTATCCAGTTATAACTATGAAGTATGTGTGTTTTTTTAATATATAATTTTAAAACTTTATTTAAAATGCTACTGGATTTATACCATATTTATTTATATAGTTCATCTGTCACAAAATTGCATTTTGTGAATATAGGTCTAAAGTAGAGGAATATATCTATAATGTAGCTATAGGATTAAACAAATAAATGAATTGATCAGTTAAACTTTTATTTATAATGAGAGGCCTGGTGCATAAATTTGTGCACCAGTGGGGTCCCTTGGCCTGGCCTGTGGGATCAGGCCAAAACCAGCTCTCCTATATCTCCCAAGGGGTCCTGGATTATGAGAAGGTGCAGGCTAGGCCAAGGGACCCCACTGGTGCATGATGAAGGCAGGGGAGGGACGCAGGAGGTTGGCCAGCTGTGGAAGGAATGTGGAAGAGCTCCAGGGCATGTCTGGCTTGTCTCGCTCAGTCCCAATTGGCTGGACCCCAGCAGCAAGCTAACTTACCAGTTGGAATTAACCCCCTGTGGTCAGTGTATGTCATAGGGAGTGGTTGAGTGGCCTTAGCATATCATAAGCATATTATGCTTTGATTGGTTGAACGGATGACTGGACACTTAGCATATTAGGCTTTTATTACGTAGGATAGTTAGGCAGCATGCATTCTTATTATTTTATAAACTTTATCATCTTTATCTTTCTCATCCCTGCCCCCTGCTATGGAGTGGCTTTAACTATTTAACATTCTGCTAGGTAAGTGGTAATGATCTTACTAGTAGAAGGATAATCATGGCAGGCTCTTCGGTACCATTCTCAAATGTGAGGGATATCTGATGTTTCTGACTGGAGACCGGACAGTGCCACAATTAGATTATTTACAGGTGTCTGCGAGTTTCCCCTGTAGGGAAGCTTCTAGGAATTGCTAGAAGTAGTTACTGTTCTACCAGTGTCTGAAACAGTCTTATTTTTCTCTCTTTTCCTTCTTTCATAGCTTCTTCATAGAGTTCTTGTAGCTGAAGTAAATGCCCTTCAGGGTATGGCAGCCATAGGACAGAGACCTCTGCTAATGGAGGTAAGTCTATTGAGTCTGTTCATTCTAAACTTTTAACTTCTTAAATTGCCAGTTAGAAGACAACCCAATAAATAAATTTGTAGTTCATTAATTAGTAAATTACTTAAATTTTAATATTAATGGAATTTTAATTTTTTTACTTTATAACTTTTATGAACTGAACTGAAGCTAATGTCTGGATGCCAGAGTAAGTAACATTTTTTCTGGTAGGCCAGTTAAGGATTTGCAGCTCATTCATGTTATATATTAGACTGCATTTGCTCCCTATCATTGTGGGAGGAGAGAGTAGTTTGTCATCACAAGTGGTGATTTGTGGGTAAGAGGTCACATGGGAAAAACCACATACATGGAAACAGCTGGCTAGGCAAAAGCAAGAAATAAAAGACATGACAAGGAAACATCCCACTGAACTTGGGTTTTAGGTAACTAGTGCTCCAGATTTAATTTAAGTAGATAATTGAAAGGAGAAAGAAGATAGGTTATACAAAAGCTGATTTCCACCCCTACCACCTTTGCTCCCTGCCTTACATACAGCCATCTATATTGTTATTCATAACACTGGCCACCAATATAACAGAAAGTTGTCTGCTGACTGACATACATGTAGAAAGTTTCCAAAATATTCTATAAATGTTTTCAGATTACCTGACTGGGAGAAAATAGAAACCTGTTGGTAAAAAATTGTATTTGCCGTGTGTTAACCTTGTAATTCAATTTCTCTGGCTTTAGGAAATAAGCACCATACTTCAGTACGTGGTAGGAAGAAACAAGTTGTTGCAGTGTCTTCATGCAAAACGGCATGTGCTGGAGTCATGGAGGCAGCTGGTTGAAATTATACTGACAGCTTGTCCCCAGGATCTCATTCAGACAGAGGACCGACAACTGATCATTCGTGATATTTTACAAGATGTGCATGATAAGGTGACATACTTCAGAGTGCTGAACAAATGTTTGTATACATACTGGAGGCCCGATGCATAAAATTTGGTCAAGAGTAGGCCTTCCCTCCCTGGGCTGCTGGCACCAGCTTCCCTCTGGCACCCAGGTACCGGGATTCCCTCGCAGCCCTGGCTTCGTCCAGAAGGTCGTCTAGAAGGATGTCCAGTCTAATTAGCATATTATGCTTTTATTATTATAGTTTGCCAGACTCCTTTTTCTTAAGTTTTAGATTAGGATTAGATAGAATTGCACAATACCAATGTTAAGGCTTTCCTTGAGAAAGGTATTAATTCTGTATAGTTGTCGCTTTGAACCAGAGTGTGTGTATCAGAATTATCTGATAGGGAGTTTTTTAAAAATCCATATGAGCAAATTTTACACCAGATCTACTGAATAGGACACTAGTGTTGAGGCTATACAGTGGTACCTCGAGATAAGAGTGCCCTAACATACGAGATTTTTGAGATACGAGCCGTCGAGTGAGCGATTTTTGCTTTGAAATACGAGCAACATTTGAGATAGGAATAATCGCGCGGATCGGAAGGCTGCACACGACCCATCAGTTTACCGAGACTCGTTTACTGAGACTCGAGCGTCTCATAGTTTCCCACGCCTCAAGGTTACGGAACAAATTAAACTCATATCTCGAGGTACAACTGTATATATGATTTGCCATTAAAAACCTCCTAGGGAATTCTGAAGGGAATCCCCTCTGGACATGTATTTCTCTCTGTTTATTAGCTTTTATTTTCTTGAAATAGTATAATGCTATTCTTACATTCTTATGGTAGTTGAAAAGCTAAGCATATCTATTACTAATAAAAGCCTAGTTGGCCTCGCATGATGCCCTCACATGCGAGAGTGCATCACAAGATGGCTGGCAGGGGAGTGCAGTTATGGGCAATCAGGCCGATAGGGGAGGGCAGTTGGGGGCAAACAGGCCAGCAGAGGAGGATAGTTGGGGGCTATTGGGCCGGCAGGGGAGAGGTTAGGTGGTGATCAGCTGGCAGACAGAGCAGTTAGGGGCAATCAGGCAGGCAGGCGATTAGGAGCCAGCAGTCCTGGATTGTGAGAGGGATGTCCAACTGCCAGATTAGGCCCGATCCCTAAACCGGAAGTCGGATATCCCCTGAGGGGGTCCCAGATTGGAAAGGGTGCAGGCTGGGCTGAGAAACACTCTTCTAGTGCATGAATTTTGTGCACCGGGTCTCTAGTATAAAATATATTAATGACTATAGCTGAAAGCAGGATTCTTACTCTGATTTGTCTTTCTACTTTAAGATACTGGATGATGAGGCAGCACAGGAGTTAATGCCAGTTGTAGCAGGTGCTGTGTTCACCCTGACGGCCCACCTAAGCCAAGCTGTGCGCACAGAGCAGAAGCAGCCATTAGCCTCGGGACTCGGAGAAGCCCATTATGCTTTTATGCTTGATAGCTCTTTCACCTCCCCACCAGCACAGAACACAGTGGTGGATTTCACTTCTGTTGGAGATTCTTCACTTCATATCATTTTGAAGAAACTGTTAGACTTCATTTTGAAGACAGGTTTTTTCATCAAAACTTTCTATACATTTTAGCTTTTATATTTGTTTTAACTTGAGTTTGAAAAAAGGGTTTTACTTTACTATGTCTCCCTAGGTGGTGGGTTCCAGCGAGTGAGGACACACCTGTATGGCTCTCTGCTTTATTACCTACAGATTGCTCAGAGACCTGATGAACCGGACACCTTAGAAGCAGGTAGAATTAGATAGATCTCTAATCTGTTCTGTTTTAGGATTTGTTAAATTTTTAAAAGTCACTTTTCCATCTTTTGTCTAAGCAAAGCTGTAATAAATAAGTCTGTATGGGATCATTTAAAGACTTACTCTAAAATAGAGAAGAATGGTTAGTTTTCTAAAATTATGAAGGTAGTCTGTGAAAACAAGCCCTTGAATACGACCCTCGCTTATGTTTTAACTTGCTGTCCTTCTCCTGGTTCACTGAACAATGTGCTGTGGCGTGTGCACCCTCTTTCCTCTTTTGTAGTGCAGCCCAGTACACATATTGGTGAGCCTTGTAAAATGGCTTTGTTTTTCCAAAGCATGGAAGTCACATTATTTTACAATTTCCTTTATTCATAGGTATTTAAATTATTTCTAATTTTACTATGAAAAATGTTGCCTCAAGTAGTATTTTATATGCTAATGTATTTTTCAAGAAGAATAATTTACGGTGGAATTTCATGGCACATTTTTCTTTTAATAGATTCTCTTGAATAGCCCCCTACCATTTACATGCTTATCTATAGCATACATGTCTTTTTGTACTAATGTGAGGTTTTTCTTGGACAAATCGCAAGAAGTAGAATTTATTGTTTAGAAGGTATGCATATTTAAAATATTGATAAATGTTGCTTTCCACAATGTAGAGTTTTTAATTAATAGTAATAAGCTGATTCTTTGGTCTCTAGATATGAAAAATGTGTTTGAAAGTTCAACAGACAAGTCAGTATATAGTACTTACTCTATATCACAGTTATTGTGCTATTTAGGAACTTATTATTATTATTATTTTTTTAATTCTTTATTGATTAAGGTGTTACATATGTGTCCTTATAATAAACACTTTCGGATAATGGACTCCTTGTGCCCTTCTAAGAATTGTTAGGAGTGTTTGTCATTTTGTACATACATGCTTTTTTTAAAAATATATTTTTCATTGATTTTTTTTTTTTTAATAGAGAGGTAGGAAAGGAGAAAGAGAAAGAGAAATATTTATGTGAGAAATATCAGTCCAATCTGTTGCCTCCTATAAGGGATCCAACCCTGACTAGGAATCCAACCCCCAACCTGGGTATGTTCCCTGACCGGAAATACAACCAGTGACCTTTCGGTGAATGGGACAGCGTTCAACCAACTGAGGCACACCGGCCAGGGATCTGTAAAAAGATTTTTAAAAACCACACTGTGGCCCTAGCTTATTGGGCTCAGTGGATAGAGCGTGGGCCTGCAGATTGAAGGGTCCTGGGTTCGATTCTGGCCAAGGGCAAACTCGATCTGGCCAGGGTTGTGGACTTGATCCCCAGTAGGGGGCATGCAGGAGGCAGCCAATGGATGATTCTCTCTTATCATTGATGTTTCTATCTCTCCCTCCCTCTCTCTTCCTCTCTGAAGTTAATAAAAAAAATAATAAATAAAACCCCACTCTGTCTATAAGACCCAGATTATCTCATATTATTCTTTATTGGTTATATATTTTTATGTAATATCTTTCTTAGAAGGTAATAATTGCTAAATGATGTATTTATAGAAATGTCCTATCCACTTAAATAATGCACAATATTTTTAAGGTTATTAATAATAAAAGAATAGTTTGGAGGAGTTTTTTTGTTTTTTTTTTAATTAAATCTTTATTATTCAGATTATTACATTTGTTTCTCTTTTTTCCCCTCCATAGCACCCCTCCACCCAGCTCCCACCCCTCCCTCTGTCCTTAGCTCCCTCCAATTGATCTCATCCATAGGTGTATGATTTTTGTCCAGTCTCTCCCTGTACACCCCTCACCCCTTCCCCCCTGAGAATTATCAGTCCACTCCCTTTCTATGCTCTTGATTCTATTATATTCACCAGTTTATTCTGTTGATCATATTTTTAATTCACTTAATTTTTAGATTCACTTGTTGATAGATATGCATTTGTTGTTCATAATTTTTTGTCTTTTACCTTTTTCTTCTTCCTCTTCTAAAAGAGTACCTTTCAGCATTTCATATAATACTGGTTTGGTGTTGATGAACTCCTTTAGCTTTTTCTTATCTGTGAAGCTCTTTATCTGCCTTTCAATTCTGAATGTTAGCTTTGCTGGATAGATTATTCTTGGTTGTAGGTTCTTGCTATTCATCACGTTGAATATTTCTTGCCACTCCCGTCTGGCCTGCATCGTTTCTGTTGAGAAATCAGCTGACAGTCGTATGGGTGCTCCCTTGTAGGTAATAAACTGTTTTTCTCTTGCTGCTTTTAATATTCTCTCTTTGTCTTTTGCTCTTGGTATTTTAATTATGATGTGTCTTGGTGTAGTCCTCTTTGGATTCCTTTTATATGGGGTTCTGTGTGCTTCCTGGACTTGTAAGTCTATTTCTTTTACCAGATGTGGGAAGTTTTCAGTCATTATTTCTTTAAACAGGTTTTCAGTATCCTGCTCTCTCTCTTCTTCTGGCACCCCCACAATTCTGATGTTGGTACGCTTAAAGCTGTCCCAGAGTCTCCTTACATTATGTTCACATTTTTGGATTCTTTTCTCTTCTTGCTTTTCCAGTTGAGTGTTTTCTGCTTCTTTATATTTCAATTTTTTTACTTGATTCTTGCCTTTCTCTAGTCTGCTGTTAGGACTCTGTATAATATTTTTTATTTCAGTCAGTGTATGTTTAATTTCTATTTGGTCCTTTATCATCTTTAGTTGGACCTTTTCCATCTCTAGTTGGCTCTTTTCCATCTCTAGTATGTCCTTTTTCATCTCCTCTTGGCTCTTGCTAAATTTGTCCATCTTTTCTAGCATATTCTTGAAAAACCTTATAAGCGTGGTTTTGAACTCTATATCCAGTCGTTTTTTTTCCTCCATTTCTTTTGTTTGTGATCCCTTCCCTTGTCTCGGCATTTTCACTATGCCGGGGAAACTTCTGTGTTGGATTCAGCTTTATGATGCCAAAGGCAAAGCTGCAGAAGCCTCTGCTGAGCTTGGGAGGGGTGGAGTCTCAGGGCTTAAGGGACCACCTTGCCTTCCAGTTGGCCCCGCCCTCCACGGCCCCTGAGCCTCACGTGACTGGGTAATTGTGACTGGGTAATGGCTGGAGCGGTCGGTCCTTGTGTGCGCGCACCCGCAGTGCCTCTAGACCGCTGCCTTTCCAGCTCCCCTGCGCACTAGGACCACACCAGTCTAGGTCCCCAGGGTTTCGCCCGAAACAGGGGCCTAGTGGACTCAGAAGTGGCACAGTTGGGAGGGTCTGTCTCTCGCCCACTCGCGAAAGCCAGCGGCACAATCAGCAATCTGTCCTGCGTGCAGCACCATCCGCGTGTGAGACCAGACCTGATCTTCTGCGACTCCCCTAAATTTCTGTGCACCTCTCCCTTTTCACAGTCCAAACTCCCCCCGTATGAGTTTCGGCTGGATCTGGGGTTTAGTGTCGTAAGATAAGGGGTTCAATGCCGTTGGGAGTCTCTGTTTCCCTCCCGCCAGAGAAAGCCAGCCAGGTTCTCTGGCACCCGCTTTCTCAGCGAGCGCATCTCAGTACCTCGGCTTTTTGCAGCTCCTCTGGGTCTCTGTGAGCCCCTCTCTTTCCTTCTAGCTGTAGGACTTACACTCCGCCAGCTTTCCTGTGGTTCTGGATGATGTCCGTTCTGTCTTTTAGTTGTAGTTTTGAAATTGTTGTGCGAGGCAGCAGTGTAGGTGTTTACCTATGCCTCCATCTTGGATTCTCTCTTGGAGGAGCTTTTTAAACAGAGGAACTTTTTATAAAAGTGAGAGATAGGAATGAGGATCCCTCTCCCCCACGCCCCAATATAACTCCCTTATTTTCTTCCTCTTTTAACATTGTATTTAGTTGAATTGTCAAAATTTCCACTTAACCACTAGGTGGAGCGCTACATCATGATTTTGATAATTATTATCAAGTTATAGTATAGCAGTGTGACCTGAAAGAAAATTTTTTGTTTATAGTTTTCAGACGATCAATGTGTAGAATAATTTCATCACTTAATTAGTTTTTATTTGCCATAATTACTGGTTATTTTGACTTATTTTAAGTAGCAAAGTACCTTTTCCCCATAGGTAATAGTGTTTTTAAGTTTTAAATTAGAAATATTAAATTTAATAAGTATTTATTGAGCACATACTTTTATACAGACACTGTATCTTCTTTCTGTTTTGTTTTAAAACAACTGAATTTTAATATTTATATACGTACTTATTTTCCATACCACTTTTACTGAGTTTTTAATATAACCATATATTGCGCAGCCATTTACCTTGTTTTGTGTAAAAGGAATCTGACTTACAGAGATGAAATAACTTGCTTATCTGGCAGATATGAGAAACAATTCAGTTTTAAGCTTTCTCCATTTGTTTTCTTGAATGTTGTTTCTCTTGACCCTAATACCTCACACCATCATATTTTTGTCTTTGTAATTTTTTTTTATTGTAGTTTGACAGATAATACCTGCATGTTGTGCATGAGGTGTAATGATTGTGCATGAAGTGTAATGATTCAGTGATAAAATTGGAGTGTTTTAACTTTTTCTATTGTAACTCTTTTAGCCAAAAAAACCATGTGGGAAAGATTGACAGCCCCTGAAGATGTGTTTAGTAAATTACAGAGAGAAAACATAGCCATCATTGAGAGCTATGGTGCTGCCCTCATGGAAGTGGTCTGTCGAGATGCCTGTGATGGTCATGAGATTGGAAGGGTATGTAGCTCCTATTTAGTAGTATAATTGAATAAATATTTTACTTATTAATGTTTAAGCTGATTCAACTTTTTAAATGTATGTTATATATTGAGAATTATTTTCTACAGTGTATTTTAATAAGAATTTGCTTATTTGCTATATTTGGACTTTCTGTTTTTTTTAGTCATATGTTTTATTTAATTCTGTTTTGAATCTTCAGGTAGTTCAGAATTTTCCTTCAGAATAATCTTTTTGCTGATTTTGAGGTTGGCCTGATACTAGTAGAAACAACAGAGATGGTGCAGACAACTTTCTGCTGGTGGAAAATTATGTAGCATATGAATCATGTTGAAAACCATGGGAGGCAGGATTTTAAGAAATGCGTACAATATAAACTGTAGTAAATTCTCAGTTACATTTAAAAAAATGCTTGTGTTCTGATGCATAGGAAAAAGACTAGGAGGAGATAGACCAAAATGAATTAACTGTATTTTTATCAAACTGTGTATTTTCTTTATACTTTTCTATAATGAATGTGTAAAATTTGACCATTAGGGGTAAAAAGCTGTTTTAAAAAATCTTTGCTCTATTAAGTAATGTTTAGATTATGCTGATATATATTAAACTAGTGGCCCAGTGCATGAAATTTGTGCATAGGCGGGGTTAGGGGTACCCCTCAGCCCAGCCTACACCCTCTCCAATCTGGAACCCTTAGAAGGATGTCCTACTGCTGGTTTACAGGGAATGGGCCTAAACCTGCAATTGGACATTCCTCTCGAAATCTGAGACTGCTGGCTCCTAACCGCTTACCTGTCTGCCTGATTGCCCCTAAGAACTCTGCCTGCTGGCCTGCTTGCCCCCAACTGCCTCCCACCACTGGCCTGCTCACTCCCAAATGCCCCCCCCCCATCACCCTGATCACCCCCAACTGCCCCCTGTGCCAATGTGCTTGTCCTCAACTGCTCCCCTGCTGGCCTGCTCACCCCCAACTGCCCTCCCTGCTGGCTTACTCGCCCTACCTCCCCTCCCCACTGGCCTACTTGCCCCTGCTGGCCTGCTCACTCCAAACTGCAACCCCCTTCCTCGCCCCTTCCCCCCCCCCCCGCCATCGGCCTGCTCACCCACAACTGCCGTCCCATCCTAGCCTAATCACCCATAACTGCCCTCCCCTCTTGGCCTCTAACCACTTCTATCTTAGCCCCGCCACCATGGCTTTGTCCAGAAGAATGTCTGGAAGGTCTCCTGGAAGGTTTCCCAGTCTAATTAGCATATTATCCTTTTATTAGTATAGATAGAGAGAGGCCTGGTGCACTGGTGGGGGCTGGCTGGTTTGCCCTAAAGGGTATCTCAGATCAGGGTCGGGAGTCTCTTGGGATATTGGGCAGCCTGGACGAGAGGCCTGTGGTGGTTTGCAGGCTGACCACACTCCCATGGGGTAAATGTCCTTGCGGGGGGGATGTGGCCAGCCTGGGTGAGGGGCTGAGGGCCATTTTCAGGCTGACTACACCCCCCGGTGACCCAGGCTTCCAGCCCCTTCTTTTTTTTCCCTCCAACCACTCCTTGAGTGGCGGCCAGGGCCGTTGGAAAGCTTGGCTTCCTCCTTTGCTGGGGGCAACCCAAGCCTCCTGCTCACTCCAGCTGTGTGGCCACCACCATCTTTTTTTGGATTGATTTGCATACTTCCTCCTGATTGGCTGGTGGGTTTAGTGGAAGGACGGTCAATTCGCATGTCTCTCTTTTATTAGTGTAGATACCATTATTTTAATGTATTTGGTTTTGTTTCAAGAAATAACTTTATCCTGAAATTTTTCCTTTTATTAACCAATTGAAATTTTGGATGTATAGCTTTCAATTTTCACAAAAGAAAATGAGAAAGTTTTTTCTTTTCTTTTATATTTTATTGATTTTTTACAGAGAGGAAGGGAGAGGTGTAGAGATTTAGAAACATCAGTCTGCTGGGGGGTATGTCTGAAACCAAGGTACATGCCCTTGACTGGAATTGAACCTGGGACCTTTCTGTCCACAGGCCAATGCTCTATCCACTGAGCCAAACAGGTTTTGGCATAAAATAAGAAAGTTTTATTGCAAACAATGATTCTCCTTGTAAGAAAAGTTCTGAATATTTCCAGAAGAAGGCCATTTCTGTCTTCAAATTTGGTAGCCTCCTCCATGTCTTGCACTTCAATTTATCTTCAGATGCTGGCGCTGGCTCTACTTGATCGGATCGTCTCCGTGGACAAGCAGCAGCAGTGGCTTCTGTACCTGTCCAACAGTGGCTATTTGAAGGTGCTTGTGGATAGCTTGGTGGAAGATGACCATACTTTGCAGAGCTTACTCACACCACAACCTCCACTTTTAAAAGCTCTTTATACTTATGAATCCAAAATGGTAAGGCTTTATATTCATTTGAAGTTAGATCGCCGTTGGTTTCCTCTTGGGTGATAGATGTAGTAAAGAATGTTAATGTAGAATAGTATATTTGGAATATTTCTATCATGTAATCCAGAATCATTCTCAGAAATTTTAAATTTGGGGATATGTGCTAGAAATGTATCTTCTAAGCATGCCAAAGTTGAGTTGAAATGTTCCTGAGAGGGTTAGTTGGATAATGGGACTGCTGCCTACTCATGTTGCTGGTGGTGGTGAAAGGTGTGACATTCAGTGCTCTGTGAGGCAGGCAGGCAGCCCCAAGTTGTCCTGCCACGACAAGGTTCTGGCACAGCAGTTGCCTCCTGAACATTCATTCCAATGTAGATGTGCTGGTTCTGTTTTAGATGCAGGATTCTCTGTGCAGTATATAATTCATCATTTCCTTTACTTCAAATCAGTTTTCTCTGTTTCTGACTGCTTAAAAATATTAGTATCACAGTAATAGAAGCACTGAAGTCTTAGATTGTTTATTAACTTTTTCATTCCTCTATTCATTTATTCATGTGTTTATTAGATATACATATTATATGCCAGGTATGGCATTAGGTACATGAAGATACAGTTGTGAGCAGAGTAAACAATCTTCCCTCCCTGAGCCACATGATGATAACAGAAAGTACTGTTTAGTTGGATACTTAGTTCATGTAAAACACAGCATGCGGCACTTCGTATATGCTATGCCAGTGGTCGGCAAACTCATTAGTCAACAGAGCCAAATATCAACAGTAGAACAATTGAAATTTCTTTTGAGAGCCAAATTTTTTAAGTTAAACTTCTTCTAATGCCACTTCTTCAAAATAGACTCGCCCAGGCCGTGATATTTTGTGGAAGAGCCACACTCAAGGGGCTAAAGAACCGTATGTGGCTCGCGAGCCGCAGTTTGCCGACCACTGTGCTATGCCATTCAATCCTCAGAAAATCCTAACACAAAGGTGGTGTAATGTATCCTTTCATAGCCAAGAATTCCTCTTCAGTGATGATTCAAGATTAGAAATGTGCCATAAGAGTCTTCTTTTTATCTGAAGTACTTGATATTATTTCTGCAGTGATGATTTTCCTTTGGTGACTTCATAGGCATTTCTCACAAGAGTGGCTAAGATACAGCAGGGTGCTTTAGAGCTGCTGCGGTCGGGGGTGATTGTGAGGCTGGCACAATGCCAAGTCTATGACATGCGCCCAGAAATGGACTCGCAGGGGTAAGTGTCCATATAGAATGTTAAGTTCTCTGTGAAGGATTGTTAAGGGAGAAAAGAGATTCCAACATAATTTTGCCACTGGTTTATAATTCCGTCTGAGCAGTACTCTTTTATCTTAATGATTTATTTTTTTTATGGGGGGAATGGGGTATACATAACTGCCATATACTCATAAATGGAAATTACTAATAAGGGTAAAAGTGTATAGGGACCTAAAACTTTTTATTTTAGAACAGTAATATAAGAGGAAAGTGGGAGAGTATTTTGTTAGTAAATGTTTTTCTTCCCAACATTGTTTTATGTAGTTGAAATACATGTTTTCAGTGATAGTGGTCCTTGAAAGTATCATCATGAAATTACAATTTGTTGTGGATTTCTTATTCCTGAGACTGGAATAGCAATTCATATTTTTCTCATTTTAACATTTTACCAACTGCTTACTAATTTGAAAGCAAAGGGTCGTGTTATTTTAAGTTTCAGACTTCGTAGCAAATTCCCCAGTTCAGTTTGAATACAGATTTTGTTTTTCCTTTTTTTGTCTATCTGGCTACAACATTGTTAGGCAAATAGCCTGCCCTCCTAATGGAAAATAACACTTAATTCAGTTATAATAATTTTCTTCAAAAGATCCATTGGCAACTTGAATATTTGAATTTGTTCAGAACTAACGATAGAACTATTTTACCTCCCAAAAATTTGTTAATATTGCTTTTTAAAATTTTAAACATGAGTTACTATTTTCACCTTAAACAAAAAGGATTGAGTTAATTACATTTCTCAAATCATGGCACTTGTCTGTGCAAAACCTTTCTCTTATTTTATTTCCTTTATTTTCATACTCTCTGTCTATACCCTCTTCTTCAGGCAAGCATTTTCTTTAGTCTAAAACTTTAAATGTAAACATTTATAATAGGCAATAATTTTATTTATTTATTTATTTATTTACTATTTAATTTAATAAATCTTTATTGTTCAGATTATTAAAATTGTTTCTCTTT
>JAAGEH010000307.1:50822634-50889634 GCA_011751065.1 Lasiurus cinereus | reverse complement strand
TGTGTCTTGGTGTGGTCCTCTTTGGATTCCTTTTGTTTGGGGTTCTGCGCACTTCCTGGACTTGTAAGTCTATTTCTTTCACCAGGTGGGGGAAGTTTTCAGTCATTATTTCTTCAAATAGGTTTTCAATATCTTGCTCTCTCTCTTCTTCTGGCACCCCCATAATTCTGATGTTTGTATGCTTGAGGTTGTCCCTTACACTGTCTTCACATTTTTGGATTCCTTTTTCTTTTTTCTTTTCCAGTGGGGTGTTTTCTGCTTCTTTGTATTTCAAATCTTTGACTTGATTCTTGTGTTCCTCTAGTCTGCTGTTAGGTCTCTGTATATTATTTTTTATTTCAGTCAGTATATGTTTAATTTCTGGTTGTTCCTTTTTCATCTCCTCTTGGGTCTCACTAAATTTATCCATTTTTTCTAGGAAATTCTTGAAAAACCTTATAACCATAGTTTTGAACTCTGTATCCAGTTGTTTGTATTCCTCCATTTCTTTCGTTTATGATCTGTTCCTTTGTCTCCACATTTTCACTGCTTCCCTGACTTGGTAGAGTAGCTTTTTGTGCTAGGTGTCCTATATGGCCCAGTAGCTCTGCCTCCCCAGTTACCTGAGGTAGACTCTCTTGGTGCACCCCTTTGTGGCCTGTGTGTACAGCCTTGTTGTAGTTAAGTCTTGATTGTTGTTGGTATCACTGGGGGAAATTGACCTCCAAGCCACTTGGTTGTGAGGATCAGCTGTGTCTATGTCGGGAGAATTTCTGTGCTGGAGTTAGCCTTATGATATAAGACTTGCAAAATGGCAAAAGTCTCTCTGTTCAGCTTGGGTGGGGCAGAGTCTCAGAGCTGAGCAGAGATAACCTTGGCTTCCCATCAGCCCCACCCTATGCGGCCCCTGAGTCTCAGTGTCTCTCAGTAATCACTGCAGCCCGCTCTGTGCACATGTGCGCCTCCAGACCTCTGTCTTTTCAGCTCCCCTGAGTTTCCATGCACTCCGGGGACCCCTATGAATTTGGGTTCCCAGGGTCTCACCCAAAACTGGGGTTCAGTGCAGTTGGGAGGTTCTGTCTCCCTCCTACTAGAGAAAGCTAGCGCACAATCAGCAGTCAGCCCTCGTACGCCTCTAGACCTCTGCCTTTTCGTGGCTCCCCTAAGCTTCCATCCCCTCCCCCTTTTCACAACAGTCCAGACTCCCCCCGATATGGGTCTTGCCCAGAACTGGGGTTCAGTGCAGTCAGATCTGGGGTTCAGTGCAGTCAGGAGTTTCGGTCTCCCTTCTGCTAGAGCAGTGGTTCTCAACCTTTCTAATGCTGCAACCCTTTAATACAGTTGCTCACGTCGTGGTGACCCCCAACCATAAAATTATTTCTGTTGCTACTTCATAACTGTAATTTTGCTACTGTTATGAACTGTAATTAAATATCTGATATGCAGGATGTATTTTTGTTGTTACAAATTGAACATAATTAAAGCCTAGTGATTAATCACAAAAACTATGTAATTATATATTGTGAAATATTTATTTCTAATTACAAATAAATGAAATTTTGTCTTGAATTGTGGTGTAGCATGGGCAACAGTCTTCATATAACAACAGTGAACTACATTGCTACATTTTGCCACACCTAGGAGCGGTGTGTTGGTTCCTAAAACCATGGGAAATATGTGTTTTCTGATGGTCTTAGGCAACCCCTGTGAAAGGGTCGCTCGACCCCCAAAGGGGTCGCGACCCACAGGTTGAGAACCACTGTGTTAGAGGAAACCAGCCAGGCATTCCACTGTCTGTCCTCCCCGCGCATTTTCGTACCTCAGCTTTTTGCAGCTCCTCTGAGTCTCTGTGATCCCCTTTCTTTCCTTGTAGTTGTAGAATTTCCACTCAGCCAGCTTTCCTGTGGTTCTGGATGATGTTCATTCTGTCTTTTAGCTGTAGTTTTGAGATTGTTGTGTGAGGCAGCAGTTTAGGTATCACCTATGCCTCCATCTTGGTATTCTTCCCCTTTCCCCCCAAGCTGCTAATTTTAAACATTTAACTGGATATTAACAAAATATCTTTCCTTTTTTAGCGCCAGTGCTTGGGACTACTAAGTCGCTTTGGTGGCTCTGACAGACTCCGTCAGTTTAAATTTCAAGATGATAATGTGGAAGGAGACAGAGTGAACAAGAAAGATGAGATCGAACTCGCTATGCAACAGGTAAAGGGAGTGAGAACTATATACCTACTCTTTAAGTTTTTATGTTTTCGAAATATTTGACAAAAGTAATATTTAAGTAATTTTATATATTGATTTAAAACTTTTTTGTCATTTTACCACTTGATCATAACTTTGTTCTTCATATTTTTGTTACTGCTCTTTGTTGTAGATTTGTGCCAATGTCATGGAATATTGCCAGTCACTCATGATGCAGAGTTCCCCTACCTTTCAGCATGCTGTGTGCCTCTTCACCCCGAGCCTGTCAGAAACCATAAATAGAGATGGACCCCGGCAAGGTGAGCCTTGTTCTTTCTCTCTCTATATGAGTAATTAAGTTGTTATGATTATGACAAGTTCTAGTAAGATGTGATTGTTTCTCTTTGTGTAACAATGGGAAAATTTTAAACCAACTTTTCAAGAAGCATTGGGGACAAGGTACTACTGTCAGACCTGTGGATAGAATGGGGAGCTCGAGAGAATAAATTCTAGATTTTCTGAGGATAAATCTAGAATAGTCTTGTGGCCAAAGTATAGTTTTCAATAGTACTTGAGACCCCAAAGGAAGGACCTAGGTTTGGAGAATAAGCTAACTAGGTGAAAATATGAAAATGTAACAGCCTCATTCTCTCCAAACATATAGTAGACTGTTTTGACAGCATGTAATTAGTCCCTGAGACTGTTAATTTAAAAAAAAAATTTCTCTTTGTTCATTTCCTTAAATATTTTCAGTTGTTCTATCTTCAAGTTCATTTATACTTTCCTGAGTCAGCTCCATTTGGCTGTTAGGTATATCCAATGAATTTTTTATTTCAGAAATGGTATTTTTCAGTTCTAGAATTTCCATTTGGCTTTGTTATATTATTTGTATTTTTTCTACTGAGATATCCTGTGGTTTTTATTGACTGTGAGCATATTATGTTTTCTGTTGGTTAGGATAGTCAGACCAGCTGCTTTGAAACCATCATTCACTAATTTCCAACATCTGGTTCATCTGAGATTAGACTTGATTGATTTTCTTGACTTTTGAGAATGTCTTCCACTTTCTTACTTATTTGCATGTGGAGTAATTTTAAATTGTATATTACACTCCCTACCAGTGTGCCTGCTTCTGTTCACTCTGGTACCATCAGGTAGTTGTTTTTGTATTGTCTCTAGGTTTTTTACCTGTTGTGTGGTATGATTTTAGTTCGTCATATTTATATGCAAAAGTTCTTAATACTTAACAAGTTACCTTTACTTAAAAGATATTTTTCACTCAGTTATTCATTTGGAGAGTAGTCTGTCTTACTTAGGTAAGAGTATGTCTTAATGAAATTGAAGAAGTAGCTGTAAATGGGTATTAAACCATTTAGATTGGAGATATAAAACAATGGCTTTGACATAATTAAGCAAATTAATTCTACATAGTTCTAACTTTGGCCTATATTCAAAAAGTTTGCTTCCAGGAAGATCACTAGAATAAAAAGGAGTCCCATTTTAGGGAGATACCGATCCTCACCTGTGCTCGCTGGGTGGTTCAACAGAGGTGAAAGATCATCTTCACCTTGGAATGATTGGCAGACCTACTCTAAACCCCTCATTAAGAACAGTGGTTTGCATATCACCCAGCAGTGACATTTAACCTCATTTATCCCCTCTCTATGTGGCAATTTGTGATTGTATCTTGATCAAGACCTGACTGCATCAAGAGGGCAATCCTTCTTTTTCTCCTTAAATCTTAAGTTTTTAAAAAACACAAGATTTTTTAAACCAAATCCTAATTTTGTCATTTATTCTTCAAAAAACATTAATCATATGCTAATAATGTATCTGTAGTAATTATTAAAACTTCATTTTAATCTTTCGCAAATAATTATCATTCTTTAATCTTTAATATTTAAAGATGAACTTTATGAAGTTTTATAATTGATCTTTATTTTCCCTCAGGCTTTTAAAAGAGTTAAAAAGCATATTTTCCTCTGCCAGTTCTAGACATGGGAATGGGCAGGTATATAGTAGGTTTGAGAACACTGAGTTATAGAGAGGCACTTGAACCTACTGGTTAAGAGCACAGACAAGTGACGAACTGCCTAGATTTGTGTCCCAGTTCTATAAGTGACTGTTGGTATGACTTCAGAAAGTTGACTTACCCTTTTCGTGCCTCAGTTTCTTTATTTGTAAAATAGCAATAATAACAAGCTCTGCTCCAATGAATGACTGTAAGGATTAAATGTGTTACTACTAATATATGTAAAGTATTTGGAAACAGTGCCTGGCCCTTAGCAATACCTAAATGTTGGCTATTATTATTTTCATTATTGTTGTTATCATTTAGTATATATACTATTACTTGTGACCCAGGGACCCTTTCCTATAGCATCTCTATTGCCTGACCTCATGATCTTGCCTGTGGAATCTATTTCTGCATTCATATTTCTTAGGAGCCATCTTCATCTGTTGTCTGTGTCTGATAGCCTGTGAACACTGGTCTTTTCTAGACTTGAGCATGTCAATATGAGAGCCCCTAAAATGCTATGGGATAGTCTTAGCATTAGATTGCCCTCTTTAGATGTCTTTCTACCACGGGAGATACCATACAAATGTTAACTGGGGATCAGGGTACATAAGTTCACCAGGAGGAGGCTCTGTGTAGATGTGATGACCTGTATCATCTTCACTGAAGACTGGAATGGAAACCTGAAATCAGATGTGTCTTGGATATCCTGGTTGGTGTCAGTACCCACTGATAAGGAGCTGTTTTCTCTCTTCCCCTCCGCACAAAGACCCATGAGATCTGACTCTGGAGCAAGGCAGTAGTGAAGGAAGCAAACGCCAATCTTTCCTTCACCATTCATGGCAGTTAGGGCTATTCAACAAAGAAGTCTCCAAATTAAACCTGAAGTTGCTAAGAAATCCCTCAGTCATAGAGAACAGTGCTTTATTTGCCCACATAGGCTGTCTGTAGAGTAGCAGTGGTATTTTCTCTAGCTGTTCCCTCTGCAGGAGATTTTTCTTACATCTTGCCATTTTGTGTACCTTCATCAGAAGGTGGTCAAGTTAAAAGCAGATCATTTTGTTATGCTACCCAAATGGAATTACTGTGGTAAAAGACTCATTAAAGTTCAAATCCAGGGGAGAAACCAAGATGGTGGCATAGGTGAACACCTAAACTGCTGCCTCGCACAACAATTTCAAAACTACAGCTAAAAGATAGAACGGACATCATCCAGAACCACAGGAAAGCTGGCTGAGTGGAAATTCTTCAATTAGAAGGAAAGAGAGGGACTCGCAGAGACTCAGAGGAGCTGCAAAAAGCTGAGGTATGGAGACACGTGCGTGGAGAGGATGGGCCATGGAGTCCCTGGCTGGCTTCCTCTAGTGGGAGGGAGACTGAAACTCCTGAATGCATTGAACTCCAGTTCCAACTGTACTGAACCCCAGTTCAGGGGGGGAATCTGGACTGTCGTGGAAGAGGAGTGCACGGAAACTTAGGGGAGCTGCGAAAGACAAAGGTCTGGAGATGTGTGCAAGTGGGCGCAGAGAGGACTGACTGCTGATTGTGCCCCTGGCTTTCTCTAGTGGGAGGAAGAGGGAACCTCCCAACTGCGCTGAACTCCAGTTCCGACTGCACTGAACTCCAGTTTTGGACAAGACCCCGGGGCCTAGACTCATATGGGTCCTGGAACGTATGGAAACTCAGGGAAGCCATGAAAGGCAGAGGTCTGGAGGCACACTAGCACGAGTGCATACAGAGAGGGCTGCAGCTATTACCGAGGGACACTGAGACCCAGGGGCCACGTAGAGCAGGGATGATGGGAAGCCACGGCTGTCTGCTCAGCCCTGAGACTCCGCCCATCCAAGGCAAGCACAGAGGCTTTTGCAATTTTGCAAGCTACTTGTATCATAAGGCTGACTCCAGCACAGAAGTTCTCCTACGTAGACACAGCTGATCCTCACAACCAATTGGCTTGGAGGTCAATTTCCCCCAGTGATATCAACAACAATCAAAACTTAACTACAACAAGCTGTATACACAGTTCACAAAGAGGTGCACCAAGATTGTCCACCTCAGGTAACTGGGGAGGCAGAGCTACTGGGCCATATAGGACAACCTAGCACACAAAGCTACTCTACCAAGTCAGGGAAGCAGTGAACATGCTGAGACAAAGGAACAGATCACAAATGAAAGAAATGGAGGAAAACAAACAACTGGATATAGAGTTCAAAACCATGATTATAAGGTTTCCAAGAATTTCCTAGAAAAGATGGATAATTTATTTTTAAAATATATTTTATTGAGTTTTTACAGAGAGGAAGGGAGAGAGATAGAAAGTCAGAAACATCGATGAGAGAGAGACATTGATCAGCTGCCTCCTGCACGCCCCACACTGGAGATGTGCCCGCAGCCAAGGTACATGCCCTTGACTGGAATCGAACCTGGGACCCTTCAGTCCACAAGCTGATGCTCTATCCACTTAGCCAAACCAGTTTTGGCAAGATGGATAAATTTAGTGAGACCCAAGGGGAGATAAAAAAGGACCAACTAGAAATTAAACATATACTGACTGAAATAAAAAATATTATACAAAGACCTAACAGCAGACTAGAAGAACACAAGAATCAAGTCAAAGATTTGAAATACAAAGAAGCATAAAACACCCCACTGGAAAAGCAAAAGAAAAAAGGAATCCAAAAATGTGAAGACAGTGTAAGGAGCTTCTGGGACAACCTCAAACTTACCAACATCAGAATTATGGGGGTGCCAGAGAGAGAGCAAGATATTGAAAACCTATTTGAAGAAATAATGACTGCAAACTTTTCCCACCTGGTGAAAGAAATAGACTTACAAGTCCAAGAAGCGCACAGAACCCCAAACAAAAGGAATCCAAAGAGGACCACACCAAGACACATCATAATTAAAATACCAAGAGCAAAAGACAAAGAGAGAATATTAAAAGCAGCAATAGAAAAACAATTAATTACCTACAAGGGACCACCCATACAACTGTCAGTTGATTTATCAACAGAAACTGTGTAGGCCAGACAGGAGTGGCAAGAAACATTTAAAATGATGAATAGCAAGAACCTACAACCAAGAGTGCTCTACCCAGCAAAGCTATCATAAAGAATTGAAGGTCCGATAAAGAGTTTTACAGATAAGAAAAAACTAAAGGAGTTAATCACCACCAAACCTGTGTTATATGAAATGCTGAAAGGTACTCTTTAAGAAGAGGAAGACAAAGAAAAAGGTAAAGAAAAAATTATGAACAACAAATACATATCAACAAGTGAATCTAAAAATCAAGTGAATTGAAAATCCGATGAACAGAATAAACTGGTGAATATAATAGAGTCAGGGTCATAGAAAGGGAGTGGACTGACAATTCTCAGGGGGAAAAGAGGTAAGGGGGATACAGGGAGAGACTGGACAAAAATTGTACACCTATGGATGAGGACAATAGGAGGGGTGGTAGCCGGGTGGAGGGGAACTATGGGGGGAAAAAGAGGAACAATTGTAAAAATCTGAACAATAAAGATTTATTTTTAAAAAAGTTCAAATCCAGTGCTACCCTATAATAATAAAATGCAAATTACCGAACAGCAGAACAACTGGTTGCTATGATCAGCACTGTCCACCAGGGGGCAGACACTTAACACATGAACTGCTCCTGGTGGTCAGTGTACTCCCACAGGGGGAGTGCCACTCAGCCAGAAACTGGGCTCATGGCTGGCAAGCACAGCAGTGGTGGCAGGAGTCTTCCCTGCCTCTGAGGCAGCAATAAGGACCACTGAGGGGATGTCTGAGGCCAACTTTCTGCTGGCAGGCGGACATCTCCTGATGGGTCCCTGCTGAGGGACTTCTCCTACCCTCTAGTGCACGAATGCTGAATGCTAGTTTTTTGAAAGTTTTAGTTGGTGTTTTCCTTCTTTCTTTGAAAGAATGACTTTGAGCTGGAATTCAGCAACCAGAAAGATGCAGACTGGAAATGAACCCATGTAACTAGAGCAGTAGGGCGAGGCAGGGGTTATTTACCTGGAGTCAGGAAACTCCAAATTTGTGTATGTGGTCTGGGGGTTGGGGGTTGGGTGGGATTTATAACTAACATAGAGTTCTGAAAGACATTTTTAGTCAGTAAAGGGTAAGCTCTATCTGTGTCCATTAGTCACATTTCTTTATTCTCTCAAGGTCTTCAGCCTTATGTTCACCCCTGATTATGGACTCAGAGTAGTTCCTAACCACTCCTTTGAAATGGTATTTAAAAATAGTCTTGGGTAGGTTTTAATAATAGTTTACATGCCCTTAAATTCCTGGGCATCCCTTGTTTTAAACAGGTCATTTGAAATTCATATAAAATGCTTAAATGTGGAACCTTTTTTTTTTTTTAATTCTCCACTCTGTTAGATACCCAAGCTCCAGTAGTTCCATATTGGCGCCTGCCTGGTTTGGGCATTATTGTCTACCTACTGAAACAGAGCGCTAATGATTTCTTCAGCTACTATGATAGTCATCGGCGGAGTGTCAACAAGCTACAAAATGTAGAGCAACTTCCACCAGATGAGATAAAAGAGGTATGAATCTTAAAATGGTCTGTGAAGCCACTGACTTAACTAATAAGGACCCAGGGTACTAATGTCAGACTTGTGAGTAAAGATGACATATGTAGTGAAACTAAAGGAATTGAAATTCTTTCTCTATGTGACTTGAAGAGTTCCTCACCTTAGCACCTGTTCAAGAAAACCACCTGCCACCAGCAGAATGCCTGCTGGCCTTGATATGAGATAATTTATACTCTAAAGTCTGCTGAGAAACTGAGGCTTCTACTACAGGTGCTTATTTAGTAGATGTGATTTCCTTAGGTAAGATGTCTCTACCTTCAGTGTCTTCAGTACCTGCTTAGTAAAATTTTCAGGCAAGGAGATGGAGTAACAGAAGTGACTGCCTGCTCTCAATTACCCAGAATAATCCCCTGGCGTTTATTGTAACTAGAGATGCTGAGTTGCCAGGCTTGCTCCCTAAGTAGCCTGCCATCTTCCCCATTTGGCACAGGCATCTCTTGGCATTGCTGCAGCTTCCTTTGTCCTATGGCAGCCTGGATCATTTTGTTACTTGTGGTTTCACCAGCTTTCCTAAAAAACTCCATGTCACTCTTCAGAGTAGTCAATGCCTACTCCCTCTTGCCACTCTTCTGATAATCATAGGGAACGTTTAGTGAGTGTTTATAATGTGCCAGGCCTTGAGCTACAAGTTCTATAAATATATGAGGCAGATGATGATGTTCTTCTCATTTCTCTGATGAGGAAATTGAGGCACTGGAAATTTGAATATCCAAAGCCATAGCTAGCTAGCAAGTCCACTGAGTCAGGAGTTATTGACTGGGTTCAGGTGGTCCCTGAAATTGTGTGGCTTACATCAGGCAGCCCTTCCCCCCCTCGTTCAGCTTATGGGCGATGCTAGTACTCACAAGAGGAACTGTAGCATCATAATAAAGTACGTGACCTTCCACTGTGTCCACTTTAGTACACCCTTTGCCAGAGACAGTGCCTGAATTTTAATTGAACCATGTGCTTATAGGTCTGCCAAACAGAGTGGTGACCACACAGGTTCCAGTTGGTGATCGTGTTTCTTAATGCTCTAGACATTTTCTTCAGAAGATATGTGACAGCTGTTACAGAAATGCTGCATGGCATTGTTACACCTGCTGCTGGAAAAACCTGCTGTTCTCTTCTGTCTTAATTTGACAGGAAATTCAGGGTTGATTAGAAATGTCTGTTTCAGGGACAGGAGTTTTTAAAAAAAAAAAAAACCTCAAAAGTTTTTGTTATTAGTTTCCTGATTAGAAAATGACTCTTGCCTGCCAGGATGTTTAGATTTATTTGAATGTTTTTCACAGTGCTTATCACAAGTAACCCTCTTACAGTACATTTTCATTAATTTTTGTGACAGATTGTGTCATTCTTAATACTGCATTTGTTTCTTTTTCTTAGTTGTGTCAGTCTGTGATGCCTGCTGGTGTTGATAAAATCTCCACTGCTCAGAAATATGTTCTAGCAAGACGGCGTTTAGTGAAGCTGATCAACAATCGAGCTAAACTGCTTTCCCTTTGTTCTTGTATCCTTAACAAAATCACAGTGGGACTTGACCTTTAAGATAACCTGAAAATGTAGGAGCTTTATTTATTCTTAGGTTATTTGGGCAAGAAAACCATAACGAAAGAATTACTGTTCGTTTTTTCCTCAGTACATACCTGGTATAGTTCAAAATAGAATAATTTTCCTTTAGAGTAGCTAGTAACCCTGATAATGTTCAAAACCTTTCTGTTTGGACAGGAGACCAGGATACTGAAGACTGTTGGCCTAGTGCCCCACGATCCCCACCTCCTTCTCAGCACATCTTGCTGCTTCTGGGGAGATATCTTCCATGGAGTCTTATCCCTGGCTGTTTACTGAGGCTGTGGGTACATCACTAGGTGGTGCAGTCTCTCCTGTTTTCTCCTCCTCAGAAACTGGTTTGGAAAAAGAACTTGCTGGGATTGTTTTCCTTTACCTGAGCTCTCTTTTGTAGTTATCATAGAGACCTGCCTATTTATTCTTTGGCGCCACCTGGAGTACTACTTGTTACATTGCACACCCACGGATTCTCAAGATTCTTTGTTTGCCTCCAGAACATTGTTAAAAAGCAGAAGGCTACAAGGTAAACATTATTCTGCAAATTAATGAACCATAAATTTCTTTGGATTTTAGTGCCTTGAAAAGCTAGTCACATTTTAATTTATTTTCTGTATCTAGGTTACTAAGAATTGATTGGATAATCAAGAGCTACTTAGGTATTAGGCATAGCTTTACTTTGTATTTTACTTGTAGCTGTGGGAAATTGTGCAGAGCATAAAAGCATCTTAGCAGCTGCTCCTCAACTTTCAATTAAGAGGTGAGCCAGCTCCAGCGTCCCCTGCTCAAAAGTAACTGTCCAAAAGAGTGGAAGTAGGTCAGCTGAGGCCAGGGTTCTCATTGTTGAAGTGAGCCTCTGTCATTGATGAAAATATATTGGGTCCCTTGGGGGAAAACAGAAGACAAGCTTTCAAGCCCTGGCCTAGACCCGCAAAACGCTTCCTGGGGGCTTCCATGTACTGAACATTGAAAGAAGGTTCTCAGTCTTGACCCCTGTTTTCCATGGCACTGTGGTTCATTGTTTGCAGGTTCTTCCACAGTGTTGTAAACATAAACGGCAGAGATCCTTTGAGTATGTCTTTTGTCTCTAGATTCCTTTGCTTCAGAAGCCAATATGGATTTTAGAAGTGGACTGACAGTAGTGAGCCAACATGACATAGATCAGGTAAGGTTCAATTCTGTGCTCTTTTTTAATTTCTGAAAGGAAAAAGGAGAAGTCTAGTATATTAGTAAGATTGTAATTTTCAGGACAGATTTGAATTCTGGCATGGCCACCTAATAGCTGTTGACTTGGAACAACTTACTTAACTTCTGAGCCTCCATTTTTTCTTTTTCTTTTTTTTTAAATTTATTGATTTTTTACAGAGAGGGAGAGGGATAGAGAGCTAGAAACATCGACGAGGGAGACATCGATCAGCCGCCTCCTGCACACCCCCCACTGGGGATGTGCCCGCAACCAAGATACATGCCCTTGATCGGAATCGAACCTGGGACCTTTCAGTCTGCAGGCCGACGCTCTATTCACTGAGCCAAACCAGTTTTGGCTGAGCCTCCATTTTTTCATAGAAAAATGAGAAAGATAGTACAACTTCAGAGATTTTCTTTTTCTTTTCTCAGAATTAACTCAGGTTTCATATGTGAGACTCCTAGGATACTGCCTGGAACCTAGTAAGAATTTAGTAATTGGTAGGGATTAAGATCTGGAAATTCCCAAATTTTTAAATTAACTTTGTAGAATTTATAGGCACAAATTAACAACACTTAATTTTTTAGAAAATGTAATGGAGAGGGTGTGAGTAACTATTAAAAATTTAACTCCAGTAGACTATAATATTATATAGTGTTGTTAACAGCAGGGATACATTTTCAGAAGTGTGTCGGTAAGCAGTTTTGTGGTTGTGCGAACATCATAGCGTGCACTCCCACAAACCTAGATGGTATAGCCTACAGTATTCCGAGGCTATATGGCAGAGACTGTTGCTACTGGGCTACAAACCTGTACAGAAAGCATGTTACTGGACAGAATACTGAAGGCAATTTTAACCCAATGGTATTTGTGTATCTAAACATATCAAATATAGTAAAGCAACATAAAAATATGCTATAAAAGATAAAAAATGGTATACCTGTATAGAGCACTTACCATGGATGGAACCTGCAGGATGGGAAGTTGGTCTGGGTGAGTTAGTGAGTGAGAGGTGAGAGAATGTGAAGGCCTAGGGCATTACTGTACATTCCTGCAGACTGTAAAAGCTGTACACTTAGAGTACACTAAACTAAGGTTTTTCTTTAAAAAAAAAATATATTTTATTGATTTTTTACAGAGAGGAAGGGAGAGGGAGAGAGTTAGAAACATTGGTAAAAGAGAAACATCAATCAGCTGCCTCCTGCACGCCCCCTACTGGGGATGTGCCCACAGCTAAGGTACATGCCCTTGACCGGAATCGAACCCAGGACCCTTCAGTCCACAGGCCGAACACAATCCACTGAGCCAAACCGGTAGGGCTAAACTAAGGTTTTTCTTTCTTCAATAAGTTAACCTTAGCTTATTGTGACATTTTTACTTTAAAATTTTTAAAAAACTTTTTTACTCCTTTGTAATAACACTCAGCTCAAAACACAAACCCATTGTAGAGCTGTATAAAAATATTTTTTATGTCCTTATTCTATAAGCTTTAAGCATTTTTCTGTTTATTTACTTTTAAACTTCTTTGTTAAAGACTAAGTCACAAGCACACACATTAGTCTAGGCCTACACAGGATCAAGATCATCAGTCATTGTCTCCCACCTCCGCGTCTAGTCCCACTGGGAGGTCTTCCAGGGCAGTAACACGCATGGAGCTGTCATCTCCTGTGACAACAAAGTCTTCTGCAATCCCTCCTGAGGGACCTGCTTCAGGCTCTTCTTGAGGAGGTGTCATTCTCATCAGAAACACATCCCTGGTGGTTTTTGGTTTGTTTCTTTTTTCATCATAGATTTGATTGTAAGCAGATAATGTACTATGAACATTCTTTTTTCTATTAATGATGGCAATGAAGATAATAGGTGATAGAAAACATGCTGTCTGACATTGACTGAAAGGCATTATGTGGCACATGACTGTATAAGGTATTATGTACTTAGTAACCCCTTGATCAGTAGTGTTGAAATTGAATGAAGAACATTTCTCAAACAATTAAAATGAAAACCTCATATGAAACAAATACAAAGACTTAGGAACAAAGCAGTTATCAGGATGTGTAATATTAAGGAAAACGAATTGTAAGTAGATCTGCTCCTAGGAAGCTAAAATTCGTGTCCTTGGCCATGATTTGATAAAACCTGTGATCTTCTCTAAACCTGTTTGGTTACTGCCTTTCTTAAGCTGAAGGTTGGTTCTTATCTAGGAAAAAGGGACAGAGGCACAGCATTTTTCAGACCATGCTGTTACCTAGTCCTGACTGCATTTGCCTCTTAGTGACTTTATAACTAATTTATTTTGTAGTGTGGTTTGTGTAGGGAAGCTAATGTTAGTGAGGCCATGTGCAGAATTAGCTAAAGAATAGATCTTCCAGAAGATGTCTAATAATTATATGTTGACTTCATGACTGTTTCATTCGACTGGTCTGTTACAAAGTTAGAAGACACGCAGGATTAATAAATAACCTCACTCTGTGCTTTAATTTTAATGTAAAACAGAAGGCAGGTAGAGTCACCTAATTTTGTATTTGATTTTAGCTTTTCAGTGTAATACCAAAAAGATCCATCTGGAACTACATAGGCATTCTAAAATACATCTAAGGTCTAAAGTGTGTACCAGCTTCCCTTCTCCCACTTATAAAGTAAAAACATGCACATTTTTGTCTTATTAAATTGTATAATGAAGGAAAAATAAAAGTTCTTTCCAATGTATTTTTTGTTTTTTTCTCCCAGGGCATCCTTGTTTGGCCCTTCAGGAAATGTTTTTGCGCATATGTTTACATGTCAACTGCAGCATCAACAGTTGTTATTTAGAGGAGACTTTATACATTTTTATAATTCTTATAACAAGAAAGGGGGAAAACAGTATGAATAAATTCTATGGTCTAAAAATTTGGTACATGAGGAAGGGCAACATAAAAGATTCAAAGGTATTTTAAATTGGAAGAATAAAAAATATTTGAGAATGCAGCTTTAATAATGAAATGTCTTCTATGTTACCTCTAGCTTCAGGCTGACGCCATCAATGCTTTTGGAGAATCACTACAAAAGAAACTTCTGGACATTGAAGGATTATATTCAAAAGTTCGATCTCGCTATAGTTTCATACAAGCTCTTGTCAGACGTGTCCGAGGCCTATTGAGGATATCGAGGAACTGAGAGCCTGTTCTTATTACACTCTTCTAAGGAAGAGAGGAACTGGGGAAAACATTCTCCTTTTTATAGATTAATTTGTCTCTAAATTATGACCAAAAATATTTTGCTATTTCTTTATATATGCACATTTTTTTCTGTAAACCTCTTCGTCTGGTTTCATCTTACTAGTAAAAAATAAACACTTTTTAAAAAAAACAAAAACAAATAACAAATGTATGGTTAATCTTTTGCAGTTTTACTTAGAAAATGATCAACATTATTGGGAAAGTATAGACTTTGCACAGTGGTGGTTTTTCCCTACAGATAGAACTATGAATACTAAATTAAAGACATAGTCTGGAAATTCTCATTTTTTCTCTCTTTATACCTGCATTACACTTCCATGATATTTAGGATTCTCCATGGAGCAGAGTGGATAATACTTATAGCCATGCTCCTTAGTAGAATAGTGTACTTAGGAATGTCTTAAAAAGTCAAGCCCTGTCTTTCCTAAAATTAACTTTTCTTTTCTGCATTTAAATGACAATATAATTTTCATTTGTTCCTTAGAAATGATTGAGAAACTTCTCTAATTAATCATCTGCCTATATTTCCCATAAAATATGATAGTTATAGTTATAGTAAAAAAATCTGATTAATCACCTCTACTTCTTGCTCTATTGTATTTATATTCAAGTGACTACATTATCTAAAAGTCCATTTTTCCCTTTCTGGCCGACAATTATTTCAGCATTGTATATTGGAGAGAGTGCTAAGCGAGAAATGAGTCTTGACTCTCTTGTACTAGCAGAAAATGAATTTTTAATTCTGAAGTGTTGCTTTCACTTTTAATCCCATAATGACATTTCCATAGTTTTAAACATAAATATATATTTGTTGATTTTAGTGAGGAAGGGAGAGGGAGAGATAGAAACATCAATGATGAAAGAGAATCATTAACCGGCTGCTTCCTGCATGCCCGCCACTGGGTACAAGCCCGAAACTCCATCATGTCATGTACCCTGACAAAAAAGGAACCGTGACCTGGTTTGTAGGTCAATGCTCAACCATTAGGCCACACTGGCTGGGCTCCATGGCTTTCAAGCATCTTTTTAAACAGGCTTTGTCATTATTATATTTTGAAATTAATTTACTGTCCACCACTTATAACACTAATTTTTAGCTGTTTAGTCTTAGAGGGGCTAATATGCAAATAGACCAAACGGCAGAACAACTGAATTGTGCTTTTCTTGTCGATGACTTGTGGTTATTTGAGGGAAAAGAGTCTTTGAATGGCCTTACCAGAAAAATCAGGCTTCATTTAAGCCTTTATCTGAAAGAAAGGGATAGGTTACATGCAAAGAACTTCAATAAGTATTTATTGTGTTCAAAAGTTGTGCCAGGTGCTTGTTGGGCACTGAGGATGAAATCATGAGTTGAAGAAATAAAGTCCTTACCCTCGTGTAGCTCATAGTTTGGTGTCTTGCAACTCAAAACATGCTCCACAGGCCACCAGTAGCTGAATAACTAACTTGCGAGCTTAGTAGAAAGGCATGATGTCAGGACACAACTCAGATACTCCAAATTGGAAACTGCAGTTTAATGAGATCCCAGGTCATTTGCACATTAAAGTTTGAGAAGCACTGGTCAGGACTTGGCTAAGTCGGGTTTTCCTTCGACATGTTAGAAAGTCAACATGTTGGGAAGTCGAGTGTATTACAGCTACGTATTTCCACATCTCCCTCCAGGCAGCCACTTCAAAGACACAGCCCTTTCTAATTATAGTTGACCTGGGAGCATCTGACACCTTTGAAAATGGTAAGGAAAGAGTGATCCACTCTTTCTCTTGGGTGGAGCACTTAATAAGTAAGTTCAAGTGTTACAGTGACCATAGTCGAGAAAGCAGGAAAAACCAAAGGCAAAGAGAACAATGAAAATGTATGGAGAAAATCAGAGATGGAGAGAAAATGCTTAAATTCCTGATAGTTTTCCTGTTCCCCATCATGGTCCACTTTATAATACACTCCCATATGGTTGAAGTTCATATGATTTGATTGTTATTATTTAGAATCAGAGTTCTACTTATTGTAGCAGCAATAGTGAATTCAGAAGGCTGCATGCAAAGAGAAAAGGGTGTCTTTCTCTCTCTCTCTCTCTGTGTGTGTGTGTGTGTGTGTGTGTGTGTGTGTGTTGATGGAGGTTACGGAGGGATATGAATACCAGGAGCAGATGGGTGGCCCACAGGATGAGGGTGTAGCTCCCTGTGGACAGAGGACGGGGAGACCTCTCAGAGTTCGCTGTCCACACTGGACCTATGATAAGCAGTTTTTGATCCTTCACATTGTCTCATCTGATCCCTCAACAATTCAACAAGGGAGCTGGTGACAGCCCCATTTACAGAGAAGGAAAGCAAACATCAGAGAGCCTAAGGAACTTGTTCATGGAAGGGCAAAGTCATCCATGAGTTGGGCTTAGCTGTGTCAGCCTCCAAACCCACCATCTTAACTACTCAAGCACCTAACCTCTATCATAGGCGCTGTACAAAGCAAGTTACATAACACCCCGACATAACTTCTGAAGAATACAGCCCTCCCACAGATTCCTCGTGGGCCTGGGCAGACTATGTTGCAAAGCTCCACAAGGTAGTTCTATTTTGCACTTGGGGATGGGAACCTGTGCCTCACGCGGTAAGAAAGATCTAAACCTGGCTGTGCATCAGAATCCTTGGGGTTCTGGTAAGAAGCTCCAGCGATTCCTGGATTGGTTGGGGTCTTGGTTTCTAAATGTTCAAAACTATCCAGCCCCATTTGGGACTTGGGACTTGCTTCTGGCTGGCTTTCTCGCCTGTCAGTCAATTCAGGCAGCAATTCCCCAGAGTTGCGCCAGGGGGCGCCCGGGTGCCGCGAGCGGCTTCCGGGTGAGGCAAGGCGAGGAGGGCGGGGCGGGAGGTGACCCGGAAGCCGACGGCGGGTTCCGCCCCTCGCACCGGGGAGGCTGGAGAGGAACGGCCCACGGAGCTATCATCACCTTTCGCGCCGTCTTCGCTGACATCATGCTCCAGTTCCTGGTGAGTGGAGCTGCGAGAAGCCGGCGGGGGGCTGGGCTCAGGGCCTGGGGGCTCACACTCCTGGCCGGCGTGGGCCCGGCGGCCTGGGCGTGGGCCCCGCGGCGCCTCCCGTCGCCTCGGCGTGGGCCGCGGGGCCGTGTCTGCCTCGCTCCGGCTGTTGGCCAGTTTTCTCCGTGCCTTTCCAGCCCGAAGACGCTTTGTGAGAGCTACGTGCCGTGTGCCGCGCCCTGCGCGCCGAGGGTCGTCTGCTGCCGCTTTGGGGTCTTCAGGACTTTTCGGGACCGTCTCCCCTTCTGCTCTCCCTCCCAGCCCGACCGGAGGCCTGCGGCGGGCGTTTCTCAGGGCGGGGGAGGCCGGGAATGAGCTCAATTCCTCGCGGGGCGCGGGCGCGCGGCGCTGACTCGGGGGGCCAGGCTGCGGTCTCAGGCGATTCCCCCGCATGCTCCTTTTAGGGGAGCAGGGGTGTTCCCAGGAGCAAACTCGGGTTTCTTTATTTCAGTTAAAATCGGGTTTCCTGGCGAAGCCCGGCGTGTTTCAGGTGGCCGGGGGAAGGTTTTGCCAACCCAGTTTCCAAGCGAGAGCCTTTCTGCCGAATCGTTGTGCTTTTACAGCGTTAATGCCTTCCGCCTCTGAGAGAGGCAGGCGTTGGCATCGACTCCAGGCGGCCCCTGGAAATCCGGTTCTCTGGGTGAGATGCTTCCTCGGATGTTACCGTCTTTATCCAAGAGATTAGGTAGTTGATTTTTTTAATTCTCTCGGCCAGAAGGAAGGGGTGTCCTTGACCTAAGTTGTCCAGCTAAGACAGGGCTGCTGCTCCTCGGGCTCTGGAAGCGCATCTGTTGAAAGATGTGGATAGAATTCACTTTTCACCTTGATTCTGCTTCCGTCCAGTGAGCCCCCAAGCCTGAACTTGGCCAAGTCTTTCTGCTTTGGGCCATTTCATTTATAAAAAACAGTGGGGCCGAGGTCAACGGTCTCTGAGATCTCCTCTCGCTTTGAACCTGTGAGCAGCCATCAGGTCCTAGTGTATGTATGTGAGGTCAGTGCCCCGGGCATCATTTTTAAGCTGTGGGAACGGGGCTGCTTATTTCAGTTTTCCATGCTGCAGTTTCTACACCTGAAAATGGAAACCTGCCTCATGGCTTTTTTGTGAGGTTTAAACATGAGTTCATACATTAAAATACTTAAAGCAGTGAACACTTTATAAGGACTCAGACAGGTTCCATTTTTCTTTGACAGGGGATCTAGTTCAGATTTCATTCCTTCTCAGAAATGGAGGTTAGTTTGCCCTCAGAAGGGTAGGCGAAGGGAAACGTTTTGGCACTGACGGGACAGTCACAAGGTAATGTGGGCACTGTCATCACACATTTTGGAACTCTCCAGGATGGTTCCTGCATTTCGTCATTTTCTGGGACACTGTGTGAACATGGGATTGTGTTGCTATTAAATTGTTTATTCCTCGTTGTGTGAAAATACTGGCCCATCATCCCAATCGGAGACCTTGCTCCGCAGGACTCTCCTCCTCCTTGTTACTCCAGTAGCTTCCTTGGTTGCAGTGTAATTTAGCTACAGCTGAAAGGAAACTTGAAGCTTTGAAGGGAAGCCTGACATGAGGGCGCCGCTGGGGGCTTAGTATACACTGCCTCTTGTACTGCTGCGTTTCTTACCTCTCCAAGTGGTAATACTTGGTACTCTTAGCCATCTCCGCTTTTATCCCTTCTTCTTTGCCCTTTGGATCCTGCATCTCAGTACTTTCCGACGTCCTTTCACATTATAACACACATGGATTTATTTGTAGGGATGAATCTGCACAGAGCGAAGGTGCCCAGCTCTGGTGCTGGACCTTCCGGCCCCAGGGGATCAGTGCTTAGGGTACCAGTGGGAAAAGGCCCTTGTCTAATCTCGTCTGTTTGTCCTGGCTGCTGTTCCCTTCTGGTGACTGGGTGTTTCTCAAGGCTCAATCCCTGACTTTGCTCTTCTCTCAAACCCACCCTTAGGAGGTGTGTTCCTTGTCACCTGCAGCTCTGTACCGACAGCTTGCGAAACTACCTTGAGTCCTTTACTCTTGAGTTCCAGTTCCCTGTTGTCAGCTGCCTACCGAACATCTCTTGTCATATCCTCTATCAGACACAACACGTCTGGACCCATCACTTGTTCCCCACCCTGCAAACCACACCCAACTTTCTTCTTTGTTTCCTCCTCCTAGCTTTCTAAAATTTGAAATATTGATAATAATCTTTTATTTATTTCCCTTCTTCATTCTCCATATCATCTAGTTTAGGGATGGGGATTGTCTGGCCTGCAGGCTGTTTAAGGCCCTTGAAATCATCTGGTCTGGCCCTGCCAAAGCATTACAAGTGAGTTAGTTAAATGTTTGATGAGCCGAAACCGGTTTGGCTCAGTGGATAGAGTGTCAGTCTTCAGACTGAAAGGTCCCAGGTTCGATTCCGCTCAAGGGCATGTACCTTGGTTGCAGGCATATCCCTAGTAGGGGACATGCAAGAGGCAGCTGATCAATGTCTCTCTCTCATTGATGTTTCTAACTCTCTATCCCTCTCCGTTCCTCTCTGTAAAAAAATCAATAAAATATAAGAAAAAAATGTTTGGTCAAATATGGCAGGCTAATTTTTAACTTGATAATTTTGTATGACCCATGAATGATGTTATAAATATCCAAGTGGTTCTTAGCACAGAAAAGGTTCCCCACCCCAGACTCTAGCTGCTATGCCTGTCACATATTTACGCTATATAATCTTGGGAAAGTTATTTAAGTGACCCATGCCTCAGTTTCCCCAGTATAAACTGGACAATCATTGTATCTTTGTAAAGTTGTGAAGAGCATGAGTTAATTCATCAAAGAGTTAGAATGCTACCTTGCACATAGTAAGCACACAGTAGATGTAGCTATTTTTTTAAGCCATTGACTCTATATTACTCACCTTAAGAAAAGTTCTGTCTTCATGTTTCCACTGCCAAGTTTGTAGAGCAGGTCTTTTTTACTCTACCTTTGGTGTAGAAATGTAGGTTTTGAGTTGGGAGTTAGTCAGTCCAGCAACCATGCTGATGCTTCTGTCTACACTACAAAGACAGCATTCAGCTTATGGTTGGTCACCTCCAGTTACAGCAGGTTCACTGCTTCCACAAGTAATTACTTTCATTTTTGATCAACATCTCCTTACTTAGTTTTACTCCTGGATGTTAAAGAGCAATTCTTTTTTTTTTTAATATATTTTATTGATTTTTCACAGAGAGGAAGGAAGAGGGATAGAGAATTAGAAATATTGATGAGAGAGAGACATCGATCAGCCGCCTCCTACTGGGGATGTGCCCGCAACTAAGGTACATGCCCTTGACCGGAATCGAACCTGGGACCTTTCAGTCCATAGGCCGACGCTCTATCCACTGAGCCAAACCGGTTTCGGCTAAAGAGCAATTCTAATCTACACGACAACCCTTTGCATATTTGAAGAGCATTATCTTGGTATTTCTCACTCTCTATCCCTCACTCATACCCTCAGTCTTTTCCTTAAACATTTGTTTCTTTCGCCCATTCTTTATGGTGTCAGGTTCATGCTGATAAAGTTATCCTTCTCTGAATATTCTAGTTTTGAAATCTTTTTAAAACATGCCACTCCTTATATTTTTTCATCAGCCACAGAAAAGAGCAAGGCTGTTGCCTCTAATTCTGTGTATGTTTCCCTTGATGCCCTTGGTTCTGTCCTCTCTTGCAGCTGCCAGTGATCATCCAAAATTTATGGCTTTATTCACATGCTCAGAAACTGTCAGTAATACCTGTGTCCTTCCACATCAGATTGTAAGCACTTTTACTTGATTTTCAAGATTTGCTTACCTGGACCCATTTGCTTACCCTTTCCCACTGCCTGTCAATGTACATCCTCTGTTTTAGTTTGGCTAGGCCAGTGGTTGGCAAACTCATTAGTTAACAGAGCCAAATATCAACTGTACAAGGATTGAAATTTCTTTTGAGAGCCACATTTTTTAAACTTAAACTTCTTCTAATGCCACTTCTTCAAAATAGACTTGCCCAGGCCGTGGTATTTTGTGGAAGAGCATACTCAAGGGGCCAAAGAGCCACATGTGGCTCGAGAGCCGCAGTTTGCCGACTATGGGGCTAGACTAAACTTAACCTATGAGCCATCAGGCCTTCAGACCTTCCCATGTGTTGTTGTTTTTTTACTTTTATCCTCTTTTTTTCCTTCCCAAATACTCTTAATGGCCCAACCCTTTTTCACAAACCTTGATGACTTTAAGTTTTTGAAATCTATACTGTTCTAATCCATCTGTCAGTTTGGCTTAGATCATACATGTCTTTTATCATTTAAAAAAATCTTCTAATTAATAGTCTTGCCCCTGGTTTGTTATATTTATTTCTAGGTACTTTTGAGTGTTTTTTTATTTTTTATTGTGAGTGGCATTCATTTTAAAATTACATTTTCACATTTTTGCTTATGTATGGAAATGCTATGATTTTGTTGTATTGATTTTTGTGTCTAGAAATCTTGACTTTTAGCTCCAGTAGTTTGTCTATAGATTCACTTGGAAGTGAATCAGGGAAGGCAATACTAGGAAGGCAATCATATTTCCAGTAAAGGCAATATTTTCTTATTTTTATTTCCCTCCCCTTCTCAAGCTAGGACTTCCAGTAGAAGTAATGAGAGTGAATATCCTACGAGGTGTAACTGTTTCTCTGGTTTTGATGTGATGTTTGTGTTTCTGGTATTTCTAACAGATTCCTCTTCTAATTCTAGTTTAAGTTTTTCTTGTGATTGGCTGCTGACTTTTACCATGCTCTTTCCTTTCCTGGTGATCATATGGTTTTTCTTTTTGAATATATTAATATGACTTACAAAGCACTTAACCATGTGGCACATTCAAACTATCATGTGGTGACATGCTGTTTTGTTCACTGCACCTTCATGTAATTGAGTCTGTCTTCCTAGAATAGATCATACATTCCATGGGAAGAAGCCACATACATACCTTGCACTTTGATTTCCCAAGCACATGGCACTTAGTACTTTGTGCTTGATTTCATTTATTTAATTAATTATTCCACTTTTGCCTGATGACCACTCTCAGATATTTGTAAGCTATTTGAATATTTAAGTCAGCTTCTTTGTAAACAAGCAAACCAGTTCTACCTGAATCACCTCTTTCTAGAGTGTTATTGTCCAACATTTTTATGAATGTCACTATTTAATGTACTGGCCCAGTAACTAACAGCTCTTTCTCTCCATTCTCTAAGGAAAATTATTGAATATAAACCCTAGCTTACATATTAAAAATGTGCTTCTCTGGTGGTAGTAGAAGGAATACAAGTTATATCCTTAGCAGCTTTTTATTTAATGTACAAAACGTAGGTTTTATTATTACTTGAAGCAGTTGTTAAACACATCTGATATTTTTCCCCATACTAAAACCTTCAGTTGTTAAAGACTAAGACACAAAAAAGGGGGAAGTTTCCCCTACTTCCTTGGAATGGAGAGGTCTTCTGACCGCAGTGGCTGAAACTAAATTGAGAAAATGATCAATTTCTCTTTGTTGTTAGATAATGTGTATCTTTTGTTTTCTTGTCATTGTGTAGCTTTTCTCACTTGATACTATAAAAATTTTAAGGTATCTTTTTAAATGCTAGTTGTAGCTACATTTGCTAAATAAAAAGACTATTTTTAGATTTCTTAAGCTGTTGTTAGTAAATATAAGATGGTTCATAACTTGGTTTGGGTGTGTACTTTTTTGAAAATATAATTTGATGAGTCATATTTCAGATCTGTAAGGTAGTATTCATCCTGGGTTATTGCTAGAGAGATGGAAACATTGATGAGAGAGAATCATCGATTGGCTGCCTCCTGGACACCCCCTACTGGGGATCAAGCCTGCAACCTGGGCATGTGCCCTGACCAGGAATCAAACCAGCAACCTCTTGGTTCCTGGGTGGAAGTGGTTGAGCTGAGTCATACCGGCTGAGCACATAACTTTTGATTGGGGTAGGGGTTGAGCAGCAAATGATCAGATGTCATATTGCTTTGGAATTGGCTCTCTTCCTTTTGACTTAGTGCTTATGTTAATAAATACAGTGTTGTGACTAACCTGCTTATGTGTCCACCCATAAGAACTGACAACAGGAGAATCCAAGATGGCGGCATAGGTGAACACCTAAACTGCTGCCTTGCACAACAATTTCAAAACTACAACTAAAAGACAGAACGGACATCATCCAGAACCACAGGAAAGATGACTGAGTGGAAATTCTACAACTAGAAGGAAAGAGAGGGGCTCACGGAAAGCCAGAGGAACTGCAAAAAAGTGTGGTACAGAGACGTGCGGGTGGAGAGAGCGGGTGCTGGATTGCCTGGCTGGCTTCATCTGGCAGGAGGGAGATGGCAGACTTTCAACTGCACTGAACCCCTTATCCTATGACACTGAACCCCAGGTCCAGCTGAAACTCATATGGGGGGGAGTTTGGACTGTGAAAAGGGAAAAGTGCATGGAAATTTAGGGGAGCCGAGAAAGGGCAGAAGTCTGTGGGAGTGCACTCCACTGTGTGCAGAGGACAGACTGCTGATTGTGCCACTGGCTTGTGGGTGGAAGACAGAGCCTACAGACTGTGCTACTTCTAACTCCACTAAACCCCAGTTTTGGGCGAGACCCTGGGGACCCAGACTCATATGGTCCCAGAGCGCAGGGGAGCTGGAAAGGCATTGGTCTAGAGGCACTGTGTGTGTGCACAGGGAATGCTCCAGCGATTACCCAGAGTCACGTGAGACCCAGGGGCTGTGTAGGGCGGGGCCGACTGAAGGCAAGGCGGTCCGTTAAGCCCTGAGACTTCACCCCTCCCAAGCTCAACAGAGAGGCTTTTGCAGTTTTGCAGGTCTTGTATCATAAGGCTGAATCCAACACAGAATTTCTCCCATCATAGTGAAAATGCGGAGGCAAAGGAAGAGATCACAAACAAAGGAAATGGAGGAAAACAAACTACCGGATATAGAGTTCAAAACCACGCTTATAAAGTTTTTCAAGAATCTCCTAGAAAATATGGATAAATTTAGTGAGACTCAAGAGGAGATGAAAAAGGACCAACTAGAAACTAAACATACACTATCTGAAATAAAAAACATTATACAGAGACCTAATAGCAGACTAGAGGAACGCAAGAATCAAGTCAAAAATTTGAAATATAAAGAATCAGAAAACACTCAACTAGAAAAGCAAGAAGAAAAAAGAATCCAAAAATGTGAAGATAATGTAAGGAGCCTCTGGGACAACTTCAAGCATACCAACATCAGAATTATGGGGGTGTCAGAAGAAGAGAGAGAGCAAGATACTAAAACCTATTTGAAGAAATAATGTCTGAAAACTTCCCACATCTGGTGAAAGAAATAGTCTTACAAGTCCAGAAAGCACACAGAACCCCAAATAAAAGGAATTCAAAGAGGACCACACCAAGACACATCATAATTAAAATACCAAGAGCAAAAGACAGAGAATATTAAAAGCAGCAAGAGAAAAAGTTAATTACCTACAAGGGAGCATCCATACAATTGTCAGCTGATTTCTCAACAGAAACTATGCAGGCCAGAAGGGAGTGGCAAGAAATATTCAATGTGATGAATAGCAAGAATCTACAACCAAGAATACTCTATCCAGCAAAGCTATCATTCAGAATTGAAGGGCAGATAAAGAGCTTCGCAGATAAGAAAAAGCTAGAGTTCATCAACACCAAACCAGTACTATATGTAATGCTGAAAGGTACTCTTTAAGAAGAAGAAGAAAAAGGTAAACAATAAAAAATTATGAACAACAAATGCATATCTATCAACAAGTGAATCTAAAAATTAAGTGAATTAAAAATTTGATGACAGAATAAATTGGTGAATATTCAGGAGCACAGGGGGAAAGGGATGAGGGGAGTACAGGGAGAGATTGGACAAAAATCATACACCTATGGATGAGGTCAATGCAGGAGGTAAGGGTAGAGGGGTGGGGGGAGCTGGGTGGAGGGGAAAAAAAGAGAAAGTAATGTAATCTGAACTATAAAGATTTAATTAAAAAAAAAAAGAACTGACAACATTTTCTTTGGAATGCTCATATACAAAGCCAGCCATTTATCTGAGTGGTCCTTGTTTTTTCGCTCTGACATTTCTATTCTTTTAAAACATTTATCCAACCTTGAAACCTTGAAGTTGTCTTTGATTTCCTCAGTTTTATCCCAGATATTTTACCAAACCTTACTGATTTTTCTTATAGTATTGAAATGTATTTTACATCTGACAATTCATCCATCTGAAGTGTAGAATCAGTGGTTTTTAAGATGTTCACGGAGTTGTGCAACCATCACTACTATCTGATTTTATATCCAACATTTTATTGCCTCTAAATTAAACCACATGCCTATTAGCAATCATTTATCATTCCCCTTCTAGCCCCCAGCCCTGGACAACTGCTAACTTATTTTGTGTGTCTATGGATTTGACTATCATACAATACATGGCTTCTCTGACTGCTTTTCATTTAGACTGTTTTCAAGGTTTATCCATGTAGTATGAATCAGAACTTCATTTTGTTTTTTGGCTGATTAGTAATACATTGTATGTATTATCACATCTTGTTAATCCATTCCCCAGTTGATGGACTTTGGGATAATGTCCTCCTTTTGGCTACTGTGAATGATTTTGCTGTGACATTTATATAAAAGTTTTTGTGTGGATGTATGTTTTAGTTCTCTTGGGTATATGCTCTAAAGTGGAATTAGAGCATCATGTGGTAACTTTGTGTGAATTGCCAGATTGTTTTCCATAGTGGCTGCACCATTTTACATTCCTACCAGCAATGTATGGAGGTTCCAATTTCACCATATCCTTGCCCGCACTTGTTCATCTTTTCAGTAAAAGTCATCTAGTGGGTGTGTCGTGACACCTCATTGTGGTTTTGATTTACATTTTCTTAATGAATAATAATGTTGAACATCTTTTTATTTTCTTATTGGCCACTTAATTGTATGTCTTCTTTGGAGAAGGTTCTATTCAAAATCCATTGCCCATTTTAAATTTGGGTAATTTTTCTTTATATCATTCAGTCATAATAATTCCTTTTATATCCTGTATAGAAATCCCTTATCAGAGACATGATTTACAAATATTATATTCCATTCTGTGGGTTGTCTTCTCACTCTTGAAACACAACATTTAACTTTGATGATGTCCAATTTGTTAATTATTTTTGCCACTTGTGCTTTTGGTGACATATCTAAGAAACCATTGCCTACCCCAAAGTCATGAAAGTGTACTGCTATGTTTTATCCCAAGAGATTTATAATTTTAGCTCTTATATTTAGCTCTTTAACCCATTTTCAATTAAGTTTTGTTTATGATGTGAAGTACAATCGAACTTCATTCTTTTGCTTATGGATACCCAGTTGTCCCAGCATCGTTTTTTGAAACCACTGAATATCTTAGCACACTTGTGGACAATTCCTTGACCATACATGTTAAGGTTCATTGTTGGACCTTCCATTCTATTCCGTTGATCTTCATTGATTTTTAAGAAGAAAAAATTATTCACATTTGCTTGCTATGTTCCATGCAGGGAAAACTAGGGATTTGGCCTATGATGTGGAGGGGGACCTTGGGATAATAACATTCAGCCATCTGGATGGACTATTGATTAGCCTTCCAGGTCTTGCCCTGCAGAGAATTTCCAACTCATTTAAGACTTCTATACTCTGGCTCGAGGCTAACTTTTCAGACTAATGACTTATATTTTTCAGATTTAGATTTTACTTTTTTAAGATTATTTATTTAGATTTAAAAGCTATTTATTTATTTATTTATTTATTTGCTTATTTATGTATGTCTAAGCTTGTCTATGGAGTATCCCAGGAACAACACGTGGATGCTTTTTGGACTCATGCCATTTTCTCCACATGACTCTTAATGTGCAACATTTATCTTATTATGTTATGTATTTAATTTTATACCACCCCAATTGGTATACCTGGCAGTACTCTGAAACTGGAACTGGATATGACTTGTATAGAGGCTCAGGGTTGTTTTATATTTTTAAATAACTGCTATATTTTAATGCACTTTAATGTCTGATGAAGTTGTCAAAATGAAGCCATATTAAATATACCATATTTATCTTGAGATACCGTGATAACAACCAGAAATCCTAGAATGTTACACCTGGAAGGAACATTGTTAGTTTAATGTTTTTATGAAGCAGGAAATTTAGATCAGCAAAACTCCAAAGAGGTTAAATATCTTGCCTAACAGGTACACTTAGATAATGGTAGAACTAAATCTAGTTTATTTCTTTTTTTTTTAATGTTTTTATGATTTTTAGAGAGAGAGAGAAAGGGAGAGAGTTAGATAGTAGCATCAATGAGAGAGAAACATTGATTGCTGCCTCCTGCACATCTCCTACTGGATATCGAGCCTGCAACCTGGCATATGCCCTGACTGGAATCTATCCAGTGACCTCTTTGTTCATGGGGTTGATGCTCAACCACTGAGCCACACAGGCCAGGCTAGTTTATTTCTTTATGGAATATTTTCGGCCCTATGTTCTTTTGTTTGATATCAGAGTTAATATTCTCAGTTAATTCTCCTCCTCCCCCTCCTTTTAAGCAAAGTTAATATTCTTTCTGGATTTGGAAAACCTCCGTCTACCTGGTTTCAACCCATAGTTGTAAAAAATATCTTTTTGCTTCTGAGTACCTCCTTGATGTATCTGATTAATAAAAAAATAGTCTATGATTAGAGACTATAGCCTTTTTTATGCTTAGTTTACTAACTAATTTAAATTATGCCTTTGGTGTTTAAAGTTAGGTAAGCTTAAAGTTTAGTAAGAACACTGCTGTATTCTGTTCCCATATGCATATCCAACTTGAATTCAAGGTTAGACCATTGCATGTGTCACTGATGACCTTAAGTGTCACACTTTGGTTTTCTAAGTTAACCTCTGCTGTGTGTTGAATAGGAACTACACTGATTAAAGAAAATGATGGGGGGGGGGGATCGGGTGCCAGTTCAGATTTATGAAATTAGAAATTAGGTGTCCAGTTTGACATGATTAATTATCGACAGAGAGGCAGGGAATTAAAGATCATCATTAAAACTTGAAGCTTAATGAATGTTCACTTGAAGCTTAATGAGTGTTTGGTGTGAAGGGAATGTTTTAAATTTTCATGAAGCAATTTTGTTCAGGAGAATAGTCACCCAACAGGATAAACATATAGTTCTCTCAAACGTGTCTTTTCACTGAGTAAAAGCTGGTTAGGGGACCTGTCTTCCTTGCAGGTCTTAAGTGGCCTATTTGACGCCACCCCCGGCAGAGTGTCAAGCCCTATGCTCTCATGGTGCTATGTCCCATTCTTTTCTGTCGTCATGTATTTCACTTTTTGAGTGTGTATTTGTATTTAATTTAGGTTGTCCTGTGTTCTTTGTTGTGAATGATTCTGAAAAGTCACTTCACTATCCTGGGCCTCATATTTGTTTGTTTTTAAAAAGTTTTAAAAATATTTTTCTTGATTTCAGAGAGGAAGGGAGAAATAGAAACATCAATGATGAGAGAGAATTATTGATTGGCTGCCTTCTGCATGCCCCACCCTAGGGATCGAGCTCACCACTCAGGCATATGCCTTGACCATGACCTCTTGGTTCATAGGTATACGCTCAACCACTGAGTCACACCAGCTCAGCTGGCCTCATGTTTTTGAAATATGAAGAGCTTGAACTGTGAAAGTTCCTTCATTTTCTAAAAGCCTATGATTTAACTGAATACTTTTTAAAAATTGAATACTTTTTATTTGATGTCATGAGTGTTAGGGTGAATGCCCCTTAATCTCTCCTGCTTGGATATATTTTCTGAAATATATCTATAATAATAAAGGCATAATATGCTAATTAGACCGGATAGCCAGATGTCCTTACAGACAAGGGCAGGCAGCTATGGCAGCCAGCAGTGGTAGCAGAGGTGGGATGATGGGGGTGGTAACTTCCCCTGATTGGGCCCAGTCACCTCCTGCAGTGGGAGGCCTGCTCCCATCAGAAGGACATCTCCTGAGGGCTCCTGGACTGTGAGAGGGAGCAGGCCGGGCTGAAGGGATTGCCCCCCAGTGCACGAATTTTTGTGCACCTGGCCGCTAGTATTGTTATAAACCTTTTCCCATAGCTTGAGATAGATAGTGTCTGCAGAAGCAAGATAAGAACAATTTCCCTCTGCCTGACTAACCTGTGCATTTTCCTTCCTTGCCTCCCTTGACCAGCTCTTGTCCTCCCATCTGCTTGACCGACTCTTGCATTCGCATCCTGACCCTATATTGCATATTTTTATCCCACATAAGACAACCTAACCACCCCCTTGGGGCTTACACTGACACACTAGTCTCAGCCTGCCGTGAGAGAATGCAGTAAAATTTCTTAAACTCTTGGCCTGGCTCCTTTTGGCTGGGATCTAACAGTGAGGAATAACAATACTCATAACAAAAAAAGAAAAAGAAAAACAATTGCAGCTTTTATCAACAAAAAGCAGAACTTTGCCTGGCTTGTGTGGCTCAGTGGTTGAGTATCGACTTATGAACCAGGAGGTCGAGGTTCGATTCCTGCTCACGGCACATTCCCAGGTTGCAGGCTTGATCATGCCAGTAGGGAGCATGTAGGAGGCAGCTGGTCAGTGATTCTCGCTCATATTTGATGTTTCTATCTCTCCCTTTCCCTTCTCTCTGAAATCAATAAAAACATTTTTTTTTAAAAAGCAGAACTTTAATTTGGGTTTCTAGAACTTACAATCAAGTGTTTATGGAGGTGCTAAGGTAATAAGGAGAATTTAGGATAGATTTGTTAGTGCTCCCATTCTTTTGGTGTATTCTCTAACCTTTGGGAGGCTATTTCTATGTTTATTTTATAGAAGCAAGATGTAAATTTTATACTTTGTACTGTCCAGCCCTAGATTGGACCCTGGGCTCTTCTAACTATCCTAAGTTCCTTAGGAGAATATTATCTCTGTAGTTTGGCTTGGTATCAGCTGGTATTGAGCTCAATATCCAGTGTAACTCTTCCTATTCCATTCTTTCAGATTGGATTTACTTTTGGCAACCTGGTTGGAATGTATCTGGCTCAAAATTATGACGTAAGTGACCATTCACTTTCTCCATGATTCCATGTAGCTGACTTGTCTTGGTTGAAGTAAGGTGAGCCTTCCAGCATAGATGGGGTCCATAAATCAGAGGGAAAAATCTTGAATTTTGGAGAAAGATTTTCCAGTCACAGAAGCCTATCTGTCCTTTAAATCACCACAAGAGGGCAAAATCCCATCACTTTAAATGGTCTCATGGTGATGCTGAGCTGTGTTCACTCAGACTAATAGTAGGTTAGATTCTTAACAGTTCTACCACATATGATGTGATTAGTGAAAATTTAAAAATTAATAGGAAAATCTTTTCAGTCCCCATACTCAAGAGTAGTGATGATAGAATTTTGGAGATGGGTCTATATTATGTAGCACATTCAAGGAGGACAGAGTTTTGTGATATGGGGCATTGTATTAGCCTCACTTTATAGATGGGGAAGTGGAAAAACAGATGGCAAAACTGCCTATGAATGGGGATTCTGGAAAGGTACTGAGTGTTTTAAAGAGTCAAGGGATGAAATATACTAACTTTTGTAGTGAAGCTTTTAGTGTGACAAAGGGAATTCCCTCTGTCAACCTTCATTTGAGTCATATGGTACTGTACCCAACTGTATCACATTTATTGTTTGTATGTACAACTTTTACTTGGCACTGGATTGAGGGGCTAAGTGGGTCTATAGTAGTCAAAATTAGGGTCTGGCTCCCAGGGAGGGATCATACTTTGACAACTTCTGAAATCCTTCTGTTGTAGTCAGGAGGTTTAAAGACACCACTATTTAACCGGTCAATTTCAGAGGAAAATAAAAATTTGTACAACAACCATTTATCTTTGGAGGAAGAGAAGCCAAAGCATATTGATTAGTTAGATGCAAAATTATAATAATGTCTTTTCTCTTTAAAGATGCCAAACCTGGCTAAAAAACTTGAAGAAATTAAAAAGGACATGGATGCCAAGAAGAAACCCCCTAGTTCATGAGGCCAACTCCAGCACTGGCTCCAGGAAATCCTGACTCTGCTCTTCTCCAGGGCCTCCTTTACATCTGAACCAAAGCTTCTGTCTTCTGTCCAGTCTCAGCCTTTGCTTCGAGCACAAAAGGGGCCACAAGTTAAAAACTGTGCTTACTTTCCCAACATCCTCACCTCTTCCCTTCCTCCTAGCAGCTTGGGAGGTTCTAAGACTGGAATTATGGTGCTAGATTAGTAAACATGACCTTTAATTAGTAGTCTCTCCCTTATTCTTTGGGATTTTTTTACTGCCTTTTTCAAAAGAAAAATTAATGAGTTTTATATAGCTGATCAGATATAAATAATGCTGACTTCACAAGTTAGCAATTACAATGGGTGTTTAAACATTTGGTACTAAATTATGTTATTTCAAGGTCACTAAAATTAAAATCTAGAAGCCAGTTTCTTTTGAATTATCCATTTATTTTATACTGTTCTCAGTATAACTGACATATATAACTCCATAATTGCTAATTTAACTAGTAAATCAATTTGCTATTCATCAACTGAGAAACTATATTCTGAGAGCTCCACCAGAAATTGAGGAATTAAGAAATAATGGCCTTTGTTCTCAGTAGACCTCATAGTTCAGTATGCATGTTTTTCCTTAATGATACATTTGATTTGGCTCTTTTTCCTCAAAAGAATCGTACTTATTTTAAAGGATTATAGGTGCATTTGACATTACATGATAGATAAATGACAAGTTGTATCTATAAAGGAAATTTTATGCCTTTTCACATTAAAAGAAATGTATCAACATTATAATTTTATAGTGACTCTCACAAGAAAACCTTTTTTTTTTTGCTGCAATCAGAAATTATCATTGTAATTTGTCAAATGTATAATTAGTTCATTTGAAAAAATTAAAAAGTGTTTGATTACATCACTTTTCCTGTGAGTCAAGATAAAAAAGTGATTTAGAATGAAGGGCCTCTCCCATCTCTAGCTCCTAGATACTCTTCCTGGAACCAGGCACTGCCAGCAGTTCACTGTATGCTATTGAACAAGATTCTGTGCCTAACCATGTGTGCATGGGCTTTTTACACAAATGATAAACTATACATAGACTTTGCTCTGGCCTCCCTCCCCGTTTAATATCAGTATGTAAGGAATAAGAAATCTGTTTCCTTTTCTGGCTGCATAAGGTTCTATTGGATGAATATACCGTACATAATTTATTTAATCTATCATTGATGAATAGTTGTTTCCTGTCTTGCTGTTCCAGTGATAACTTTGAACCTGATGTTATAATACGTATTTATGCAGGCTATAGCCATAAGTTAACGTCCTAAAACTGTAATTTGCACTAAATATAGGTAAAGTCCCACTTCATTGTGTGTTTTGTTTGTTGGGCAGCTTCACTGATAATGCCATGTCTGAGGACATTTTAGCAGAATCAGTAAACTGCAAGATTACTTAGAGACACCTTTTTTCCAGACAGTGATGGCACTATGCTACATGTGATTATAAAATGAAGTGATTCTGCTTCTTTTCGAGAGTATGTGTCTCTCATACATGGAGATAAGTTTTATCCATCAGTTCATCCTGGTGTGTGAAACATTAAGATCATATTATGGTTTGGCTTCTCTTCCTAGCAGTATGATCATGGGCAAACAACTTATTTGTCGGAAACTGTTGTATTCTCTGTAAGAACTGGACATAATACCTACCTCATAGGGCTTCCAAGAGAAACAATTGCAATAATGTATGTGATGCACAGTACTTTGCAAATTTGCCCAATAAATGGCAGATCTTAGTCCAAACATACTGCTTTTGCTCTGAATACTTTTGTTTCTTTGCAGTCACTTTTGGAACCAGTTTATAAACCATGCAAAATTTGTCATTATTCTATGGTCACGCTCTTGTTTGTTGATGAAAATCTACAGTATCCTCCTTGATCATACTACCTGGCTTCCAAGGTTTTATCTTAAATGACTGAATTGTTAGCAGGATGAATTAAAGCCTTAAGAATAAAGGTTTACTACTCCTGAGGGTATTCATAGTGCTACAAGCTTAGGGGTTCCTTGTTATCAGTTATGGTAGCATTGTTATTTGTGTGTGTCTCTCAGAGTGGTTTCTTTAGGGAGGGAGGTCACTTAGATTTAGGAGAAGGTCTCTCTGTACTATACCTTGTTACAAAGCTCGTCTGGAATTAGGGCTAACCTGATCGGATCATTTCTGCTGGCAAGAGCCATCTAGCTGTTGTGCAGTGAACACAGGCCAATTTAGCAGACACTGGTCACATACTCTCTCCTTGTTTTAATTTCTTGCCACAGTGGAAAGGGGTTCAGAGTTATTAGGCAAGATCATCTTCCCTGAGACATAGGAGGAGTCCAAACCAGCACAGACTTTAGGGCACATTTGTGGATGAGGTGGCAGTGGTTGTGATCATGGCACAGGAAGTTACATTCCCTAGTGGAGGGATGGGAAGAATCAGTGTACCACATACCCATTTTTTCCTTTAAAAATGTTCGAAAACTTCTGTTGATGTGATTTAAGAACATTTATTGCCACCCTGGGTGATAAAAGGAAGGTTACTCACATGGGAAAAATAATACTTCAGGATTGATGTTGGGAACCTAATAAATAGATTGAACTTGAAAAGCTTATCTTTAAATGGTAACCCTCCCAAACAAGCAAAGGGAGAGAAAAACCAAAACCACTTTATTTAAAATCATCAAAGAAGGCTGTAGTTTATGTATTTTAGTTATCGATGTCCTAATAGACTTTTCTTCTGATTTGGTATTTTACACAATTAAGCAGGTACCTGCTTCTGATTTAAAGAAAGAATTTTATTTATTTTTTCTAACTCATTTTTGTGACTATAAAGTGTTTTTTTTCTGGTTGTCTGTATATACGGGTTCATAGAGCAATATATACACATGTATGCTGTTTTTATTTCCACTAAGCATCGCACTCCATAGACACTGCCAGTATTTGTTTTTCTGCTGAGGTCTCCCACATTTTAATGCTGTTTCTGTTACTCCTCCCGAAGGAACACTGTATACTGTACTGGAGCAAATGAGGCTTTTCTTAAACTTCCCATCTTGGACTTTGCACATAGCATTTCCATTCCTTACGCAGATGAATGAGTTCTTTTTTCCCTACTATTAGGGCGTTGTGGAAAGGAACAGGGTGGTGAAGGGAAAATATTTTGAGACGTTGCCTGGTCTTAATAGGGGAGTTAGTGACATTTAGATGTTCAAATGCTCAGTGTACACCTCTCCTAAATCTGGGTGCAACATATTTAGTCATATATTGAAAACCTCATTGGATGGCATGTTTTGCAAGGCCCATGGAAACAAAAGAACAAACAGGTTCTGTGCAAAGTGCATTGTGGTAGGGCACTGCCAACCTTGAGTTCTGGGCCTGCTTGACTCATTGCCTCTTGTGAGGCCTGAGGAAAGGTGCCGTATGGGTGTCATTCTGACATGTACAGCTGCACGGTGTTGAGACAAGAGAGAGGTGCCATGTAAATAGTGCAGGCACTTGTGCTCAGCATTCGGTTTGGTGAGAGCAGCCTAGAATGAGCTACCTGTGAACATGGTGGTCTTCCTCCCCTTTGTGTATTAGTGGTTTGGACATCTTGCCGTACTGGGATTCTAGTGTTTAGATACACTCTTGGGCCCCAAATATGAAGCCAACTACTTTATCTGGTATGCAGCTGAAGAAACAGGGATCTGATATTGGAGGGAAAACTAGCTGTATTTTATTTATCAAAAGATGGCACATGAGTCCTTGGCTGGGATAGCCCAGTTGGTTGGCATGTTGTCCTGTGCACCAAAAGGTGGTGGGTTTGATCCCCATTTGAAGCGTGTGCAGGAGGCAACTGATGTAGATGTAATGTAAAAGATTGTATTCATGGGCGACTTAAAGGAATTTTAAAGGCAACTTTGACTAAACAGATTTGATATGTAATTTGACTTGAGAATAAGATGCAACCATACTCAGTGCCTTTGTTTCTCGGTTTCTCCATGTGTCAAGCTGGTAGAAGATGATCATTTATAACTTTCCATCAATATATTGTTGTGATAGAAGATAATCAAATTAAATACATTTGCAAGAGACACAAGACTAAGGAGATCTACTAGTTAATGTCCAATGTGGAGTGGTTTTAGATGACAGGAATTGTTAGTCAGATTCAACATTTTCTGTCAGTGTAATGAGCTATCTTGTTTGGCCCGAACCTTTGGTTTGGGGAGAGAACAGTGCTGTTCTGGAGAATAGTCAGTAGACCACACCGAAATAAACACACTGTCTAAACTGGCTAGTTGAGTGCCTGAGCTCCTTGGAGCAATTGGCAGCTACTGCGGTGGGGAGTTTCACAGCTTTCCCTGTAGGAGTGAGTCAGGTTCTTGAATAGTTGAACAGTGGCCAGTAAATCGAAGTCAGCTTTTCTTTCTCTTTATAGTAATTTATACTCCCAGAGTCTTCTCGATTGTGTGCACTTTGTCTTACTGTCTCAGTTCTATAATGGGTCAGCCATTTGATGATATCCTGACAGTAGGAGTAACACCAACTCCTCCGAACATTTAAAACAAAATAACTGTAGAGATGCTGGCTCTGTCCAACCAGCTGTAGTTACCTTGTACTGGTATTTTATTTGGGCTCATTAGGTCACTCACTTTTTTAAGTAGCCAAATAATTTGGTATAACCTCATTGACAGGGCAGAGCAGTAATATTCCTGGTAAACCTGGTCATCATAATGCTGTGGTCTTTCATATGGCATGAAAGAAATTTGACAATTCACAGATACTTGATAAACCAAAGTAGTGCCTTCATTAACAAATTATTATTGTGGGAAAATGGCACATGCTCATAATAGGAACTTAAAATCAATTAAAACTATCTATGGGGGAGCCTTTCTCATAAGATGTATTTAGCAAGTAACTGGTGGTAGAAATTAGAAATACATAATGCCAGGAAATGGAGAGTTTGGGAGCTATATCTAATCAGATAGCAAGGACATCAGTCCTGCAGAAAATGGCTTGGTTTTCAGGAGGAAGAAGGAGGCTTTGACTTCAAAGTGATTTTTCTCAAAGGAAACATTTATTAAGCAATGTCAGTTTACTAGGTAGTATAAGTAGCTGGAATTTTCAGAAACATATGACATCTCTCAAAGAGCTCATCTACTTGTAGAAAGTGACTAATGGATTTGGGCCTTTCTGGACCTGTCTTCTCAGGAATGAACTACTCATTACATCCAGAAGAAAGCCAGTCAAATATCATTAATAGTGCTGTAGACATAATTATAGTTTTGTAATTATACTTAATAACATAGGTATGAGAATTTTCCTCCTTCCCAACACTTAACCAGCACAGTGGTACTGATGGCTCGTGATGAGTGAACAGAGATGCTAATCGCAGTGTGTCTTCTTTCTCTGCTTCCTTTTCCGTTGACAGAGAACAGCACCAGCCTTTATGGAAAGGGGAACACTGTTACTTTATAGGAATTTGGTGCCAAAGTAAAGAGAAGCCGTTGAAGAGAGATGCTTAAAATGGAATCAGAGCAGTGATAAGAGTTCTGACTGCCACAAAGAGGGCTTACTAAGAATTGCCTTTTTGTGGAGAACTGAGGACAGAAACTCTTAAGAGAAAGAAGCTGATGTAAGGTCTCAAGTTCTAGGTGAGATTTTCCTACGAAAGAGATGCCACTGGTTTTGCTGTGCATAGGCAGGAGATTTGGATTTCTCCTTCAACTCCTAAAAAGGGATTAAGAACAACATCAAACTTGTGAGGCTCATCAGTGTGTGGGGCTTAGCCTCTGAGGGGAGCTGAGGCGGGTTTTCACCTCTTCCTGTCTTCCACAAAGATCGATTGCAGAGACTAGATACAAACAAGAGAGAAAGTGGTAGGTTTTCTTGGGCTCTGGTTGTGCGAGGCGTCCTGAACCGCACTTGAGGTGGAAGATGGCAGACTCTTCTGGTGTGTGTGCTGTGCTCCTGGCATTTTGCTTGGCCTTGTTTGTTGGTCAGATTCTGCTAAGTGCTGCAGCGCCTCTGATTGGATTGTGTGCCCACTTGTGTTAGGTCCGATCAGTGATGTTACTGGCCATAGCCCAGGCTGGAAAAGTGTCCAGGTTGAAGAGGCTAATTCCCCATGTGTTGATAGCCACCGTCACTATCACCAGGCCAATGACATTGACCCCCAGGCCAGCTTTCACCTATAGGACACAAACCAGCACACCCTGATCACTCTTGAGTAGCACAGAATCCTGAGTGCTCCCCATCTGTGCCCCCACCTAAGTCTTTCCCTGCCACCATCACAGCCCACTCCTTTGACTCTGCTTTGTTCCCGGCACTGCCTGGGTGCTCTGGTGTTGCCTTATAAGTGCCTGTAGATGGCACAGGACTGTAAAAAGACAGGAAAGTGTGGAGAGGGGGGGATAAAAATGGGGGGCTACTGGGAGAATCTGAGGCCTGTTAGAATCTGCTCCACTTGTAGCACTCTCACTGTCAAAGAGGAGGCCTGAAAGTGTGTACTCAACACCAGAGATTTGAACGTTAAGAATTCCAGTGAAAAGAGGTCCTGCGGCCACATGATAGGGAAATGTGTTAAACGGAAGTACCCAGGTCTCTGCAAGGCAGCAGCTTCTCAGAGCCTTTCAAGTGCCAGCTGGTATGGGGGACTTGTAGGAGGGGCTGTGTTCCATAGAGCCTTTGCCACTCTTCCCCTTTTTTATTTTTCTCAAGGGACAGTTCATGGAAATTGTATACCTTGTGTTTACCCTGGGGAATGGGTCAGCTGCCTCTGCGCAGTCCTTCCATGGGAAGGTGACACAGACGTGCTAGCTTTGCTTCTTTCTTCTGAGGGAATGTCACTCCAGTGGCTCCGACCCCTTCCATTTCTGCCACGGCCTTGACACTCCCAGATGAGGGGGATGTGAGGCATGATGGATGGCACAGCCAGGGCCACATGGAAAAGTGTACAGTAAGGCTAGCTGGCACTCAATCAGGGTGTAACCAAGCACACAGGGTGTAGCCACAACAAGCCCACTGAGTTGGGAAAGATGCAAGGGAAAAATGAATGCTAGGAAATTGTTCCAGACAAATGCGTGGATGTGCCCCCTCTCTGCTTTCTGGGGCAAGCCCTGGACTGAGTTAGTCATTCTGGCCCCCTAGGCCTTTTGGGGAGGAGAACTACCCATGCTTCCTAGCAGATGAGTGTGGGGGGGGGGGGGCAGGTTCTAAAAGAGCAAAATTAAGATCCTTTAGAGCTGAAGGGGGCCACATAGAGCATTTAGTCTGAACCTCTCACTTAGCGAGTAAGGAAATGAAAGTTTCAAATCAGTGCCCAAGCGGGGAATAGAACCCAGGACTGGCTCACTTCTTGTCTTCTTGGTATTTTTGAAAAGTACTGCCTCTGATCATTTGATTCTAGGGTAGCAGGCTGTGGTGTGTGGTGATAGCGCACAGTAGAGGGTGCAGGGGTACAGAGTTGGGGCAGAACCTCAGGATGAGAGTGAGGGTTGTGCAGTAAGATGGGGAGAGTGGTGGCCATGGCCTCCCTTCCCTGAAGAATCACCGATGACCCAGGGGGGCAGTTTGAACATATATCTGTCACCAGCTTGAAGCTCACTCTTTCTTTCCTCCAGGTGATACTTTAGGCTGCTGAGAATGAGTTTGGACTCTAATTTTTGAGACTCTCAAGAAGGGTGACCAGACCCTATTTCAGACAGGCCCCAGTCATCTATATTAGTTTTTCTCATCCTATGCCAGCCCCCATCAGCGCTGAATATTGAGCAGCACAGGAGTGAGACCAGATTGAGGAGTGGAAGCCCAACACTAAAATCAGCAGCAGGATGTCCCCTCACAGCTGCCTTGTGTGAGCCCAGCTGAAAACTAAGAAATGAGCTGTGGATGCTTCATTTGGTGATGTTGCTTCAGAAGTTTCCTGCCTGGGGGGAATGTTCAACAAAAGGAACCTATTCTCAAAATACCTTTTACCTTCAGTTCATTCAGTTACCCAAACTTCACTCCTAGGAATAAACCAGCTGTTTGAATGACTCTTCCACTGGTCCAATAAAGAAACTGAAGCAAAGACTACAAGCTCACGCCTTCTAGAACTGGGACATGTCCTGTGTCTGTCCCAGCTCTCTCTGTCCACATCCCTACTTCCTCCAGATAAGGGTAGGAAGAGCACATTAGAGCTCTTCTTGGTGCTTATGGACCAACCCCAAATCTTTTTACCAGTACCATTCTTTCTGTCACACTAGATTAAGTGTTAACAGTCTAAGGACAACTGCTGCAAAATAATAAACTTTAGCTGTGGAGCCAGTCATCCCCGTCCTGGCAGCTGGGCCTGGCAGGAAGAGGCACCCGTGACTCACCATGTCTTTGATCTGGCAGTGCCCGTAGCTGAAGACAATGGCGTTGGGGGGATTGCCCACAGGTAGCATCACTGCGAAGGAGATGCACATGGTGACTGGGATCAGGGTGTAGAGTGGATTAATGTGCAGCGTTTCAGACTAGAGGAAGAGAGAATTCACAGAAGCATTAGAAGTGACATTTGACTTGCATTTCCTGTGCTTCAAACGATGGTGTGGAGCTGGCCAACCTTGGCTGGACACTTTGTACTAGGGTTGGTTAAATCACTGCTCTCAATGGCACGCAGTGCTACACACTCACCATGGAAACATGGGCTCTGAATTACTCTTGGGAGGGATGTTTTAATATATTTTTTTAATTAATTTTTTTTACAGAGAGGAAGGGAGAGAGATAGAAAGTCAGAAACATCAGTGAGAGAGAGACATCGATCAGCCGCCTCCTGCACGCCCCACTGTGGAGATGTGCCCGCAAGCAAGGTACATGCCCCTAACCGGAATCGAACCTGGGACCTTTGAGTCCGCAAGCCGACACTCTATCCACTGAGCCAAACCGGTCTCTTGGTGCTGGCCCAAGAAAGTGGTTTTAAAATTTTATTCTTTAGCTGAGAAATTATTTCTTCATGCACACATCTCATGAATAAGCTGCTTTGATTGAAGGAGAGATTCCTCACCTTTAGGGTACAGAACCAAGGGGCCTTTTTTCTAGTTAAGCTTGCTCGGTATGGATTTGAACCTGTTGGCCAGTCCTCAGTGTTGCAGAGTTTTAACTAAACATATGTCCATGCTCACACTAATGGTTGGAGGGAGGCATCTGAACAATGAGCAAAGAATTTGGGGTTAGGAAGATCAGGAGGACCTTCTTTTCTTGGGGGCAGGGAGGAGCTTTCATTTTAGATTGTGTTGGCTCCATTACCTTTGGGGTTGCTTATTCAGGCTAAGACCTGGCAGCTGCTCCCCTGTTCTATTAATATAAAGTGTTCTGAGGTTGTGGAATGAGGCTGGCCTGGCTCTTGATTCTCAGAACCGTCCGGTCACTGAATTTGGGTGAAGGTGATGGTAGAGCTGTAGTCTTGGTCCTTGCGACTGAGTGTATTTCTGGGGTCATTTTGTCTCCATTTTCTGTAGTTACTCCTTTGCACCTGCAGTTAGGTCTTATCTCAGGAGAGAAAGGTTGATGATGATTGTGGGAAATTGGAATCCTAGGGTCATAAGGTTCTTTTGTTCATTCTCATTTCCATTCAGGGCTGCCCCTACACAAGTCCTAGTCTTTTGGGAAAGGGTTTCTAGAACCTTCACTACAGCTTATTGATTTATTTATTAACAGTTGCTATTTGAAACAATTTTTCAAACCATGGTTTGAACACCAGTGATGAAGGCTGTGAAAAGGCCCAGAGGCAAGAGGACAGCGTGGAAGCTGCTCCCTGGTCCAGGCCTGCCACTTCAGACATGTGGGAGCCCTGCTCACTCACCAGGCTGCACAGGATGGGCAGGAAGATGGTGATGGTGGCTGGGTTGCTCACAAACTCTGTGACAATGGACACCAGGATGCAAGCCAGCAGGGTGACAGCCCACGGTGGGAGGCTGCTCAGGGACAACATCTGGTGCCCAATCCATGTGGAGAGGCCAGAGCTCTGCAGGTCAAGGGATGCAGTTAGAAGGAGGAAAAGCACATTTCCAGTGGAACTCCTGGACTTCAAAAGGTCAGGGATGGTGGGGGCTGGAGGAACCGCAAGAGTCACCTAACTTCCTATTTTCAGGCAGACTGGACCTGGCGGCATTCCTACTTTTTACGATTAGAGCATTTTTGTAGCTCAGAAAATCCTTTTTTTTTTTTTTAACGATTATACAACCTTTAGTCTTAGGGTTTCCTGGTAGTTGCTATCACAGGAATGGAGAGCCACCCACCCAATTACCATAATCTTTAGGACTTTGCCAGATGCGTTGGCAGGGTTGAAGATTTTTTGGGGCTATCAGCTCCTCAACTTCAAGCTCTACTTTCTCCCACCTCTGACACTCTCACTCAAGTGTAATCCTTCTACTTTTGAAAGATTTATCACCTGAGGAAGGGAAAAAACTAGGCATACCTTTAGATAGTGCCTTCCCTGTATTTTGAGGAGGAGATAGTGGGCAGAGCTGAGCATTAGACGTTTTACATGAGTAATGAAGGAGAGGGGATTACAAGTCTCTCCTTTTAGTGGGGAAGGCACCTCCTCACTGGCCTGAAAGCATAGGCATTCAGCGTAACCTGTTGTGGATTCAAATCCCATCAAGGCTGACATCAGGATCTACAATCTGCCAGTGCTTTTTGATGATACAAACATGAAAGCATATTGCCACTCTTGAACCTTTTCCACTAGCAACATTTATACATATCCACTCCAGGAAATGCATTTTCCCAGTTGGAATAATTCTTTGGGTTGGAAGCTGTTCGTTTGCCAATGGTGAGGCCTCTCCCCCTTCTCTCCCAAAATGAAGAGAGAGCACTGTCTAATTTTTGTACTAAAAACCGCAGGTTGCCATGTGCAATATCCTGCCCTCCCTCCCTCTTCTCTCTTCTGTGGTTGCTATGCTCTGATTTTTCCTCTTTACCCTGGAGAGTGCAAATGCAATAAAGTAATGAGGAATAGGGCAGAAAGCAAGGTGAGACATTCTATGATTCCCCAAGCTGTGAGTCCTATTCACATTTTACAGTTAAAGACAGCCGGCAACTATATTGTCAGCAGGCAACTTTTCCTCCTCTTCTCCAAGTTCAACGAAAGCTCATTTGATCTCCACAGCACCCTGGCCACCTTATGCAAGCTCATAGACACCTGATGACTAGAGCCTTCAGAATTCTCCCTGTTGTAGCCTCTTTTTTTCCCCCCTCAACCGACTGAGTATTGCAAATCTAACATGTGGGGACTAATCATTTCATGTTGGTACAGAGCCTTGAGGCTCACCGGAGCTTTGTAATTGTTATCTCTTGTAATACATTAAGCCCTGATCGCTGGGCAAAGATAGGAGGGAGAGCAGTTAGCTGAGTGGAAATCATACATTTTTATAAAGAAATAGTTTTACTTTTCATGTTATCCAAATAGCGCTTGTAAGTAAAGGGAAATAATTTAATGGCAGTTATTTTTCCCCAGAACTTTACACTATAATTTGAGATAAACTGACAATTTAGACTGCAAAGTTAGAAAAAAACACAACAAAGGAAGTCTTATTTAAAATCTTGGTATGAAAATATTTTATGCTGTATAATGTCAAGACTAAAATTACTTCATACTCACTAGAAATCACATATATTGTATATGAATGATATTATTAAACTAGTAAAGTCAGTGTTTTACAGAAATATCTACTATCTGTCATACACACATAGTTTTGGTTAAAAAGATTTTGCCAGATGGGGCTCAGCAGCCAAAACTAAAAACTAAAATTCTGTAAAGATAAGTATGATATCTGAACTTGGAATTAGAAATATCACCAGCATATATACAGCATTGATTGGAGGACTTAAGGCTTAATAGGAGCTAATAACTAAAAGAATGAAGAGTTTTAGTTTACTGCAATCTTGTCTAATAAAATTGTAATATGCAAATTAACCATCACTTCGTCACAAAGATAATGGCACACAGTCCTCTCAGCTCCACTGGAATCCCCCAGCCCCAGGGGTGGAGGGTGGCTGCTGAGAGCAGGCAGCGTGAATGGCCTGGTGGAATGCTTGCTTCATTGCCATGGCAACAAGGCAAGTGTTCCACCCTGACCTTGGAGCCCTGGGGCCTGGGATGGGGGGGTGGGATTGCTTGCGTCATCACCCCAGCAATGAGGCAAGCATTCCATGCACAGCCACGGATGGATCTCTGCGATGCAGAGAGCCTCTAGGCAGCAGGCGCAGAGTGGGCAGGCCCCACAAAGAACTGGTGCACGGATTCATGCACAGGACTACTAGTAACAATATAAATGTTGACATGAGAGCCAATGAAGCCTTGTAAAAGTTTCCATACAAATATAGGATAGTGCTTGGATCAGAAGTGAGAGATAGGGCTTGGGTAATATAATTGAGTTATTCTCACTATGAATGGAACATGTTTGAATAAGGCCAAGTGCAAACTAATGAGTCCCAAAAAGAGAACCAGCATGGTAAGAGGTCGGTACTTCTGTGGGAATAGTTAAAGGAACTAAGGAGTTTTACTTGGAAAAAAAAACAACCTAGGGGGATTAGCAGATGATATTAATTTAATAATTATTACCTAGGAGAGGTTTCCAGAGAGCAGAGGCAGAACCATCAGCAGAAGACATACAGAAAACCAGAGCTGAAAGTAGAGAATAACTATTCTTTGTTCCCTGCTCAAGGACTTGCCCTGTCACCAGAGGTGTTCAAGCCAGGGGTGTCATGGAAGGAAACCTCACATTGGGTGGGAGATGGGGCTCAGTGTCCTCCATGGTTCCTTCTGATTGTAGGACTGTGACATATTGATGATACAGAAAGCAGTGGCCCACAGTGAATGGGCTGTCATAAGTGAGCCAAGTTTAGGATGGGTTAACGTGTACAGAGAGGCTGGAAGGAGAAAAGATGTGACCCTTAGCCTGATTCATTCTTAGGGTTGTTTTCTATTTTAGGAAGGGCCGACCCTTTAGGAAATTTCTTTCTTTCTCACCAGCCCCCTTTAAAAGATCTCATCCAAAGTCCTCTTGATCAGGAAGTTGGGGTATTTACATCAGCTTTAGCATCAATTCTCCAAAGGGACTCAGTATATGCATATGGACTGACTGAGGGACAATCTGAAGGGTGTCACTGGGGGCATCTCTGGGCCCTTACAGATATCTCCTCTCATCCCTGTCAAATCCACAGAAGGTGATGGTTACAGAATCCAGTACACCTTTTGCTTGTGATAGCGTGGGCCCATCAATAAGGTGTGAATGTCGCGTGCTCTGACTCCATGGCCCAGTTGATCCGTAACACTGGTTCCAGGAGCGCTAACTTAGAAGCTCAGCGAGGACAAGATAATAGTTCCTGGCTATTACTGCATCCCTTCCCAGTGACTTGGGTGAACAGTCACCTCTCCCTCAGCTCCTTAAAATCTTCCCACCTAGAGCCATATTGATTCAGTTGGTAAAGTAGCTGGAAAAATATCCAGCCCAAGAAGAACAGAATTGAAGAGCTACCTTGCTGCCAGAAGCCAGAGCATAGCCTCCTCCCACCAGGATGACAATCTCCCAGGGCATGGTCTTCTGGAAGTCCTTCCACGTGATGATGGGCTCCATCCTCAGCGAGGGCTCCCGGTCCTCCCCTGGATCACAGGTAGACAGAGAGGTAGAGCCTGATGAACGGTGATGGGTGTGACTTACGGAGAAAGGGGCTGAACTGAGGAATCGGATGGTTTGGGAGGCTGCTCTGCTATATTTGGGCAGAATCAGGGCTTGGGTCAGGCTCCTTCTGAAAATGCTGACTTGGATATTATTTGATTAGAGCCAGCCCAATGTCTCCCCTGGAACCCTTACCATCCTTCTTTTTCCCAAAGCAAGGCTTCTTCGCTGGAATCAGGAAGAGGAGGAAGCCGAGGAAGATGGAGACCGTGGCATCAGTGCGATAGCCTTTCCTGGCAAAGAGAGAGCAAGCTGGAGGGGAAGGTCAGGAGCCTCCCCGCCAGCACCAGGTCTCAGGACAGCTTCTCTGAACCCAAAGCCTCTTTGTAGGCCAGTCTACAGGAATAGTACCGTTCTTTCTTGCCAGTGGATTTAATGGCAATGGTTAGTGTCTGGAGGCACAGGGCCTGGCGAGGGTCATGACTTAGTGAGGATTTATGCACCCGCTGTTGGGGCGAGTCCCAAGAGTGATAAGCAGTTGCTTGGATAAAGGAGACTAGATGAGGATGGGCCCTCTTTCCTGCAAGGGTCACTTTCCATGTGTGTCTTTTCTTGAGTAAGATCCTGTGTTGGGGGAGTTTGAAGCCTATGGCCCTGGCTGGGACAGGAGCTTATGTGTGCCTTTCCCTCCACAGGCCTCAGCTACTCCCTGGCCACTGTCTCTAAAGTATTTTACTGTATGGCCATTTTCCCCTTTAACTCTCATAAAAACCTATGAGACAGCTGAGGTTCTAAGAGCTTGCGTAACAAGGCCAACTTCACACAGCTGGATACGTGACTCAGATCACATTCCTTCCTTCGCACTGCTCACTGCAGCTGCCCTGAAAGGGACTTTCACTGGGACAAATCGCCTTCCTGGCTTAATGTCTGTGTCTGTCCCTGAGAGTCGGAGGGGGAGAGGTCAGTGGACACTGCCTGAAGAGCTTATGTGAGGGGTCATTCTTAAGGAGGGGACCGTATCACATACTTTTCAAAGAAAGAATCCCAGCCAGGAACAAAGCCAGGCTCCCGGGTGAACCACAGCACGGTCATCAGGATGAAGAAAAATCCAGTCACCATTTCAGGGTAGCTGTGAAATGAAATGGTGACTTGGGTGACGTTCCCGTGAGCCCCGCCTCTTGCTTTACAATGCTCCTGTGTTCAGAGCTCCACACAGAAAGCACGAAGCACAGTTACTGCTCAACCATTCTGCACACTGGGGCGGAGCCGGAGGAGGGCTGAGATGAGCCCAGGAAATGTGAACGTGTTTACCAGTGATATTTAGGTGGGGCGGCAAAGATAACTCATCACACATTTCTAAGGCAACTAAGCCTGCAGACTCTGTTGGTCAGAGCAGGAATTGCCACAACTTTTTTGAGCCCAAATGATCATATATCTCAGGAGCTTTAAATTCGGTCATTCCTTTTAGCTAAGAAAATGACCAGAAATGCACATTGAAGGATTACCTATTTGAAAACATTAAAAAAAGGAAACAACCAATGATGTTCCACGACCTTGAATACATTTAAACATAACTGTTAAAATGAGGTGCATCTAATAAAGAAGTTTTCACAGCAGAATGAGTGAACAGGCGACATAATGACCATCTAATGCTAAATATAAAACTTCAGTACTGAATTTTACCAAAAATACATAGAATTTTGCACAAAGAAAGCAAGGAAATAACAGGCTATCACATTAACAGCTGTTAACAGTTAACATTGGGATGCTGGGAATACCTGTCAGTGTTAACTTTCTATATTTGTATTTTCTAAGTGTTCTACAATGAAACATATATTCCTTTATTATTATTTTATTTTTTAGTGGAATGTTTTTTTAAATATATATATATATATATATATATATATATATATAATTGATTTTTTAGAGGAAAGGAGAAGGAGAGAAGATAGAAACATCTAGGATAGAGAAACATGGATCAGTTGCCTCCTACACGCCTTTTACTGGGGATTGAGTCCACAACCCAGGCATATGCCCTAACCAGGAATCAAACCAACAATTCTATGGGGACACCAGGGGCAAAGAGGAGCAAATGTAATCTGAACAATAAAGATTTATTAAAAACAAAAACAAAATACAGCTTAAACCTGAATCCTTTTACCCAAACTTTAAATGCCAATTGCCATAAAAGGTCACTGTAGGAAAGGTGATAGAAATGGCTCTAAAATAGCTAAAATATAAAATAAAGGAAAGAAATGGCTGAGGGTTGGTGAGTGAATTCTCGGACTCTGTCTTGGAGTCTTATTTGATGCTGCCTGATGCTCTGTAAGTATAGGACAAAGTCCCAGCTCCCCAGGAGTTTCACTGAACCTGTGGTCTGGGCACTGCAGGGAGTCCTGACTTGAGAGAATTCAGCCCAAGAGGGTGGCTGTGCTGTCTTGCCTTGTTCTTTGTTCTCCGGCTGCCCCACCTATGACACTCCACCCCTCACCATGGCTATACATCAGACTCGGGATGTAGTGAAGGGGAAGGGCAGCCACCTGGAATCTGAGCCAGCTAGACTCTGGCAGTAAGTAGTATCTCTAAATGCCTGGGTTTATGGTTGAGGGAACTTCCCCCACTTCAAAGGAATGTAGGAAGCAAGGCTGCTTCTGTGCTGGCCTCCCCAGCCATGCTTTCCCAGGGGAAAGAGGGTGAATGGCCGATTCTTACCTAATGGCTCCCAGCTTTTCATATTCCTCTCGGATCCTCTTCTCTGACAGCTCTTCCCTTTTGGTCTTACTCTTCTTGCTCAGAGAGCAGGTCTCTTTAAAACTGAGAAGGAAGAATGAGCAAAAGAATAAAGGAAACATACTTTTGTCCACAGGAGATCAAGTATTCAGCAAATACTAAACGACTGGCTTACTCTGCTCACTCTTCTCTCCACTCACATGCTCTGCCCCTCCAACCCACCTGTCATACAACTTTCATTTGCTAAGTTACACAGCCTCTCTTCAGCCTTCTTCCCTAGCCTTTGGGTCATGCATCTCGTATTTAATCAACTTGAAGTTATGTTTTACAGACTTATGCAGTTGCTTTTACATACTTGTCTTTTGCATAATTAAGAATGTAATGGGGCATTTGTGTATAGATGTTTATATACTGGTGTTACACACAGATACATGTGTGTGTTTGTCAGACAAGACTTGTCTGGAGTGAAAGTGAGTGTTGGTTTTTTATTTGCAATGCTGGAGGTATAGAAGTATACAATTATCATTGATTTGACAGCAGTCTCTGAGTACTAAGTCAGCTCAGAGAACATTCCCTGACCAATGGGAGCATTGGATTCTATGGGATAATAGCAAAACTCCATATATCTTCCCTTTATGTGCGTGAAGCGGGTCACATTTGGAGTAGACTACTAGTTGTGAAGAAAAGGCTTGCTGAGTGGATTAATGTTAACAATAACATTGCAAGAGGAATGCCCAACTTGCTATTTTGAGGGAAGCAAGCATATTCCATACAACTACTAAATATAAATCACTTGTGTTTACAAAATTAAGCCAAAGGCTACTTGTACTTGTTATCCAATTTCTTTAGAAATTAGTTGAAATTACTCTATATTCTTTGAGAGCAAAGACATGACATGAAACACTCTTCAATTCAGACTTTCTTTAGAATGACAGTCCCCCTAACCAGTTAGTTGTAATTAAGAACATTTTGTAGAGGTCATGGTGAAGTACAGGGCTCATGTATGTTGGAGCATCTAGGACAGACGATGCCCAACTTGCCGCCCAGTCCACTGTGTTATCCTAGGGCATTCTCTATGGTTCCTCAGCAGCTCCCTCTTGATCATGCCCTCCAGGGCTGTGCTGTGACCTTGGGTGGACAGGAGGGCCTCTGTCTTGCTGGTAGGGGTCCTGGGACTCACTTGCAACCCAGGAAGAGCCAGTGCATCCAGAACCAGCTGACCACCAGCATGATGAGGGAGATGGGGAAGCTGAAGAGGAACCAGGTACCAAAGTTGACCACCTCTGCGGCTGGATACTGGCTGGAGGGGAAAGAATCAGGTCAGTGATTAGAAACTGTGGATTTTCTTGTGGCATTTTGGGGGGTAATGAGCTAAGTGCTTCTTAAGATGATATAGACAGCAGAACTACTGTAGAGATGATAACGATATGGTAAACATTATCTTACTTATTGGGCATTTGCAAATGTTTAGAGCCCAGCCAGGAATTATGAAGTAAGCTAAAATTATGAATTAAGCAGCTAAAATGATATCACTCAAGTGTATATACTTTGCACTCAGGAGAATCACTCAGGAGTTGTTTGCTCTTAACTTACAAAAAGATCCTGATAAATTTCCTCATCTGGTTTTCAAGACAGCAGAGAATGGAGTGGGCAGTCTGGTATGCTTTTGGAGTTTTGATTGGGGGATACAGAACATCAATTCTGAAAAACTTTGGACTCCGGAGCCTCATGGAGGTTCCAGGTATTAACTGTGCCCAATGGAGAACCAAGACTTGGACTCTCCAAATCCTTCATCAGTCCTTTATCTGCTTCTGTCTTAGGATGCTAGGGAGGTGGCTTAGGACTCCTCATTCATCATGTGGCAGAGCTGTGACCCCCAACCCAGATGGTGTTTCCTGGGAAGTCAGATGAACCACACGTGAGCCATGACTTTAGCTTAGCAATGCCTGTGTTTCTTTACCCTGGGGCCTTCTTGCTAGGGCTGTGCATAGAGCTCCTCTAAGAAGGGGGCAGATTGTGCTCCCGTTTTTATGCTGGGCACTGCATGGAAAAAGAGAAGGTCCAAGAGCAGGCTTCCCACAGAGAATGATATAGAAGCACAGGATGTAAGCATGTTTAATCTCCTCTGTCATCACAGGGACATCTACTCTTTTGCACTGTGACTTGGTCCTATGTTTACTAATATCTGTGTGCCTCTTGATGAAGTTATGACAGCTTGTGCCCTCCCTAAAGGCCAGAGTGGATCACTGATAGTGGGCATTGGGAAGAGGGCTTTTGGATCTAGAAGGATACCTGAGGACATAAATCATTCAGTGACTCACTGCCCTGGTAGGGGTCCTATGGCACAAGTTTGTTGCATCATCTCTCCTCTCTGCGCCTGGGCCCAGAAAAAGGAATGAACTTTTTTTTTTTTTCCTCACCAAGAATATGTTTGATTTTAGAGAGAGAGGAAGGGAGAGAGAGAGAGAGAAACATAGATTGGTTACCTCTCATATATGCCCTGACTTGGGATTGCTAAATATGTTCCCTGACCAAGAATCCAATCTACAACCTTTTTGGTCTATGGGACGACACTCCAACCAACAAAACTACCTGGCTAGGGCAGGAAAGGACTTTTTTTTAGATTTAATAAATCTTATTGTTCAGATTATTACAGTTGTTCCTCTTTTTCCCCCCATAGCTTCCTTTCACCTGGCTCCCACCCCACCCTCTGACCTTACCTTCCCCGCATTGTCCTCATCCATAGGTTATGATTTTTGTCCAGTCTCTCCCCTCACCCCCTCACCTCTTCCCCCTGAGAATTGTCAGTCTACTCCCTTTCTTTTATTTAATAAATCCTTATTGTTCAGATTATTACAATTTTTCCTCTTTTTTCCCCCTATAGCTCCCTTCCACCCAGCTCCCACCCCACCCTCTGCCCTTACCTCCTCCCCATTGTCCTCATCCATAGGTATATGATTTTTGTCCAGTCTCTCCCTGTACCCCCATCACCCCTTTCCCCCTGAGAATTGTCAGTCCACTCCCTTTCTATGCCCCTGACTCTATTATAGTCACCAGTTTATTCTGTTCATCAGATTTTTAATTCACTTGATTTTTAGATTTACTTGTTGATAGATATGTATTTGTTGTTCATAATTTTTTTCTTTACCTTTTTCTTCTTCCTCTTCTTAAAGAGTACCATTCAGCATTTCATATAATAGTGGTTTGGTGGTGATGAACTCTTTTAGCTTTTTCTTATCTAGGAAGCTCTTTATCTGACCTTCAGTTCTGAATAATAGCTTTGCTGGGTAGAATAATCTTGGTTGTAGTTCTTGCCATTCATCACTTTGAATATTTTCTTGCCACTCCTGCCTGGCCTACATAGTTTCTGTTGAAAAATCAGCTGACAATTGTATGGGTGCTCACTTGTAGGTAATTAACTGTTTCTCTCTGTCTTTTGCTGTTGGTGTATTAATTATGATGTGTCTTGGTGTGGTCCTCTTTGGATTCCTTTTGTTTGGGGTTCTATGTGCTTCCTGGGCTTATAAGTCTATTTCTTTCACCAGGTGGGGGAAATTTTCAGTCATTATTTTTTTAAATAGGTTTTCAGTATCTTGCTCTCTCTCTTCTCTGGCACCCCCATAATTCTGATGTTGGTACACTTGAAGTTGTCCCAGAGGCTCCTTACACTATTTTTACATTTTTGGATTCTTTTTGCTTTTTGCTTTTCTGGTTGGTTGTGTTTGGCTTCTTTGAATTTCAAATCTTTGACTTGATTCTTGCGTTCCTCTAGTCTGCTGTTAGGTCTTTGTATAATATTTTTTATTTCAGTCAGTGTATGTTTAATTGCTAGTTGTTCCTTTTTCATCTCCTCTTGGGTTTCACTAAATTTATCCAACTTTTCTAGGAAATTTTGTAAAACCTTATAACTGTGGTTTTGAACTCTATATCAATTTGTTTGTTTTCCTCCATTTCTTTTGTTTGTGATCTGTTCCTTTGTCTCAGCATTTTCACTGCTTCCCTGAGTTGGTAGAGTAGCTTTGTGTGCTAGGTGTCCTATTTGGCCCAGTACCTCTGCCTCCCCAGTTACCTGAGGTGGACTCTCTTAGTGCATCTATTTGTGAACTGTGTGTACAGCCTTGTTGTACTTAAGTCTTGATTGTTGTTGGTATCACTGGGGGGAATTGACCTCCAAGCCAATTGGTTGTGAGAATCAGCTGAGAAAACGTCTGTGCTAGAGTCAGCCTTATGATACAAGATTTGCAAAATTGCAAAAGCCTCTGTGCTCAGCTTGGATGGGGCAGAGTCTCAGAGCTGAGCAGAGACAGCCTAAGCTTCTTGTCAGCCCTGCCTTATATGGCCCCTGGGTCTCAGTATCCCTTGGTAATCACTGCAGCCCTCTTGCAAGCACGTGCCTCCAGACCTCTGCCTTTCTGGCTCCCCCGAGTTTCCATGCGCTCCAGGGACCCATATGAGTCTGGGTCACCAGGTTCTCGCCCAAAACTGAGGTTCAGTGCAGTCAGAACTGGAGTTCAGCACAGTTGGGAGGTTCCCTCTTCCTCCTGCTAGAGAAAGCCAGCGGCACAATCAGCAGTCAGTCCTCTCTGCGTGCACTTGTGTGCGCTCCTCCAGACCTCTGCCTTTCGTGGCTCCCCTGAGTTTCTGTCCACTCCTCACTTTTTCCAACAGTCCAGATTCCCCACGTATGAGTCTCGCCCAGAACTGGGGTTCAGTGCAGTTGGAACTGAGGTTTAGTGCATTTGGGAGTTTCTGTCTCCCTCCCACTAGAGGAAGCCAGCCAGGCACTCCGCAGCCTGCTCTTTCCACATGCGTATCTCCATACCTCAGCTATTTGCAGCTCCTCTGAGACTCTGTGAGCCCCTCTCTTTCCTTCTAGTTGTAGAATTTCCACTCAGCCATCTTTCCTGTGGTTCTGGATGATGTCCGTTCTGTCTTTTAGTTGTAGTTTTGAAATTGTTGTGCGAGGCAACAGTTTAGGTGTTCACCTAAGCTGCCATCTTGGTTTTTCCCAGGAAAGGACTTTTACAGCAGATTAAATAGACTTTTATGGATAAATAAAAGAGCCTATACTATTTATAGCATTTTAAAAGTGAGAATACATATACTGAGTGTAACAACTTATTTGTAGATTTTTAAAACAGCCAAAATGAACTCTAGTGATGATGTGTTCACCAGTGCAATGAGAACGCAGTGCCACTTTCAGACCAGTGGGACCCAGGGAACCCACTTTCCTTTCACAGAAAACCTGTTGCCCAGGTACGCCACAGTTATGACTAAATGTACCACCCAATTTACCACCCAATAAATAGACTAAGGGAATATGAATTGGCCCAACCACAAAGTGAACCAGAAATTAAAGAGCAAAAACTCGGGGGCAATGGGAAGATATATACACACATAACACATTAATAAAAAATAAACAAAATAAAAATAAAGAGCAAAAACTCAGAGCCTGGACAGAGTAATATGGTATGAGGGTTTCAAGAAGCTCAAAATTTTTATTGGTCCTTTTTCCTCTCTACTCCCTCCATCCCTCCCTTTTTCTTTCCTCATTTTCTTCCCATTTCTGCTAAAATGAAAGATGAGTTTCATCATAGCTGGTTTGACTCAGTGGATAGACCGCTGGCTTGAGAACCAAAGGGTCCCAGGCACGATTTTCATCAAGGGCACATGCCTGGAGTGCATGCTCAGTCCAACATGCAGGAGGCAGGCAATCAATGATTCCCTCTCATCACTGATGTTTCTCTTTTCCTCTCCCTTCCTTTCTGAAATCAATAAAAAAAATTAATTAAAAAAAGAAAGAAAGAAAAGAAAAAAGAAAAAAAAAGATGTGTTTCTCCTCTTGTCTGCTATGGATCCCATCCCTTCTAGTTTTGCCAGTAACATCACTCTGTTTATCCCATCTCTCCCAAACCTGTAGTTTTCCTCTCATTTGGGTCTTCCTGTCAGCACTTAGAAGTCTCTAATCTTAAAAAACCCTTCTTGGCCCTATTTCACGCTTCCTTTATGATGCCATTGCTCTGTTCTCTTCACAGCTGACTCTCATCTCATCACCTCTTCTTACTCTTCAACTCACTGAAACTGGGCTTCTTTTCCAGTCTCTTGACCAAATTGCTCCTGCCTCGGGTCGCCAGTAACCTCCATATCCCCAAATCAGATGGGTACAGTTCTGTCCTTATTTTGCCTGATCATTCCTTCCTCCTTGAAACACCTTCCTTTCGGTAGAATGACACCAGATTTTCCTCTTTACTGTGTGATACTGTTTTATTCTGCCTTTTGTAGTCTCTTTTGAATGCTTAATATTTGTGCCCCCACTCCACTTACTCTATATGTGTTTTCCAGAGAAATCCCCTTCACTCATGGCTTCAATTTCCACGTGCGCATCACCAGGACCGACTACTATCTAATTTTGGGGGCTCAGTACAAAATGCAAATGTGGGGCCCCTCATTCAGTTACTGTTAAGGATTTCCAGATGGTCCAACAGAGCATGAAGCCCAGCATGGGGCCCTTCTGAGAAGGGCGGCCCTGGGACGGCACAGGTTGCACACCCTGGAGACAGTTGTGCAGCCCACAGCAAGTCTGTGCCAAAATCAAACCAAATCTATGCTGTTAGCCTCAAAATTTCTCCCGAGATTCAGAGCTATGTCTCCTAACCAGACATCTCCATTTCTCTATCAACATTTCCTCATCTCTCCCCTCATTTAGGTCAAGGGCAACTCTGTTCCCCCCAGCCGTTGAAGCCGAGAGCCTGACAATTAGACCTGGCCTTTCCCTCTCAGGATCTTTCTAATCCTACTGAGGCCTGTCAGGTCTACCTCTGAATACCTCCCAACCTTGTCCTCCCCACACTACACTGTCAACCAGGCCACTATCAGCTCTCTCTTGGGCATCTGCAGCCGCGGCCTGCATTGTCTTCCTGCTGCCTTTCTCATTTCCAATCCACTCTCCTTTTTAAAACAAAGAATCCAAAAAGAGCTTTCTATAAACCTCATCACCTTGCATGAAGCCTAAAATTCTTTAAGGTTCTCATGGCCCTTTGAATGAAGTCCAAGCTCCTTTGAGGGTCTTGTGAGATCCTTTGTGGTCCACTTGTCCACCTTCCTGGCCTCCTTGGCCCTCTTTCATTTTCTTTTACGTGCTCTGCTCTCTTGCTCTGAGCCTTCCTACACACTGTTTGCTTTGGCTGGAAAATCTCCCTTCATCTAGTTCACTCCAACTCATGCTTCAGGTCTCTGCTTTTTGTCGTCGCCTCTTCAGGGAGGCACTGGGACTGGGTGATCTCCCCCAGCAGGTTCTCACAGCGCAACCCTGCCCTTCTCCAGTTACATTCAGCTGTAATGACTTGGTCATCTCTTTCCCTCTTGCTACAGAAACTGTTCTAGTCCCATTTTCTTTTCTTCCCTTCCTTCCTTCCCCCCTTCCTTCCTTCCTTCCTTCCTTCCTTCCTTCCTTCCTTCCTTCCTTCCTTCCTTCCTTCCTTTCTTCATATATTTTACTAATTTTTTACAGAGAGGAAGGGAGAGGGATAGAGTTAGAAACATCAATCAACTGCCTCCTGCACGCCTCCCACTGGGGATGTGCCCGCAACCAAGATACATGGCCTTGACTAGAATTGAACCCGGGACCTTTCAGTCTGCTGGCCAATGCTCTATCCACTGAGCCAAACCAGTAAGGGCTCTAGTCCCATTTTCTGCTGTATCCTTAGCACCTCGTCACATTCCTGACTCATGGGTGGTTAGTAGAAATTCGTTGACTAAGTGAATTACTTACTTGTTGAAGTGTTCCAAGAAAATGAGGCTGGTGGAGGTGCCAATGATGGTGGTCAGGCCCCCGATGGTCGCGGCATAAGATATGCTCAGAGACAGGCACTTGCAGATCATTTGGTCATGGTGGGACTTGTACTTTCTGTTCAGTTCCTGGTTCCTGGGGCCAGACGTTGGGACTAGTGGCTTTTCCTACCAAAGGAAAATCAGTGAATCTCCAACCCAGCTCGGGCTGTCTGGCACATAAAGCATGAAAAACAGGGCACAGTGGTGCAGTGGGAAGGGTTTGAACGTGGGAGTCAGAGTGACAAATCGCAATGTCAGTTCTACCATTTTCCAACCCAGCAGCACCTCCGAATTACACTTTCTTCTATACAATGGGGAAAATCCTATTTTCTCTGCTAGATTGTTGTGAAGAATAGATGAAGTAATATATACAAAGCACTTGGAACATTCCCTGCCACTTAATGGGTGATAAGCTATTATTATTTTTGTTGTTGTTAATGTTATTAATATATCCTATCTGTTACTTGAACTCAAATAAAACTGGTTGCTCTCCACTGAGTGTCTGAATAGCAAATAGAAGAAGGTTGATCTATGTGTAGTTAGAATGACATCCCTGGTTAGGAGAGGACTAAAAATAAGCCTTGGATTACAGAAGGAATCCAGCTTTATTGGGCAGAGGGCCAACGAGTATGGTTCTTCCTTTCCTTCCTCACTCATTTCTCCTTTGTGTCTACCTGCTTGGTCCAGATGATGGCTGTTCAGGGCCAAAGGTTGCTGACTTCTGGTCTCAAGTGTGAACTATAGAAGCAAGTGACCCCATCCCCCTCCAGGCCTGGCCGTCCCTCATGAGTCTTCATGAGATTAGAAACAGCCTGGTGTAAATGTCAGGCTAGTTTATAGGACAATCATGAGGAAGAGACCACCTTGCTACATTTCTCAAAGCCCTTAACTATTTTCCTATCTTCCTAAGAGGGCCCAGATATTCCTGGGTTTTTCCAGACCTTCCTGAAAGTCATTGATTGGCAGAGCTGGAAGAGACTTCAGAGATTCTCCAGTCCAGTGGTTTGCCACGGTCTTTTCTAATAAAATTTTAGATGAAACTCCACTATATAAAATGTAAATATGGCATTTAATTGGCATACATCTATTTTATGACTGAGTGTATACACATGTGGTCAGGGAGACTTGAACTTGGGTACATGATTTCATCTCTCTGCTTCATTTGAAATGGGGAGGTTCAAAATTCCTACCTCATTGAACCAAGACAACAGAGAAAATGCTTAGCAAAGGAAGTGTTTAATAAATGGTGACAGTTATTTATGATGATGGATGGATGATAATTACAATCATGTTGATAAACACATATATTTGAATCAAAGGTTAGAAGTGGCAGTTGTGATTTTATACAGCTTCAACATCTATTTTACTTCTGTATTTTGTTTAGTGGTATAGTATCAGAAAAATCCTATTCTCACAGAAAAACAGTTGCCTTAAAATCTCCAGTTGTTTAAATATTTTCAGAGTCCCTGAAGCACCTTTGAGGAATAGTTTGGACACCTTCTGATCTTGATCAGGCCTCAGCTTTTATACTTAGAGACGCTGGGGCTCAGACAATACAGTGCCTTGCCCAGTCAGCAGTGAGTTAGATGTTTTATCTCCATGGCACACGCAGGCCAGACAGGGATATGGAGAAAGATGGCGTGGGGACAGCTCACTAGCTTGACACCTTCGCAACTTCAAGACCAGTGCTCCTTAGGGAGCTCAGGGCATTTCATAAGGCAAACGGGGTCCTGAGGTGCAATTTAATTACCTGGGATGGGTGCTGCTTGTCTTGGTGGTTTGGTGTTTTCACGGGAGTGGTGATTGTGGGCGCACCATTCAGGTTCTGTTGGGACAGAAACCATGACACTGTCAGGAAGAGCATGTGGTGGGCCTCGAGAAGTACCAATTTGCATTCCAGGGGCACCCCCACTTTGGTACTATGGAGACGGGAGCCCAGAGGCCAGGGAGAGCACGCAGTGAAGGCCACCCAACTGTGCCTGCCTCCCTCCCAGGTTCTGTCTAGCCTGGTGTCAAGCACTCCATTTGAAGAGGCTTTTGAAAATGGGCAGAATATGGCTCTGTCCTTATAGGAGGACTTGGCTTTCTGGAACTTCATAAGCTAATGAAGAATTCTTCGTGTTTCTTTAACACAAAATGAAAAACATTGTACCATGACAAAGCCTACAGTTTGCACGGATCAAGGTCCATCTGTTGGAACTAATGTGAGAAGAGATATAAAACTGGCTTTGGGGAAGGGAAGGAGGCCGAGCAGCAGTGTGCAGGTAGCTTTGCTTTCCTCTATAAATGTCCCATTTTTGTAATAAGATTTTTATAAATGGAATCCCCCCTGAAAGAAATCCAAAAGATGAATCTTTGGCTCTTGTAAACCTGAGTGGCTAACAATGGAGTTTCCATTGAAACAAGGCTAACCTGTGCTATATGTGGCCATGCCCAGCACTCAGGGCTGGGCCCAGAGCCAGGCTCAGGGAGCACCCCTCTGCTCTCACATTCTGGGAGGCTGTGGGACTCTAGGACAAGCTGTCTGACATCTCTGACCCTGAGTTATCTTGGGGGACTTTCAAGTATCACAAAGCCCAGAAGAAATCCAAGGCCATACCTTGTTCTGCATCAGAGAAGTGAAGTCTGTAGTTGAGGTGCTGGAACAAAGCAAAGGCAGTGGGGAGATCAGCATGGACCAGACTTCATGCGATGGAAACTCTTCTCACACACAGATCTCCCTTTATCTAGTTTACTCCCACTCATGCTCAGGTCTCCGACTCTTACCGTAACCTCTTCGGGGAGGTCTAATCTCACCTTTGTCTTCCTCATCTTCCAGAGATGCTGTCCCCATTCTTAGACGTGAGACTGACATTCCTAATAGCTAACATGGTGCCTATTGGTGCTGAGTACTCAAGTATGGACTTTGTTAGTCCTCCTATTGCTACTTGCATTTACAGCATAGGAAACTAGGCAGAAAGGGCAACAGGTGTTAAGAGGTGTGCAGGGTTGGAGCCTGTCTCTGCCTGACTGGAGGGCACTTTTAAGAAAGAGAAACCTGTGAGTGCTTATCTGAGGTGTCGGAAACAGGGAGTCCCCGCACCGCACACAGTGAAAGGCACGTGAGAGCAAGGAGATGGGGAGTTTCTGATGGCACCTGTTCCTCAGCAGTGGTTGGTCAACTGCCATGCTGAGAGTTTCACACACCTGTTAGTCCCCAACCTTTGCCTTGAGTTGAGAGGAAGGTGAGAATCAAAATGTCAGCATTCCTGATGTACATGAGCACTAAATGGGTGTTTCTGGTTTGTCTTAGTTCTCAGAACAGTGAGTGCTGTGACCTCCCACACTGTGAAGACACTGAGAGGTGCTGAACCCATGTGCAGAGCTTGGGGTCCTGTGATCAGACTCATCCCCAGACTCTTTGGGGGAAGGATAGGTGCTTATAGGGTTCAGAGGGAAGTGTTCTTTGGAGAGAGTTGTTAGCCTGCCAGAAGTGTGGTGAGGTTTCCTCTCCTTCCTTCCCAGATTGGGTGAGGGCAGGCAGGGGGCCCTCAGACTAGAGTTCTGAGAGAAGCATCCTCACACCAGAGTTCTAGGGATAACTCGAGCTTTTGCTTTGGAGTTTGGGGACATATTTTTGTCTAGAAAAGAACAAAGGTAAGAGGTCAGTGGGTGCTGCCTGAGAGTCAGAGTGAGGAGAAGGACTCCAGCCTGTGCTCTCAGTGCTCATCAGTCTTGTCAGGGGTGGGCACACACGGAAGGTAGCTGGGCTGGAACCATCCCGAAAAGGCAGAGGCCACCCCAGAACAAAGGGCTGAGGGGAGTGAGCCACCAGAACTCAGAACCAAGAGAGCATGAGCAGTTGTCTGGGAGCACCTCACCGATGTCAGGCCAAGGGCTATGCAGAGGTAGCCCCAGGGGACACTCTTAAGACACCTCCAGTCCAGACCTGTTTGTCTCTTTTCTTTCCTGCTCCCTGGAGAAGTCAGAGAGCAGAGTGAATTGGGGGAGGAGAGAGAGTTAACTCCCTTCCCCACTGGCTTTTACCCCTATTTCTGCAGATCTGGCTGAAGGGGCGGTGTGAGCTTGAGAGGAGATGGGAGAGGCGCTGGATGACGGGGAAGTTTTCAGATGAGTCTGGACTAGACTGATGAACATCTGAAAACCAGGTCGTCCTCGTATCTGATAGGAACCAGCGGAGCTCTGGCTTTGCCTGAGATATCGTCAAGGCTCGGGGTGGGGCGAACCCAAAGTGCGATGTTGGGGAGTCTACCCCATTCCATACGCTGGTTTCACTCAATGTGAGTTCTCCATTTTTTATGGAAAGAGCAAATTGCAAGTCTGAGCTCTAGTATAAACCCAGTTTTTAAAGTGTGATATTCATCATTGAGGGCCACAGTTTGACGTTGAATCGCCAGAAGAAATCAACTGTTGATAGATCGAACTCACATGAGTGTTTGAGACTTATTTCTGCTTTTTCTAGTTCCTTCTTTTCATCATCCCATGGCTCTCACCACTGTCCTCTAGTCCCCTATATTCTACCTAGTTTTTCTCTGCCATATCCAGCAAGACCCAATCCAGTGAGACTATATCTATAAATTTTTGTGATTCTCTAAGAATGTCTGGTGACATCTATTGTGTGAATATTTTCCCGTTAATAGATTAAACATATTATTCTCCTAAGAGGGACGTCAATGTAGAGAAATTCAACTTGGTAGATATGTAGACCATCAATATACACCCTCAGATTTAGTGTTGTCTTTGTATCTCTCCCCGATCACTGCAGTACCCTGTGTTAAGGAAGTTGCTGCCAAGATCTTGGCAAGTTGCTCCCAGGTGTGGAGAGGAAATTAGGGCAAAGAGGTGGTGGCCTGGAAAGATGTGAGTATGGCCTGTACGTCTGAAAGCTTGGGTCCCAGCTTTCCTGACCTCAGAATGGACCTGGAGAGGCTCTGCCTGGGAGGCGGGCCGTCATACTCACTCTTCATTGACAAAGATGAGTTCCAGAGAAGGCTGGCTATTGTTTACACCAAGACCTACAGTAGCAAAGGAAATCAGGGAATGAGATGAGGAGGCTGGACCTGCCGCCATAGGAAGGGCTCAGGGGCTCAGGGCTGAGTGGGGAAATAGGGCATAAAGGCTTCTGCTGGAACCTGGTGCATCAAGTCCCCCAGCCCCCTGAAGGTGTGATGGGACTTGTCCTGACCCTGCAGTGTTGGGAGAAAGGAACAGTGATGGCTGCTGTCAGTGGGGGGACAATAAAGATTTGGCAGTTGGGAGAAGGTCTCAGGGAAGCTTCAAGCTGCGAGGACTGGTATGGGATGGAGGGAGGGAGGGGGAAGCAGCAGATGGTATCGCAGGAGAGGGCAGAGGGACAAAGGGCAGAGGGACTCAGCAAACTGTACTGGTGGGCTCGGCCTCCTCAGTGTTGGGGTTGCTGGCCATGAGCTGATCCTCCTCGGCATTGACCAGCTCCTGCAGGACGGCCTCCACGATGGGCATCACCATGGCGGTGGTGGACGTGTTGGAGAGCCACATGGAGAGCAGGGTGGTACAGCTCATGAAGCAGAGCAGCAGCCTGGAAGGCAGGGAGGGCAGGCAGAGCGTCAGCAGCAGGGCAACCCCCAACTGCCCGTCTCCCAGGGCTCCTGGGGGGCTCGACAGACCCGATGGTGTTGGCCTAGAGAACCATGGCCAGAATTGATCCAAAAAATTGGGTGTCTGTGTCTTCCATTGGCTTTGTACTCCCAGGGCTTGGCACAGAGTAAACAGTAAATAAACACTTGTTAAATGATGAATGAATCACACTTCATGGGCTGGCAGCTTACTTAAGCAAAGAATAGCTTTGGTTATGGGGTCAGAGGGCATGGCCTTAACGATTGCTCCTCTCTCTTTGGATATTAGCTTGGGGATGAAGTATGTTCTTTGTGTGGAAAGGAATTCTAGTTTCCCTTGCAGCCAGCAGTTCTATGAGCACCATGGCATGCCTTGCTTTGCAGCCAAGTCACCACAGCTAGTGACCAAAACATAAAGCTTATAATCGCGCCATCTTGTCCCATTGTCAACCTGCTGGAGTCACAGACGAGTCTGTATCACTGGAAGCACCTTCCAGCTTGTGTCTCACAGGGTTAGCACTTGCAGGAAAACACAAAGATAGCTCTCCAGTTATTTCTCGTTGGCTTTGAAAACATGCAGTTGTGTTTGTGCAGACATGGTTCTCATTTCCATAAGATAAGCCAACATAAATAAAGATGACCGTGTTTATTGCTCTAGAGCAGTGGTTCTCAACCTTCCTAATGCTGTGACCCTTTAATACAGTTCCTCATGGTGTGATGACCCCCAACCATAAAGTTATTTTTGTTGCTACTTCATAACTGTAATTTTGCTACTGTTATGAATTGTAATGTAAATATCTGTGTTTTCCGATGATCTTAGGTGACCCTGCTATCGGTTCTTAACCTGTGGGTCGACTAAAACCATCGGAGGAGGCAAGTTATGCTGAATGAAGCTGCAGTTAAGTGGGAGACAGGAATATCCTTTTAGGCAAAATCTAGTGACTAATATTGAAAACTATTATTTGTTTAGACCCTAAAGGGGTCGTTTGACTCCCAAAGGAGTCAGGGCAGTTTACATAAAATGTAGCAAGAAAGCTGTGCAGCGGAGCAGGGCTGAGGTTATCCTGACAGTCAACCTGACTTTCCTGAACATTTCCTAAGGCTGCGAATCTCTCCCCGCCTCTTGAAGCACAGAGAAAAGATAGGGCTGCGAGGGCAGGCCTTGCGTGGCAGACGTGGTCAAATGCAACAGGACAACATGTCTGACCTGGTCAGTGAAACCGTCACTTCTCCTTAACGACAGAGGAGAAGCCACCACTTCCTGTCCAGCCTGTTTCCTGATGAACCCGAAAAAGGTTGGGAACCAGTTTAGGTTAGCCCGACCTGTTTCACCCAATGAGCCCTTCCCATTTTGTAACCCACCGCCCTCGCAGAATGGGTTGCTCAGATACATTGTTTAGACTGTGACAGTAAGTGACCCCAGAGTCACACCCTCAAATCCCCATTCCGTGGTTACAGGCCCTGCCGTTGGAGGGGGAGGTGGGAGCCCCTGGCCTTGCTGGTCGCCCCATCCCCACCAGTAGAAGTGGACATGTCCCAGTGGCCCAATACGGCTGGACACCCCAGTGCCACTTACATGCCCGGCTTGGCTCCGGCCATCATGACCATGCGCAGAGCAATGCGCTTGTGCAGGTTCCACTTCTCCACGGCTGCCGCCACGCAGATGACTCCCACCAGCAGCAGCGTGGTGTTCTTGAAGTACTCGGCCGCCACCTGCAGGGGCCAGCAGGTCAACCCCATCCCACCCAGGGCCCACTCCCCCTTCATGCCCCTCCCCCATGACCTACTCTCCCCCACCCCTCCCCAGCATGGCCATGCCAGACAAGTCTTATCCTCAACCAGGCAAAAAAGAAGCAGGGAATTGAGGGTTATTACAGCAGCTAACCGTTACATATATATTTACAACCTTTTAGTTTTTAATTTATATATACATGCACACATACTACCTTGGGCAGGTTCTATGTTAAGAACTTCACAAATATTATTTAATTAAACCTGCCAATAACCCATAAGGTCAATATTCTTCTTCACCTTTTTGAAGATATAAAACATTATAAATATGATTTCAAAGAATAACCACACTTATAATTTTATCTTAATCCTTAAAAAGTATTTAAATAATCCTGGGTTTGTTCCTAAGTGTCATTTTTTCTTTAGTTTTTAAAAAAACAACACATATTTTTATTGATTTTTTACAGAGAGGAAGGGAGAGGGATAGAGAGTTAGAAACATTGAAGAGAGAGAAACATCAATCAGCTGCCTTCTGCACACCCCCTATTGGGTATGTGCCTACAACCAAGGTACATGCCCTTGACCGGAATCGAACCTGGGACCCTTGAGTCCGCAGGCCTCAATACACTGAGCCAAACCAGTTAGGGCTAGCTATCTTGTTGTTGTTAGAAAATCAATATATGTCCATTATGGAAAACTTCAAAATATAGAAATTTAGCCCTGGCTGGTTTGGTTCAGTGGTTAGGGTGTGGGCCTGTGGACCAAAGGGTCCCAGGTTCAATTCCTTGGTTGCAAGTTCCCCAGTCCTGTTAGGGGTATATGTGGGAGGCAACCGATTGATGTGTCTTTCGCATGTCTTTGTTTCTCTCTCTTCCCTGATCCCATTCTCTAGAAATCAATGGAAAAACTATCCTCAGGTGAGAATTAAAAAGCAAACAAACAAATAAAAATATAGCAATTTAAAGATACAATTACCTTGAAGCCTACCACTGTTAATACTTTGGTATGTTCTTCAATTTTGTAATGTCTATATTAATACATTATTGGAATTATACAATATGTACAGTTTTATATCTTGCTCTTTTTTTCTATTACATCATGCCCTGCTCATTTTCTTATGAGATTTACATTTATTGGAAAAAAATTTATGTTAATGGCAGCATAATGTACCATAACATTTATTTGGCCATTTTCTTTATGTTGAATATTTAATTTAGTTTTTTGTTGTTGTTTTTCCTTACTACAAATGCTTAAATTGTTAACCTTATATAAATGTGCTTATTTCCTTAGGATAGAGTTCTTAAGGTGTCTTTATAACTAACCTTAAACCTTAATATTTTATTCAGTTTAAGTAACTCTAAATAATCCAAAATTTCAAAGAGTTCCAAAAAAGATAATAGAAAAAGGAATACCTACATACTATCTTTTTCTCTACATAGTTTTTTTGTTTTTGTTGTTGTTCTGAACAATTTGAGGGCAAGTTACTACATTTTGGCCCTTTAACTCCAAATACTTCAGTGTATATTTCCTAAGAATAAGGGTTTTTGTCTTACACAACCACAGTACTGCCAGTTACCAACTCCTTCTCACTTTTTAATGATGAGGAAATTGAGACTGAGGCCTGCTGAAAAGATGTTTTACCTGTTTGGAGTCCACGGATCAACTATTCATTAATTCCCTCACTTACTTGGCACATTCTCTTCTCATCTCTGCTTGCAAACACTACTCAGACTTCAACGCCCAGGTCAGGCCCATGCCCTCCGAAAACCTTCCTCAGCACTTGGGACTCTAGCTTCTGCCTCCAGGCTGTTCCCTCCAGGCATGGTTAAGTCCACGCGTCACAAGACACTGAGGACAGTGCTCAAATTGTTGCTTTGTGCCATACTGTTAGTTTATTTATTTTCCTTATTGATTAAGGTATTACATATGTGTCCTTATCCTCCCACTCCCACCCCCACTCATGCCCTCACCCCCTCTGGTGCCTGTGTCCATTGCTTAAGCTTATATGCATACATACAAGTCCTTTGGTTGATCTCTCCCCTTTACCCCCACCCTCCCCTACCTTCCCTCTGAGGTTTGACGGTCTGATCAATACTTCTTTGTCTCTGTTCATCGGTTTATGTTGGTCATTATATTCCACAAATGAGTGCGATCTCTTTCTTTGACTGGCTTATTTCGCTTAGCATAATGCTCTCCAGTGGATTAAAAAACTGTGGTACTTCTACACAATGGAATACTACACTGTGGTAAAAAAGAAGGAATTCTTACCATTTGCAACAGCATGGATAGAACTGTTTGTTTATTTATTTTATGTGAACCTCTCTTGTCTTCTGATCAAATTTAGTCTTTCCAATTTTAGTCTTTCTATATCTCTCATCGCCTGGTAGAATAATATGCAAAGGTAGAGGCTCAATAAATATTTGTCACCCACATGGGAATTGCTCCCAGCATTGCAACCAAGACAGAGCCTCAGAGGAAAGATATGCAGAAAAGTTTAACTTCTAACTTAGGAACCCTCTTACAGTGAGAAAACAAGAACATTTTTTAACTGTAGGAAGAGGGAACATTGAACAGAAAAGTAAACGTGACATTATATTTACATAATCATACTGTTAACCATTGATTAGGGAAGTAACAAAAATTGTGATATACTCATGTCGGGAGAATGAAGGGAGGGGGATCCAAGGATGTAGGAGACTTACTCATATCATATGGCTAACATGCCCTAGCTGGTTTGGCTCAGTAGATAGAGCATCAGCCTGTGGACTGAAGGGACCCAGGTTCAATTCTGGTCAAGGGCACATGTCGGGTTGCAGGCTCAGTTCCCAGTAGGGGGCATGCAGGAGGCAGCTAATCAATGATTCTCTCTCATTATTGATGTTTCTATCTCTCTCTCACTCTCCCTTTCTCTCTGAAATCAATAAAAATATATTTTAAAAAATATAGGGCTAACTCAAGAATTAAAATCAGAATACATAGAGAAATGTGGAGCTTTGTATCAGGAGAAGCAGTTAGCAAATTTAAAAGTTACTAACACAAGGGGACACTTATAATACTTGAAATAATAAAGATACATTTAAAAAAAATGAGTTATTGACCCAGGGTAGGGAGAGGTGGAGCTTGGGGAGGGTGGAGGAAGGAAAGTGCTGGTTTTTCATTGTGAGTGTTTCACTATTGTTTAGCTTTAAACAGCATGGGACACTTTGGTAACAGAAAAGTCAAAATAAAGGCAGTTAGCCCCCATTCCCCCTTCTCCCTCTTGTCCCTGTGATTTCCTTGTGTCTGGTTGATTAGTTCTGTGTAGGAGACTGGGCATCTGCCCTCTCTCATTTCCTGGAGGAAGAGCCCTCTGCTTCTGGTTAAACTAGTTCTTGTCCTCAACCCCAGGCTTCACTAACGCTGTCATTGTGCTCTCAGAAGGCGGAGAAGGCTCCCTGCTGTGCTGGGCTGGTGGCTGGCTGGCTGCAAAGGGCTGGGCCCAGAGATGGAGATGCTGCCCCCTAGTGGGAGGTGGAAGCAAACAGGGATGCCTACTGGCAACTGCTGAGTGGGGGCCCAGGACCTTTCTCACTGCACCCTTCCCTTCCCTTCCCTTCCCTTCCCTTCCCTTCCCTTCCCTTCCCTTCCCT
>JAAGEH010000307.1:50775709-50822624 GCA_011751065.1 Lasiurus cinereus | reverse complement strand
CCTGCCCTTCCCTGCCCTTCTCTTCCCTTCCCTTCCCTTCCCTTCCCAGGATACCTAGGAGATAACTTTGTGGTGGAATCAGTGTTTTAATTTCCTCTGTGTACCAAGGAGGGAAGTCCTGGCACTGGCCCTAAATACCTAGGCCCAGATCAGCTTAAGCAAGATGCTGGCTCTGTTTTTGTTTGGTGGGCTCAGGTCTACTCAGTGCCTTCCCTGCCCCCTCGTAAGTGATTCGAAGCCCTTGGGCTGCTTGGGCACTGAGCCTGGGCGTAATGCAGTCAAGTCGTAAAGAGTGGGGTCTCTGCAGTCAGCCAGGGCTGGGCTGGGAGGCCCTGGTAAGATATCAATCTCTCTGGGCTTCATTTTCCTTTTTTTAAATCTAGAAATAAAGGAGGATTACCTTTCGTAAAGCTGTTGTGAAGATTAAATGGCACATGGCCACCACATTGACAACCAGGATTCCTGGCGATGCTTTCTGTTGCTAAGTGGGCCACACAAAGGCTGACCGGGTCTGAGGCCATTGCACGTTGAGTGGGCCCAGGCAGAGGACTGCCTTTCGCTTTTATAAATTAAAATCCCGCCCAATGGTGGTGGTGTTTGTTAGCTGTCTAGCCCACTGAATTTCTTTTCCAATAAACACTGGAGTTCCAGGATTGTTAATGATTATGTTAATCATTTCCTAAAATGTGTTGTGTGCTCACATTTGCACTAAGCATTCTTCCCCCCGACTATCTAATTCCCAAGATGAACATTCTGTGAGTTGGGAAACTCTATGATGAAGCTTGTTAGAATTATTTTCACAGAGAAGAAAGATTTTAAAGTGAGTCTCCTCCCACGAGTAGAATGCATGGTTTTGTGACATTCTCAGTGGTGGTTCATTGCCCTTTTCCGCTCTGTGGTTTTTCTCAGTGTGCCAAGTCACTGGATTTGGAGAGCCGAGGTGTTTCTGGACTGAGTTTTAGAAGGGATTGGCTCAAGGAAGCTGCTTTGAAAAGGCCGAGCGGAGAATAACAATTTAGAGCTTGGGTTCTGGACTTCAGGCTGCTTGGTTTTAGGGGTTGCTTGAATGTCTAGACGAGTTATATGCTCTTGGATAAACTGCTGAACCCTTGTAGCTCATCATTCCAAACTTTTCAGTGTGATTAGTAAATACATGGCTCATTTACTCCATCATGACAGTGGCCTTCAGTAAGATCACACAGGCGGGCTCTTAGGACAGTGCCTGGCATGTGGGAAGTGCTCAATAAATGTTCATTATGATCATTAAGGAAGGAAGAAAAAGCTCCAAGATGAGATTGAGGGTTAGGAAGCAGGGGTGCCAGCACGATCAACTGAAGGAGTGAGAGAAATAAGTGAAATAAAGAGCAAGGTGGACCTAAAGGACAAAAATTCCTCCAGATTTTCTTACATGAAGAGCAAGTGCATGGCCAGAGCTTTCTGACCCAGCCGGGACCCAGAGGCACAAGGACAGAAATGCTGCTGAATCTAGTCCGTTAACTAACCAGTTCATCGTTAGTGAACTGCAGGTAACATCTGTTAGCAAAAGGCTTTTAAAAACACCACTTAGGACACAATTATGTATTGCTCTCTAGATAGGTTTTCAAACTTTTTTTTTTTAAAGGGGAGAGGAGAGTATAGAGTTTTCTCAAAAAATTAAATATAGAACTTCCATTTGATCTAGTGATTCCACTTCTAGGAATATCCTAAGAAACCCAAAACACCAATCAGAATGAATATATGCACCCTCATAGCAGTGCAATTTGCAATGGCTAAGAGCTGGAAACAGACCAAGTGCCCATCAGTAGAGGAGTAGATAAAAAAGCTGTGGTACATTTATACCATGGAATACTATGCAGCAGTAATGAAGAAGGAATTCTTATCATTTGCAACAGCATGGAGGGACCTGGAAAATATTATATTAAGTGAAATAAGCCAGGCAGAGAATGACAAGTGTCACATGATCTCACTCATATGTGGAATCTAATGAACAAAATAAACTGAAGAACAAAACAGATCCAGAGAAATGGAAGCATGAAACAGACTGGTGAATCTCAGAGGGAAGGTGGGGGAGGGTAAGTGGGAAGAGATTAACCGAGGAACTTATAAGCATATATGCATAACCCATGGACACAGAAGGCCTGGGAAGAGAGGTACAGGGCTGGGGATGAAGGGGGTCAATGAGGGGGAAAAAGGGGGCACATCTGTAATACTGTCAACAATAAAGGTAAATTTAAAAAATAAAAAGGGGAGAAGAGCTACAGATCTATTGCTAGAAGTTTGAGGAGAGTGGAAATCTCGCTGTTAACCTCAGACTCACACTCAGAATAGTGTGCAGTCCTCATGCCTCCCCAGGAGGTAGGCCTTTCTATCATTGGCAGCTTTCAGACGAGTACATGGCAGTTTAGAGAGGTTACTCAAGTTGCTCAAGCCTCGTCAGTGCCAAAACTGATTCCCACTCCATTCTGCCTCACTTCCAATGTGGATCCAGGCCATTTCCACGTGGCCATTCTCCTTGCTCATGGCCAAGGCAGACAGGGACCAGCAGGATGTGGGGACCTGACATGGGCATTCAGTAGCTTTGGGTGTGTCCCCTGGGAATCTCAGCCAGTAAGCACCCTGCTGCCAGCCTCAGCCCTGGCTCTCTGGTCAAGTCAGCTGTCAATAGGCTTCTGCAAATGGGATGCATGTCACAACCCCTCAGGAGGCCAGTAGTGGCCTCTGGCAATGGACCTATTTTGAGGTTTTTTTTTTGTTCATCTGAACAATTTTGCAGCCAAATCCTGTAAACCCCAGGAGGGGATGACTGGATGGTTCCCCATGAGAGAGGGAGCCCCCACCATGCCATTGTAGTTGGTTCCGGAGCTGAGCAGCTAAGTCTTTTGTATCCGGCTCTCAGCCCTTCCCAGGGGCAGGATGTGCATCTATTGGATACCTATATGTGAATGCCATCTAGGCCACCTGATTTGAGGACAGAGGCATTCAGATCACACTCACTACTTGTGGGAAGGGCCCTAGCAGTCCCTAATTTGAGTAGGACTTCCTCTTCCATCCTGTATGTATTGGGTCTCCTGAGATTGGATGAAAGAAAATATTTTGTTGCTTAAAAAAACTTTTTGCAAACCATACCCTAGAGAAGCTCAAGCAGAGAGCCCAGATGGGTTCTGACCTAGCCCCAAAGTTGGCCCAGCTTCTGCATAGCTGGACATGATGACATAAAGAGCCCCTAGTTCCTCCAGTCTGAGCTGCCCCATTAGAGGGAAATGGACTGGGCTCTGCGCCCAGAGGCCAAGCACTGGCTCCTCCTTTCCCACAGAAACACCAGCTTGGCCTCAAAGGCTACAAGATCTAGATGTCTCTGGTTTCAGTCCCTGCTAAGGCCTGGGTGTGGAGCTCCTCTCGGGCTGTGTCTGGATGGCTGTGGGTGGCAGGCAGCCTGGAGTTAGGCAAGTGGCCGGGCCCAGGTGCTCGGCCTACATCTGCCCAGACCTGTATGCAGGAGGGTCAGCCTCCATGGTGAGCACAGGCCAGAAGGCAGAGTAGAGATTGGTGTATCAAATGTTCCAGGTTTAAACAAACAGAGAAAGCTGGAGTCTAGGCATTGGTCAGGAATCCAGCAGGTCAGAACATTCAGGAACAAACAGGGAGGCAGATTCATGAAATCAGACCCAGGCATCACTTGGCTGTTATGGCTGTTTTGTTATCCCAGCCGGACCTGCCTCTCTTGAACCGGCAGGAGCTGGAATCTAAACAAGACTTGTGGGGGGCCTGCAATGAAGGGCCACTGAGGCGGTGGAGGGGGCGTGTGTCTGTGCGCACTCGGGAGGGGTGGAGAGAGAGCAGAGTAATCACTCCTGACCCTGGGCATCCTGGCAACTATCCCAAGTCCCAGCATTCAAACCAGGCTCTTTATTGCCCCAGAGACCCTTTTGCCCCCATCTCTATGCCTTTCTCCTATAAATAGTAAATCTTAGCAAGCTTGACTGACACAAGTACTGTCCCATTAGAAGGCCTTAGAGAACTGTAGAAGCAGATACAATGACAGCAGTGGCACATGCTGGAGGCAAAACAAAACCTAAAAGCAAATCTAAAATATATGTCCGAGCTCTGTATACCAGTAGAGAGAAGTATTGGCCAGATGCCCACAAGATCACAGGATCCTAAAGTCAAAGGGTCCTTACAGTTCAATCCTCTCCCAAGGCACAAAGTCTACCTCTTGCATCCCTAGCATGGTCATGTGGCTACACTTCCAGGACAGGGACACCAGGACTACACATGTAGCCTCTTTTAGGCTTCCTTCCCACACAGTGGGATCTCCCTTATGGTGCTTTGATTTTTAGGTTCTGGTTTGACCTGTGAGCTGGTGTGTTGAGCTGTAGAAGCCTGAAATCATGCTCCTCTTGAGTTTTCGCTATTCCTCATGTGACTCACATCTAGATTTTTGGTATCTTGGCTAGCTACCTCTGAATGAGCTCCTATCCAGAACCTGATGCTTTGGACACATATGTTTGTCAATTCAGCAGATTTCAGTACATTTTGGCCAATGGTTAAGAGCACAAGTTCTGGGATCATTCAATCCTGAGTTCAAGCTTTACTGTTTATTAGCTATGTAGCCTCCAGTAAGTTAGTTAACCTCTCTGAACTTCAGTTTCCTGCTCTATAAAGTGAAGATAAAAATATTAGCCACTTTATAGAGGATTAAATGATAGAATGCATGTAAAAGACCTCCCATAGTGCCTGGCATAAGGTAAGTGCTAGAAATTCTGGCACTACATTGTACTGGTAGATGATGCATGCTGAGTTTGTACTCAACACAGAGCTAAAGTTCTTTTTCACACGCACTATTAACATTTATCCTTATTAAATTTCATTTTGTCAGTTTTAGTTCATTGTCTTAGTCTGTCAACATTGATTCTGTCACCATACAGTAGCTAGTCCATCCATCTCTGAGTCATCTGCAAATCCAATAACATGCTTTTTATATTTTCTCTTGGGCTCTCCCTCCAGTCTGCTGCCAATACATTACTCAAGAGTCTCCAGGCTCTGCTGGTCAACCAGCATTCAAGTTACTCAGCTGTGCTATTGTCCAGCCCATATTGGCTCCTCTGGTTGGGAAATTGTTTCCCATGGAGATTGTGTAGGCTCCAATGAAAAAGTTAGTGTTCAACAACTTTTGTTTAAAAGACCAGGGAAATTATAAAATTGTTTAGAAAGACTTCCAATAAAACAATGGTCAACATAAACTTTGGGCACTTGACTGGGTAAATTTCATTTATCTACAACATTCCTTAATGGGGAAGTATGTAAACCCTCTGCAATGTTGGAAAGTGAGGCGTTATTGCATAGGGTCTTTTGTGTTTTTCCACATGGTTTATACTTCCTCTCTGCTAGAACAGAAACCTCTTAAGATCTAGAGTCACTTCTATAATTTCATATCTTTTTTTAAGCACCTGAGTTCCATAGACAAAAGGCAGTCTAAGCTTTGCACAAAACAAACTCTTAATTCCTGCCAAGCAACAAGTCACCATAAAAATGAGCCACTTCCAGGCACACATTGAGCTGGCAGTGGGAAGCTCAGAAGCGTCATCTGTGAAATTGAAGAGAGCAGAAATTATGCGTTTCATTTTGATCGCCTTCAGGGTGCCCTCAATATCCTATATCACACAGGGTAGATACAAAACTCAGAAAATACTTTTCCAAATGCTGAGTGAGTAACATGAGGGCCAAAGCCACAGTCCCAGAGTCCCACTGATCCTATTACCCACTTGCCTGCATTCATATGGAGGCACACTATGGAAACACCATCAGGAAACATTGCAATCAAGAAACATTAACTGAGGGCCCACATGCAATAGACATCATACTTCCAAGAGGGCGGGAATCTTGGTGGAGAGAGGAGAAGACTGCAGAAAGTTGGTATATCTCATGCATCATTTAAAGGCTAAAGGCATCAGATAGGCTCCAAGGGAAGAGAACACTTTTAGCCAAAGTCTTTGGAGAGGCTTCACCAAAGAGGGTGCTTGGCTAGGATTTTAAAGGTTAAAGAAATGGGGGAGAACTTTTCAGGGAGGAAGAGTGGTCTGAGTCATGGCAAGGAGCTGGGCAAGCACATAGTGGATTTGGGGAGTTACAAGTAAATGCTTTTTCTGGGACAGGAAGCTCCCGCTGATGCCCAGGCTAGCTTTTCCCAGTGAGTGTGGCACAGGCTGGTGCAGGGGTGTGCCAGAGGCTGTGGCTCAGAGTTAACGGACTCACAAAAAGCTCTAACCCATGTCCTCTCTCTTATGGTCATTTGTCTTCTAATCCGAGTTTGATGTCCAGTTAAACAGACTATATTTGGCCTACACTGCTTTCAGTAGCCCAGTTGCTAAATATCACCACAACCACTTGGTCATACAGATAGCATAGGCTCTTTCACCTCCAATAATAAAACTTGCCCCCTGGCTCCACCAGTGTTGTTTGTCTCCAGTCCCAGATAACAACACCTAACCCTTCACTGCCATTCTTCCTTTCCTTCTTGCAAAGTCATGTTCCTTCCCAAACTACTGAAATGGGCAGTTTGATGAAGATCACTGGTGGAGGGAGAGAAACTCATGGTCCAGAACAGCATGTGCAAAGGCTTAGTGCTATGGCGTTGTTCTGGAGGATGAAAAATCTTTTCCTTAAATGCTTTGTGCATCTTCCTTCACCTTGAACCCTTTTTCACTGGGCTGGCATTGACCCAAGCTTGGGGCTGGGGCACAAGCGGACTAACCTCGCTGGATCGGAGGACTCCAAAGAACGGGTAGAGGAAGGCAGGCACCAGGGCTGCAGCTCCGAGAGGCACGGCCTCAGACACCCAGTACACAGCGGTCACGATCAGCACGTACGCACATGAAGCTTCCTGGAAGGGGAAGAAAGTACGTGGTCAGTCACAGGGACAGCTAGTGGCACAGAATCCAGAGGAGACCCAGGGCAGAGACAGCAGGCACCCAGACTCAGAAATGGGTACTGGGACACAGTCCTGGCAGAGTAATGTAGTGGAAATGTGTGGGACCCATACACAGATGTGTGAAGTAATGGCTGCTCCTCAGGTGAACAGATGCCTGCCATGCAATTTGCATTGGTCTCCAACAGGGTGGCTATTAGGCTGTTAGAACATTGTAGCTCTGCTGGTTCCTGAAACTGTGCATGGTTGGGACCAAAACCAACTGCAGTATTCAGGGCTGAGGTCATGTATATAAAGATGGAGCTCCCAGAAGGATATTTTGATGTCAAGTTGATTGGACACTAGAGGTTCTTGGGGTAGCTGAAAGTAGGAATCAATCTATGTGATAGGTTCACATGAGAGGTCTGACATTGTCCCACTTGGGGCCAGCTAATTGCTTGCCATGGGGGGCTGTCCTGTGCATGGTAAGATGTTTAGCAGGATCCTTGGCCTCCACCCACTAGGTATAAAAGTCTCTAGACATTGCCACATGTCCCTTGCAGGCAGAAGGGGAATTGGTGTCCTAGTGTCTGGTTCTTATTGCTCTGGGACTCCATTCTACCTGCTAGACACAGGAGGAAGCATTCTTTTGATAAAGGAAATAAGGAATCCTAGGACCTGGCAGGGAAGGCCTGCAAATATACCAGTTTCCCCGGCCCACCCACTTTGCTGGTTGCAGAGAATAAATTAATGCAATACAGTGGTACCTCGAGATACGAGTTTAATTCGTTCAGTAACCTTGAGGCGTGGGAAACTATGAGATGCTCGAGTCGAGGTAAACTGGTGGGTCGTATGCAGCTGGCCGATCTGCGCAATTACTCCTATCTCAAATGTTGCTTGTATTTCAAAGCAAAAATCGCTCGCTCTACGGCTCGTATCTCAAAAATCTCATGTTAAGGCACTCGTATTTCGAGGTACCACTGTATTCTTATAAAAAAAAATTAACCCTCCTTCATTTTGGCCTCTAGTAATGCTGGCTTCCTGAAATGGTTAATGGTCATTGGCTTATATTGGGAGAGATCACTGTCCAAGGGTCTTAACAATGACCTCAGGGGGCTGCTGTGTAAAAGATCCAAGCTGACTGCGGGTTCCTCAAATTATACATAGTTCTAAACCATCTGGGCTCAGGCTGACTTGCCCTGAATTTGGCTGGTGATCAAGGAACCTGACAAATCTTGTTCTGTTTATTTCTCCTTTGGGTTCAGAACAAGTGTCTTCACACTCTTGCACAAAAGTTTCAAAAGGTCGCCTTGATCGGTGAAGGTCACCAGGAGTGATTAACCCACCATGGCTGGATGGGCCCTTTCTCCCTCCTAACATGCAAGGATTATGGGGTTGGGACTTAGGGAATGGGAACTAATCCCAACAATTGTTGACTGTAACTCCCACTGAGAATTCCTCCGGGGCCAAAAGATCACAGAGAAGTTAAAATTTTTTGGAAGTGCTGATAAGACAACAGAATCACTAGTGGAAAAATAAAAAGGCTCCATTTGGAAAAGAATGCAATTTAGAGAAATACCTCCTTTGTTGTAGATATAAAACTACCCAGAGGAGTTCAAAGCCCTTTAGCCCACTGATGGCTACTTACTCCCAACCTTTTCCTGGGAAGGAGACAGTATGGCCGCTCTTAACTCCAGTTGAAGATAAAGGGGACAGACATCCCTCACTGAGAAATGCTTATGCCTTCCAAAACCTCTAGTCTTTCTTGTCCTGGTTATTTCAGGGCCACAAGGTCAGTGGAGAAGGGGAGACAGACAGACTGAAAATGAGAGACAGAAACTTTCCTTGTGCCAGGACCATTTTGCTTTGAATTAGGAGAATTTGAGTAAGCCGAGGTAAACTTTTTGATTGTAACTGTTGTTAAGAATTAGAATAGGTTACTGGGGCTACCTTCAACCAGCAGTATTAAGAACCTGGCTGTTGTGGCTCAGTGGTTGAGCATCAACCTATGAACCAGGATGTTGTGGTTCCATTCCAGGTCAGGGCACATGCCCAGGCTGCAGGCTTGATCCCCAGAAGGGGCATGCAGGAGACAGCCGATCAATGATTCTCATCGAAATTTCGAACCCTCTCCTCTCTCTAAAATCAATCAATAAAAAGAACTGGATAAAGTACCATCACTGTCACCTGGACTCTCCTTAGAGCAGACAAAAAACCAAGAGACCACGTTCTGAGGGCCTATCCATATATTCCTCACTCAGTTCACCTGTGGAATTTACATAGACTACCTTTTGCTCCTTTTCAACCTCCTCAGAATTTAAGAGTAAGCTTATATTCAGTCACCCCAAAATACCCTGTGAAGTTTGATTACAGAGGTCCTGTGTCCCCACATCTGGCCCATAAATGGTAGGTAGCTCAATGTTTGTTGAACTGAATTAGGCCCCTCTGTTGGCCAACAGCTCTCTGTTATCTAACAGAGAAAACGTTCTGAGAATTCCAGGCCCCTTATCACTGCCACTAGCCAGTAGATTTGTAGGGCATGGCAAGTATTCAGGCTGTGTCTTTAAGGGAAAGTGTTGTCATTTGTGGGGTCTTTTTGCTCCTGTTTACAAATAAGGGAGAGTTCAAAGTGGCATTCCCCCATATCAGATGTTGCCTCTGATGGGCTGGCTTCTTTCCTGGGACCTGCCTCATGGCTGTCTTCGATCCTTTTTCATGCAGTGATATCTACTACCCCAGGGACATCCCATCCAAACCTCACTGGAAGGAGCTTGTGGTCTATGTATTTACCGTCCTAATGATTGGGAGGCCTTTTTGAAATCTACCTTGGGAGTTGGGTGTAACTTTTATCCACCCCCACCCCCACCCCTGAAGCAGGGCTTAGTTATGGAACCTCCTGTCTTGTATCCTCCTCTTCGGTAACATGGTAAACTGAGAATGGGCTCTGGTTTTAGGGAGCTGGACAGGAAAAAGGGAAGTCATTCTAAACCTTCCTAAAATGTAGCTTGTCACTCTGAAGGGCCATCAGAACCACAAATGAGGAGCTGCTATCCAGGCCACTTCTCTTGGCTCCAGGCTTGAGCAAACAAGTCCATTTTTAGAATCTAAAAAATGGGTGCAAGGTAGGAAGAATGGTCACCTCAAGGTGCTTTTCTGTCATTGTAGAGGAAGAAGAGCAGGCCCTTGTTGACACTGTAACACACAGAGAAGTCATCTTTGCAGGCCACACCGGGGTGGTGGCCAGCAGGCTGCATCCAGCTCTCAGGGCATCAGCCACCAGGCTCCATCTAGCTGTCCCAGGAGCTATGGGGCCAACACATCTGCCCTTCTCTTCCCAACTGGCTGGGAAGCTCCGGGGTAGCCCATTTCTATTTCCTTAAGGCCCTGGTCCTTAACTGGGGGTGATGTTTCCCCCTAGGGGATATTTGGTGGTATCTGGAAGCACTATTGGATGTCATAGTGGGGGGACGGGCAGTATGTGTGATTGGCTCCTCGTTGGATGCTACTAATCACCCTACAATGCACAGGACAGCTCCCGACCCCACCCCCAAAATGTCACTAGTGTGGCTATAAGAACCCTGTCCCAACCAAAGGAGAAACCCAGTCTGAAAAAAGGGCCAAGTCAAGAAAGGGCACGTCTATTAGTCTAAGTCCAGCTTTAAAAACATCTCTGCAAAACATATTTCTAGACCTACACAGAACAGAGCTCATCTGTCCTTCCCTTTCTCCCCACACTATCCCGTCCCCCCTCAAATGTATAGCTTATTTTGCCTACTTCAATAATTTATTACATTTTTCATTTTGTGGATGTTTCTTACTAATTATTGGTAACTAAGAAGCTCAAAGACTGGGTCTCAGAATGAAATGTGGGGCGGGGTGGGGGTGGGAGGGCACTGCATCCTACAGTGAGTTCCCCAAGGATGGGGCTGACTTCAGGGAACACAGGGGCACCTGATGCTGCTGTGGAGAAGAGGGCAGTGAGTCTCTGGTTAACATCCCTGTAAACCCATTTGATGCTGAGTAAACAAACAGACGTGAAAAGAAAGGGAAATCGGCCAGGGAGCTGTCAGCAGCCCCCGCCATCTGCTGATCCCAGCCCGGTTTCCATGGGCGTCTCCCTGGCACTCTGGGGCCCTTATTCTACTCAAGATGTAAGCCAGTTTGTTATTAAGAAGAAACATCTTAATCCCCGCTATTAAACTTCATAGCTTAATCTTGGTTACCAAGTGACTCAGGAAGCTGAGTGGAGGGTGCTCTTCCCTCCCACAAACACGATTAACCTCTCGCAGCTTATTTTTCCTAAAGTCTCGGGGGTATTGGTATATGACAGGTGGGGGGAGGCAGAGGAAGAGGGAGGAAAGGGGGCGGGAGGAGAGGGCAAGGAAAGGGAGTCCAGCGATGCTCTGAGAAGCAAGCCAAGTGCAGCGCCAAAGCTGTGGTTCCTCTGTTCCCACAAACGGTCAAAAACTAGGTCATGGTCTAGGGTTGGGGGCGCTTGTTTCTTTTTTATCATGTCATTTGATATTTCTCCTCCAAGGACACAGAGAAGAAAACACAGAGGTTACAAACAATGAAAAGGGGGTGGCAGCGGACCAGGGCAAGATGCTGAGCTCTGCTTTCAATGTGGAGATGAAATGACAAATACTGGTTTTATCAGAGCTGGAGACCTGCCACCAAAGCCGGCTCTGCTGTCTCCCCCCACCCCTCCTCCGTGTCCTCCAGGGCAGGCCTTCCTGCATCCTAGCTGCTCTCCCCCACGGAGGGTCACATGCGAGTCCTGACGGCCACTGGGCGAGGTGGCTTATCGGCACAGGGCCCGCCCTGTGTCAGGAAGGCCACTGATTTGTGGCACATCAGCCCGCTCAGCTGTCCCTCCTCTGGGGCGCGGGGAAGGGGGACTGGGCATGAGATGGGGGCCGGGCATGGCAGTTTTTAGAAGAAAGTATTCCAGCCTCCTCCATTTCTTCAAACCAACAGCAAAACACCTGGAGGAGCTGCCTAAGCGCCCCCTCCCCTCCACACCTCCCTGCTTGACCCCCGCCTGACCCGGTGGGCCTCATGCGGTACTCACGCTGCTGGGGTGGAGCACGGGCAGGGGCAGCAGCAGCAGCGGCACCAGGATGGACAGCAGCAGTTTCCTCGCCCGCAGAAGGCCCTTCAGCAGACCCATCCCGGACCTGCTCGCTCGCTCCCTCGGAGCCCGCTGGGCCGGCCAGATAAATGCCCTCGCGCGTCCAGAAGACTTCTCACACCTCTCTCGGCTTCCCAGAGTCCTGCGTCGTCGTGGGGCAGAACAGGAGGGCAGTTACAGCCCCCGCCGGCACAGAGGGCTGGGCGCCTCGCTCCCGTTTTAGGTGGGATTGGTGAGCATGGTTTCATGCCCAGCCAAAGGGAACCGGGAAGGGATGGTAACCCGAGGCATAGTAGGTTCCCTCTTGGCTGGGTCAGTAATAGAGTAACTTCATTCTAGGGCCAGCAAAGGACCCCTTAGTCAATCAGAATTCCACCTCTTCGGGAGCTGATTGGCCTTGAAGAAGTCATCGAAAGGCTTTAAGAATTTAAAGATACCAAGAGTGCGCCGTGCCCTCCATCACTGTCTTCCTCTGTGGCCTCCTTTGGGGAGTGCCAGTTTCATTTCCTACCTGTGCTCCTTCACTGCACTCCTTCTTGCCTCCAAAAAACCTAGTGCCCCCCCTTTCCTTAAACCAAGGCCCCCCAAGTTTGTCAGCAGAGGATGCAGACTTCAGATGGGGCAGAGCTTCTTTCCTGGCACCTGGCACCTTAACTGGGTTCAAATTTCTTTCCTTCAAATTGACTTCCCACTTATGATTTGCCTTGAGCCCGGGGCCTCTGGAGCAGGAAAAAAAAAAAAAAAAAGTCCCCAGGCATTCCTAGTTGTCACGGGACAAAATCTTCTGGAGAACCACTTCCATTCACCTATAGCAAGCCGGACAGAGGCAGTAGCCCCACCCATTCCCACAATCAGTGCGACTTGATTGGACCCAGCAGGGGCCTGCTGATTCTGCAGAACTTAGGCAACTTGCAAAGCTTATTTTTGTTTCTCAAACATCCTAGGGGCTGGAGTGATGACCATCATCGGAAACCTAATCCCGCTTCCCCAAGCACTGCTTTGTCATAGGGGACACTAGGGCACAGACCTTGCTCTGGGAGGGCCACTGCTGCCTAGTCCGGAGGAGGATGTGTCTGGTGGCAGGGAGAAAAGAAAAGATTAATTCCGGAGACATTTGCCCCAGAGTGCACAGGATTAACCCTTCCAGACTTTCCTGGTGGCAAAGAGTGTTTGATAAAAGTGTCCGAGTCAGCAGACCTTTTTAGGATAGCTGCCTATCTGGAAAAGTCTAGATGCCAGTCTCACCTCAGAGGCCCTGGGTGCCCAGACATCAGTGGTCTTTCTGGCCTGAATAGGTGCTCAAATGCCCTTCTCCGAGGCTTTTTGCCAAAGAAGCAGCAGAAGGCTTCCTTTGGCTGGGCTGCACGGAGAGGGGAGGCCAGGGGCGAAGCTGTCAAGTTCAGGGACAGGGCATCTGCAGCAGGGGGACTCTGAACTTGTGCTGCTTACAGATTGGGAGAAGCTCTTAGCCTTTCTCAGAAATGACAGACGTGTGGATTTGGGGTAAGGGAGGAAGGAAAGAAAGAAAACCCAAACGTTCTGTAACTGATGGTTCTCCGCAGATTGCCTTGATCTGCTGAGCAGAGTCAAGGGCTGTGAAACCCACCTTCCCATGAATTCATGGAATGTAAGGAATGGCATCCCAAGATCGATAGCTCCACCAGTTGGAAATGGTCCTCAGGCTAAAATTAAAGGGACTGGAAAACTGATTCCAGAAAACCAGTTTTTCTGGACTTCTAAGGCAGGGGAGACTGTGGAGGACCTAGGCCCCCTGAGAAATTATCTTTCTGTTACAGGATGGGCTGTGATGGCGTATCTCTTTAAATGCCTGTTAAAGACTATGGCATTTACTACATTTGAACTTTCCTTTTTTGGGATGATTTTGAAACTCAGGCTGGACAATGCCACACGTGTGATGTTTGGTGGCAAATATTAATGAGGCTGGCTAATAATAAATAACTGTGGAAATCAATGTTGCTGTTAAACCCACGAACCACTTCAAGTTTCTGGGTGAGGTAATCTGAGATAACAAACATTCCACTGAGCCTAATAACTCCATCATGACTTATTTATTATACCATTAATGAATATTTGTTAAATAAAATTAGATAAGGTGAGTGACACAGTAAGACCAGTAGTTCTTCAGAAGTCTAGCCACTTTTCAGTTGCAGAAAGCATTTTCCAGAATACAACAGTTAAGAAATGTAAGACAAATACCACCTATTTGAGGTATTGAAAGTAGTCAAACTCTTAGAAATGGAATGTGGAATGGTAGTCGCTAGGGATTGGGGGGACAGGAAAAGGGGAGTTATTGTTCCATATATATCATTTTTTCAGGATGAAAAAGTTCGAGAGATCTGTCACAGAACAATGTGCATACAGTTAATTTTTAACATCTCCATACAGTTAAAAATGGTTCTAATAGTAAATTTGTGTTGTTTTTACTATAATAAAAAAAAAAGTAAGACATCAAAATGGGTTAGGAGGGATGCCATGTAAAATCATTTAACAAGCATTTGATCTTGGACCAGTTTACCTGTGGAAATACCTCTTGACTGACCGCTTATGTGATTCTCTTTCAGCTAGTCAAGGAGAGGTGAGAGAGCAATGACAGCCCGTAGACATTTTCCAAAGTCTTTTGAGTGACGCCAGAGGTAATCATGAGGATGCCAACTATGGGGGAAACTTCCAGAATTTCTAGATCCTCAAATTTCCACTACAAACATCACACCCCTAACTGTTTCATTTATGAGTAAATGTGACTCGGCTGTGTCTGTGGTGTGTGCAGTGTGGCATTACTGAGGCAAAATGGAAGATCCTTTTTCTGTCCAGTCTTCTACTTTCTTGTGCATTGGGCAGTGAGGTCGGTTTTGGGGTGGCGGTCATGAGCATAACAGTTGATTTTATATGTAAATGAAGTCATAGTTATAAAATTTTCTGTGGGTAAACAATTTGTATTCAGACTAAAATAGTGTTGAAGTATCTGGTTACTGAAAATGAAATGTTCACTTGTCTAAAAGAGGTCCTGGCTTTCTCTGTTTCCATATTTTTTGGTCATGTATTGCCACACAAATATGGACCCGGATTAATGAATACAGAAGTGCCTTTACTGTTTTGTTCCAGGGTGAATTAACCACCACTGATTGCTCTCCCTGATCTGGAAACCACCCTCCCACTCACAGGCCCCCTGACTTGGAGCAGCCATGCATAGCATGACAGGGTAACCAGGTGGGTCTTCCCAGCTGGTGACTGAAAGCTCTCAGACCCCCTTCTGATGGGATGGCATCCCAGCATGGGATGCAAGACTGATGGCCAGGGTAGTTATTGTACAGTGCCTAGGGGCTGAGGCCTCTGCTAACCGCCTTTGAATCTCACATCAAGGAGAATTACAGTGAAGGTATATTGTGAGGCTAATCTGCCCTGTGGGCAGTCCCATCCTTGTCTCTACTTTGATCTTTGTTTTCATCAGGCAGTGATATCCAAAGGAGGCTGAAAGCCAGGGTGCTCAGGGTACGATGCGGGCCGAGATAGGGTGCAAATGTCAACCCCAGGGCACCTGGAGAGCTTCAAGAAATGGGGGCAAAGAGAATCAGAATCAAGCCCAAAGAGAGAGCTGCAGAAACACAAACTAAAATTAAAAAAGAGACCAGCAGAGCAACCATGTCAAAGAGAACCGGTAATATTAGGAAGAGGAAAAATGAGCAAAAAAGCCTTTATCATCAGGGTGCATTTGAGGGAGGTGAATGAGCAGTGCCATCAGAGAAGAAGAAGGAGGGGGCATGAGTTATTATCTTCTGCATCTGAGACCATCAGGATGGAAAGCTGTGTTCTTCTCTGCTACCTTCTTCCTGCATTCTAATATTTCTCTAAAAAAATCACGCAGCTGGGCTGCTAGGCAAAGTGCACATGTTCAAAGATTTTAAAGAAGTCCAGACCAGCTTTTGTGATCATCAAACAATTGTTAAATACCCATTTCAAAATCAAATTTAGCCCAATGAATCCTCACTCATTCAAGGACCTGACTACTTGGACATCAGCCTCCAGAACCAGGCTGCAAACCTAGGGGAGGCCAGAGCAATCTCTGAGCAAGTGGGGACTCTTTACTGGGACCCAGATGCTTTGCTCAGCTGAGGCCTCCATCTAGTAACTCTTGTTTAACGCAGAGTTATAACAAGCCCAGCATACTGATTTTGAGGTGGTGGAAGCTAAGAAAGAACAAAATGCAAGAAGCAAGTGATGTTTTTCACAGAGAAAAGAGCACACTTCTCGCCTGTCAGCGAGGAAGGCAGCAGAAGAACTCACCCCGAGACCGAGCTAGCCACGCCTGGGACCTGCCGGGCTGGCACAATAGTCCAGCGGACCTCTCAGGCCTGGGTGCCCTGTTGCACAGTTAGATAAATGACTGGAAATGTCAAGAGTCGAAGAACCTTAGAGATTATGTTCTCCAACTCCTTCTTTTGGATGGTTCAGAGTGACTACATAAAAGCTTAAGGCATTTCATCTGCGTAGTTTCAAAAGATATCAAGTCAATATTGCCAACATGAAAAACTGGCCTTGAAAGGGTAAAATTCTGTCATCTGAAAATCAGTTGTATTTGGAGCAGCAAGTCTGACGATGCTAAGTAATCTGAATTAGGACAGAAAGGCGAGGGCGCGGGGGCCCCTCTTTGCTAGCATGACCTCTCTGCATTAGCTTGGCTTCTCTGTTCAAAGGCAAGGCATGCCGGTTTGTAGTAGACCAGCCCTCAGACAAGAAGAGTCAAGACATACAGGTCAGACAGTTACCCGTTTTCTAACTCCTTCTTCTCAGCGACTTTTAGAAAAATTGAAGAGTATACTCTTGGCTAGCAAAGTACTTATTTGGCTGTCACTCTAGCTTTGTTGTTTTTTACTACAGAACCTGCAGAAAAATGTGCATTTAACTCAGCACCCTGATCTCTTAGGACCAAAGAACTCTGTCCCCCATCTTCCCACCATGCTCAAACCTCTATGATGTCTCCTCCAGCTCTGTCCTCCCTCGTGGGGGTTTGTGGCAGTCACGCAGTGTGGAAGCGGATCTTAGACTCTGCATGTCACCAGGCAAACTGTTCGGCCTCTGGAGGCATCTTGAATGACCACTCCAGCCCTTTCTTCCAGCCCTTTCTTCCGGTTATGACATGAATCAGATGCGCCTGTCAGGAAGCTACCACGGGTAAAGAGCATGGGGCTGAATTATTTTATCTCTGCTACTCTGAGCTGGTGGCATGTGTTTTGTTGCCGGTCTCTATAAATGGAGTAGAGAATGAAGAATTTCTGGATTACTGTGTGTGCTGGGCCCTGCTCTGAGGTCCTGGTGTGGGCCAGCCTCTCAGGCAGACACTCTGGAGCCTGAGGACCGCATCAGGTCATGCCTCAGGGCCTGGAAAAGGCTGAGGAGGGACTGGGCCCAGATGTCCTTCTGATGCCCTTGGGACAGGGCTGTGCGGTAGACCGCATAGGCCAGGGTCAGCGCTGTCCTTTCAAAGTCCTCTTTCTTAAGGATGCCGGGGAGGCTGGAGAGGCTGGCGCTGAGCCGTCGGATGTCCGGGATGCGCTTGGGGATCACATCGTTGCAGATGGTGCGGAAGGCAGAGGCCTTCCTCAGAGAGGCGAGCTCCTCGTCCTTGATGGAGATCTGCAGGTCCGGGCTGATCTCCAGTTCAGCTAGCAGGATCTGGTGAGAGAGGAGGTATGGAAACGCATGAAGCACCTGGGCATTGCTGAGGACGCCATTGCTTTCATTCTCACGCGCCTTCATGTGGGGAGGTCGCTGTGGGAATGGCTTTGGAATCCAAGAGACCTGGGTTCCAGGTTCGACATCCCCACCCACTTGGGTGACTTACTGAACTTCTCTGAGCCTCATTTTCCTCCTCTGTGAAATGGTTAGTAGCAAAAATACTCTACAAGGCTATTGTGGGAAGTAAATGAGACAAATATGGACACCCAGGTACAAACATTGTCCCTGATACAAGGCCACTATTTAATGACTATTTATTATTTCCCATGTCCCAGATGAACCTATTCTTCCCCTTCTCCCTCCCACCCACCGAAGATCTTCTAAATCATGAACTATTTCAGATAATGTTAAGTCAGAAGCTGGGGATTGAAGGACGCAGAGAACGGTGCTAGGAATGAAGTGGGATCCTGTGATTTGTCCTCACTTCTCAGTTGTTCTTTACGAGTGGGGGTGGGGCCTGCCACAGGCATCCCTTGCTCAGGGCTGGGCTCACATCAGGACCCAGTAAACACCTCTTGGACTCAGGGTTCTAACATGTGTCTGCTTCCAGCCCCCACTCCATCCATCTCCATGCTACTGTCTTTCTCAAAGGGACCTGTGCTGTGATCCCATGTTCAAGACTCGGTGCAGCTAGGCATTTCCCAGTGAGTTCCCCGGGGTAGGGCCTGGCTGCCACAGGCTGACTCTTTCTAAGCCGGAGAGTTCTGGAACATGGAGGATGCCATGGAGGGGAGTTTTGGAGATCACTGTATCCCTCACTTCACACTTGAGGAGATCCAGGCCCAGATTCGCCGTGGCTGACGCAAGGTCACATGGCTGATGAGTGGCAAGACCAGAACTGAAGCTCAGACCTTGAGCCTGGAATTTTACCACTGAATCGGATCAAGGGGCCTTGGGAAATTTACCCGGGATTTGGAGAAGCGGGTCTGAGTGGTGAAGATGAGGGGCGGAGGAAGAGAGCCTGTGGGGTGCCCAGGTGGTCAGAAACTGGGCTCACAGTAGGCAGTTACCTGGGACAGGGCCCCACCAGACAAGTGGCGTGGCATTGCCTGAACCCCATGAGGAGTCCTGCCTCCTGGCATTGACTCTGCTGCTAGGGTGCTGGGAGTGGCACCCGGGGGCCCAACCTAGATCTCTAATTTTGTCTCCAGTGACCTCCTAATGCCGTCACTCCGTTTGGCAGGTGGGAAGGGAGAGGAGATACCAGGAAGACCTTACTCTGGGATGGCCACGATTTGATGGCCCCACACAGGAGTCTAGGCCAGTCCCCAAGGCAGCAGGGGCCAGTCAATTTTCAGGGGCTCAGGTCATTCCTCCAATCAACAGAAAAGTTGCAATGCCTTTGGGGTGATGTGGCCACTTGCGCCTCTGCCTACCTCGTAGAGCAGTTCTACTTCCTCCAGGGAGCGCTGCAGGACGGGGTTCAAGGGCATTGAGGACGATCTCTTCGGCCGATGGGCAGCAGGGAACAGCACGGCTGCAAGAAACAAAAGAAGAGGCTCCAGCAGCTGTGCCCTTGGCCTTCGCCTCCGTAACCTTGAGGTCAGCCAGCCGGTCCTGAACGTGACGGACTGGAAGCTGTGGTGTCAATGAGCGGGAGAGGTGACAGGCAGTTCTGATGTGTCCCGGAAGCTCCCTGGCTTGTCAGATATTCCTTTTTCAAACCGGTGATTTCAAACATGGCCGCTCATCAGAACCATCCCAGAAAGCTTGGGAAAATATGGGCTGTCCGCAAAAATGTATACACACACTCTGAATAATTACAAAGGCAGTGTTTATACATTTCATTTTCAAAGTTGAGCCATCAGCTGTTCAAGTATGTATACATTTTTTTGGACACCCTGTATGTAGTGACAAAGGTCAGCAAAAATAGGCTTATGGTTGTTTGTGTGGAGAAAGACATGCAGTTCATGATTATTGCAATAATAGCCTTTTTACCACTGTGGATCAACTACTCACAACTGTAAACCTACTTTTGCCCACCTCTCTATGTCGAGGGAACTTATGTTAAAATCAAACAGAAATGAGCAAACAACAAACCCCTTCACATTGAACAAATGAGTCCCCTAATAATACTGTTCTCTGAGAGTGATGACATTTTAGCGCCTGATCAGAATGAAGTGCTGGTTTAGATTGAGAACCCTTCTCATCAGAGGATCAGCCTTCTGGCTATTCCCCAGCCTCTAAAATACAGCTGCCAAGAATCTGGACACAGGTGACAAAGGAAAGGAAGAGAGCTGCCTGAGACCCTGGCAGGGGGCTCTAGAGGAGTGTGGAGCCGGGCTCAGGGTTGCCCCCAAGGACCAGCTGACTTAGAAATACATGTGGGACAAAGTCAATGACTCGCTAATGCTGTTTCTTTGGGCTTGCATTTAGAAACAGTAGCTGGAGGAGGATGGATGGGCTGCTACGGGTAGGAGGGTGGGGAGAACTAGGACCTTCTGAGGCCAAGTGAAGAAGGAGACAGGGTGTTACAGAGTGTAGAAATAAGCATTATACATTGCAATTCTCTGGGTCGTATCAGGCCGGGAGCAGACAGCCGTGCCTACCCCTGCAGCCCCATGATTGCCAAGCCTGCTGCTAGCTGATAGAAAAAGGCACAGGTTCTTGCGCCTAAGGTAACTGGGACCAGGGTGATACGTCAAATATTAAATCATTAGTCAGATCCCCCTTAATCTTAGATGACTCTTCTTCCTGCTGCCATGTGCTGCCTTCCAAAATAACTACTTAAGCCCTGACAGGGTTTGAACCACCAACACATCAATTAAAAGCAAAACATAGAGAGATTTTGGTTAAATCTTGTATGATGGAAGATGCTCCCAAATGCATAAGTGAGGAAGTAAGATTCTCTATATGGCATGGTACCTTGAGTCCAAGAGCAGTAAATGAACACATGGTACCACTTGAGGAGTTTATATCTAGGAAGCACTTAAAATAAATCATGTCATTTAAAAAAAGGAAGAAAAAGGTACAGTTTCTCCAAGACACTGGATTGGGATCTCCCAGAAACCTGAGGGTCTGAGGTAAGTAGCGCCCCCTGAAGTTGGGCAAAGCACAATTTGCATCACCATGCATGCCAGCTCTGCTTCTTGATACTGGTGTCCTGGGGCCATCAAGAACGGGCCCATTGACGTCCAGGGTACTGTGTTAAAGAAGGCAGGGAGCTGCTATAAGCAACTTAAAAAAAATTGATCCGAAGTAATAAAAATGAAGCATCTTTTTTTAAAAACATATTTTATTGATTTTTTTACAGAGAGGAAGAGAGAGGGATAGAGAGTTAGAAACATCGATGAGAGAAAAACATCGATCAGCTGCCTCCTGCTCACCTCCTACTGGGGATGTGCCGGCAACCAAGGTACATGCCCTTGATTGGAATCGAACCTGGGACCTTTCAGTCCACAGGCTGACGCTCTATCCATTGAGCCAAACTGGTCTTGGCAAAACATCTTTGATATAGAGACATTTCCTGAAAGACTCACTGGTAGGAATCTCCCTGGGAAGAGCTGGTTGGTGGAGTACTCTGTAATATTGCTTTCTCTGTATTCATCTATTATCTGTACCGCAAGTTCCTCTTGGATTATGATGAAGATGGTTGTAGGGTTCTGCCTCCAGCAGATCCTGGCAGGCTTCCAGGCCAAGCGGTAGACGCCGCTCTTGGCGGAGGAAACCCATGCACTGGGGAAGCCTTGCCTGGCAGTGACCTCTGCTCCCTCAGACCACTATGGGAAGGAGCCATGACCAGAGCAGTATTTGCTAGCCTCACGTTTTGGCAGAATTTGTTCTCATTGCCAGAAAGCTGGCCATTTCCTCTCAGAATCAGAGACTTAGGGCTTCGCCTCTGTTTGCTCAGTGCCTCTGCCTGTAATTTTGGGTGGAGCTCAGGAGAGTGAGGTGGCTCCTAGGCAATGGGTCCAAAACCTTGACTGCATGTTAACATCATGCAAGGGCTTTAAAATCTACTGGTGCCGGCCTCACTGGTTTGGCTCAGGGGATAGAGCGTCGGCCTGCAGTCTGAAAGGTTCCGGGTCTGATTCCAATTCAGGACATGTACCTTGTTGCAGGCTCCTTCCTGGCCCAGCCAATCGATGTGTTTCTCTCACATCACTATTTCCCTCTCTCTTCCTCTCTCTAAAAATCAATGGAAAAATACCTGGGTTGAGGATTAAAAAGAACAAAATACTGGTGCCATGTCCCTGCTCCATAGGTTCTGATTTAATCGAATGAGCATGCAACTGGGACAGTGAGATTTGGGGAAGCTTCCTAGGGGCTTTCAATGGCAGCCACGGTGAGAACCAGCAGGTGCTTACCCGAGGCCGCGAGAAAGGTGGTGCCACTCTCAGGGGAGCCCAGTGACTCCCAGCCTTGACTGTACATTAGACTCACCTGGGAGTTTTGAAAAACCCAAATGCCACGGCCACCTCTCAGGCCCTTTCACGAGCGTCTCTGGGGTGGATGTAGGCATCGGGATGTTTTAGGGCTCCCAGGTGATTATAACGGGAGGCAGGGTTGATAACCATTGGGCGATCTAGATCCACAGCCAAGAACACGGCGCCCAAATGCAAAGCTCACTTCCATCGGAGGCTTTGCAGGCTCATCTGAAGAGATCAAGGTAAAGTAGAGACACAAGAGGGTGTGTGCTCCAACTCTTGCTTTCTCGTTGGTGGGAGATGACACCAGGACGAGAGCTGGTCCAAGACCACTATGTGCCCTGTTTCTGGGTACTTCTCCCATGAAAGTGTGATGAACTCTCTTCTCAAGATAGGATCTGAGAGCAACTTTACTTCTTTAATTCCTCTTCCGGCATTCTCTTACTGTGACATTAAAGGTACTGGTTGCCTTAAAAACATTTCTACCAGGCAGGTGAAGGGGATGGTGCGGGGGGCGGGCAGGAGGGATGCATGTCCCAGCACCGAGCTTTCTGCTGCCTGTCAGTCAGACTCGGGGGCTGCCTCTGGGAAGGTTATTCACCGGCTAGACCTGCCTTTCGTCACTCATTCATTTCCCTGGGGACAGTGGCACTCCAACATGCTCACCTAGGGCCGCCTGGTCTTCAAAGAGGTGGGAAGGAAATACCCCCTGATTCAAAGCGGAGGTTCATCATGGAACATTGTTTCCAGTAGCTCTTGTTCTCATGGTTTCAAAATAAGGACAGAGTTTGGGGAAGACTGTGAGAAATAGTTCCGCCTCTAGACCAGCCAGGGGAGGGGCAATTGCTTCAGAAAGTATGTGGGGAGCATAGGAATCTGCCCGCCCTCCTCTCACTCCCAGCCAGTGCCCCTCCCTCCTGCAAGCACCCCGGCATGGCTGCAGCAGTTTGGACTGCGTGTGGCAGGCAGGGGCCTCTGGCCCCCACGGGCGGGCAGCAGAGGTGCAGCGAGCTCTGGGCGGGCATCCCAGCGCTGCCCGGGCCTCCCTCCTCAGCAGTGGGACAGGGTAACTTCATCTCCACTGGGCATGCCGCAGGCTGGCTGCTCCACGTCCAAACATTCAGGTACAATGTTAACCTACAGTCACTCCCGGTGTTTTTGCCCGTAAAGGTGACGTCTGGACTATGCCAGAATGTAAGTGACCGAAGCAAAGGCTGGCCAGCTCCCAGAGGTGTGCGTGCAAAGCTTTAAACTACACTGGCCCCCGCCTGGCAAGAAAAACAGCCCTGTTCTAGGAAGCCTTTCTGTGAGCCCGGCGCACACCAGTTCCTCCTCTGTCCCTGTGGTGTCTGCGTCCATCCTACACATCGCACACCTGCTGGCAATCGCCGGCCTTACACTTGACCTTGGTGACTGTGACTCGGTAGCTGGGCTCTGAGAGCAGGCTCACTGCCTATATTTTGAAATGATTTATGAAAAACCCAACTATTAAAAAAAAAAAAAAGGCAACAACCAAGCACAACATCCCTTCCATGCATGCTTTGCTGGGTTTGCTTCCTTTCCCTTCCGTCCCATCTCCCAAATTTATGGAGGTCATTTTAGGCTCAGCTCCTCCTCACTGTCACCTTTGGGCAGCACAGTCTTTGCAGGGCTGAAAGGAGGAGACCTGAGTGCTTCCCTCAGCTGCCATCTCCTCTGAGTGAGGAGAGAGAGGGGACAGGCTGGGGAGACCAGGGCCTGTTTTGTCAAAACCACTGACTTTGTGTACTTTTTTGGTGTAAACGGGCCAGTTTTTTTCTTTCTTCTCCACTCAGTGCTCCACACCCAGCCCAGTCTCCAGCGATTTCTTCGGGATGTGATTGTGCCAGGAGGGCCACATAGTGTGTCCAGAGGATGTGAAGATTCCCAGTCTCCCCGCATGATGTCTCACACACTGCTGGCCTTGGGGTAGGGCTGTGAGCTACCCCTCCCCCACTGCCTCCTGCACTCCCTGCACAGCTGAGCCTTAGGGAGAAATTGAGTGGTTACGATACTGTTAGACCAATGGTCGGCAAACTCATTAGTCAACAGAGCCTAATATCAACAGTACAATGATTGAAATTTCTTTTGAGAGCCAAATTTTTTAAACTTAAACGTCTTCTAACGCCATTTCTTCAAAATAGACTCGTCCAGGCGGTGGTATTTTGTGGAAGAGCCACACTCAAGGAGCCAAGGAGCCAAGGAGCTGCATGTGGCTCACGAGCCTCGTTTTGATGACCATTGTGTTAGACAGACCAGCACAGAAAAAATGATTCATTCGTTGAAGGTTATGCCACATGCACTGAATTAGTGCAGAAATTGGACCCAGACAGGCAGGAACCATGTTCTGTCCATGTTTTCTGTGGAAAGACACATTTGGACTCAGACCGAAGTTGTTAAATCATGGAGCTTGGACATAATAGCTCTCAAGCCTATTGGGTGTCCATCAGTGTGCTTTGTGCTTTCCATGTGCACCTTGGGAGGTAAGTATCCTGTCCCGTGCAGAGATGATACTGGAGGTTCAGATGGTCCGAGGCCATCTGATTTGCTTGCTCTAGGGCTGAAATAAAAACTCAGATCTAACCACTCGCCAATAAGTGAACAAGGTTATCTTTTGGTAGGCACATCTTCCCAAAGACTGGGTGTTCCTCAGTTCTGAATCACTTCAGGAGGGATAATATTCATGGTGAATGAATGAATGGATATGGGATGTAACATATTCTCAAACGAAGCACACATATTAAAAAACCTCTAACTTTGATTTATAATGTGCTCGGCAAGGTCAAATGCCTACAGCCCTGTGATCACACCCTGACACATATCCTCCCCTCCTCTGCCCCTCTTTGCTCTTCTGCAATCACTTGGCATAAAGCACCGGTGTGCCTGAACGTGGCTTCAGGAAAACACACGCATGGTCTCACTTGCAGTTCATTGTTATTCTCTCGCACGGGCCCTGACATGCTTCCGACCATTCATCCCATTTCTCGCTCCATTTCACTGTGATATAGACGATAATTTCACCCCATCTGCTTCCTCCTTAAACCAGTCACCTGCCTCTTGCCCAGATACCGACTTTTCTTCTGTGACTGTGGGCACACTGTCTAGAGCCAACTTTTCTGCAAGTGTGAAGTCTCTAAGAAAACTGTTGCTCACCTGTGCACCCTTCTCTCCTATATGGTTCCTTTTCCCTCTCCACTGAATCTTTCACATCAACATGGAAACGTGTTACACCTTCAATTAAAAAAAATCCTGCCTCTCTGTCTGCTCTTCCTCCCCACCCTCCTCGCAGATTGCAGAGTTCTGGCCTCATCTGGGGGCGTCTCCTCTTCAAACCTCACTTCCCTACTGACTTTCAGCTTATTCTTTCCAGGCCAGGCTTTTATATATGCACCTGCCTACAGGATTCCCAGGCCAATCCTAGCCCCCAACACACACACATGTGAATCTCCTAATTCTCTGCCATCCATCTCTCTCAGTTGCTCGGTCCCAAAACCTGGAAGCTGTCCTTGACTTTTTCTTTGAACATTTTGAATCTAACTAATCAGCGAGTCTTGTTGGCTCTACCTTCCAAATAGATCTGGAATCTGGCTACTTCTTGTCACATCCTTGCTAGTTCCCTGGTCCAAGCCTTCAGCACCTCTCCTATTGGTGCCTCTGCTTCCATCTTTGGCTCCCACCCTCATTCTGTTCTTAACACAGCAGCTAAAGTGATTCTGTGCAAACATAGGTCAGATGTCACTCCTCTGCCCAGAACCCTCGATGGCTTCCTAAAGTTCTTCAGATGCCACCCGGTGACTTTTCACTGTGTGCTTCGTTTGAGACTATGTTACATCCCATATCCATTCATTCATTCACCATGAATATTACCCCTCCTGAAGTGATTCATTGCGTCTGAACTCATCTGCTACTCTCCCTGCTCACAGCCCCAGCCATAGGCCTTCTCACTGCTCCTTGAGCCCCAGGCATGCTTCTGCCCAGGCCTTGGCACTTCTGTTCCCTCGGCCTGGAACACCCATGTTTCCTTCAGGTCTTCAGACATCGCCTCAGAGAGCCCTCCCTGACTACCTTATTTAAAATTATAGTCCTGGCTACCCTCTAACCTGTCGCTACTTTATTGCCATTTGACAAACCAGATGTTTTATTTCTATATGTGTCTGTTTTCCATCACTAGAATATCAGCTCTACCAAGGGGTGTTGTCCCTTTTGGTCACTGCATTCCCAGTGCCCAGCTTCCTGCCCACGACTGTTTGTTGAATGAATAAACGACTCCATAGAAACACATGAACGATCTTTGCCCCTAAACTCCATTCTTGTCCAACCGCGTGCTTCACTAAGTCTTTCTCTTTCTAACAGGGTGATTTTAGGACTTAGGCGCAGTTCCAGGTCCTGGCTGCCTTTCAGAGAGCAGATGTGGCCTCCTGGCCAGGAGGAGCTGCTGTCCATGTCTCAGGCAAGGTGGGCACCGTCCCCACGCCTTAGCCCTCCAAGTCCTCTTGCTCAGACGCATGGGCCGAAGCTTCCCTAAAGGAAGGAGCCTGTTTTGACTTGGAGCCCGGCCTTCCCTTTGGTTTTTTATAATCTGGGGTAAAAACCGCCTCTTCTTCCCACCCCAAGGGGTTCAGTGTACAGGAGCCGGAGCCGTATCCAGGCTCCCAAGGGTCCCTCAGAGTGCACCCTGCGCTTGTGCCGGGCTTGCTGGCAGGGACGCCAAACACAGCCATATTGTTAATGAATCAGCGGGAGCCGCGCTATGGAAAAGGCAGTGGGTGTGGACGGGAAAGGCTCTGGTTTTTAAAAGATCGTTTGCCAGATCCTACTGAGGTCATTTACGTGCTGCTCCCGGGCCAGGCCTTTAGAAACAGCGATCTTCTGAGCGAGCTGGGCTCCTGGCCCGGCGCCGGGGTCGGGAGGGAGGGCTCCTGGAAGGGCTCCTGTGAGCCGGCTCCTGGGCTCCCCGCGGCCAGACGGTCCCACCGCCCCGGGGGCCTCGGGCTGCAGAGAAGGACGGGAGGGTGAGTGACGGCCAGACTCTGAAGCAGAGGGGGTGGGGCGTCGGGATCGCTGCGGGGAGATCTGGGCACATTCCCGCCTCGCCTCGCTCAGTTTCCTGGCCCGTCTGTCCACCTGTCCGTCTGTCGGTGGTCGGCATAGCACCTGCTCCGGGAGTCAGCGGGGCTCGCTATGCTCCTCTTCGTCCGGCAGCACTTCTAGACACTGACCTCAGGCCCTTGGCCCCACTCCTGATGCAAACTCACACAGCACAACGATGGACACCCGCGAGTGACAAATCCCGCCACACTCCGGGGCTGCCCTGCCCAGTGACACTGCTGCAAAAAGGAGTCATTTGCCAAACCGGTTTGGCTCAGTGGGTAGAGCATCAGCTGCGGACTGAAAGGTCCCAGGTTCGATTCCGGTCAAGGGCATGTACCTTGGTTGCGGGCACATCCCCAGTAGGGGGCGTGCAGGAGGCAGCTGATCGATGTTTCGCTCATCGATATTTCTAACTCTCTATTCCTCTCCCTTCCTCTCTGTAAAAAATCAATAAAAATATATATTAAAAAGGAATAATTTGCCTGAAGGTGTGGCTCAGTGGTTGAGCATTGACCCGATGAACCAAGAGGTCACGGGTGGATTTCAGGTCAGGGCACAGGTCTGGATTTTGGGCTTGATCCCCAGTGGGGGGTGTGCAGGAGGATGCCAATCAATGATTCTCTCAGCTTTGGTGTTTTTTTCTCTCTCTCTCTTCCTCTCCCTTCCTCTCTGAAATCAATAAAAAATATTTTAAAAAGAGAAATAATTTATATATTTAATAAACACAAATATTTACATGGTAATGAATGCATAGATTTTTTTTTTTCTCAAAGACTGGCTAGTGGTCTCCAGCCCCCACAAGCATTCTCCGGCAGGAGCTGGGGCTGCTGGGACTTGGGCCAGGTGTGTCCAGTTCCCAGTTGGCCATGCTCACCACAGGTGAGTCATTTGGTCTTAATCATGTTGGCATGGCTGGAACGGCGACCTGGGCGTGGAAAGCTACCTCCTAGGGCCGAATCTTAGAGAGCGCTTCTTAGGGGAATGACCGGTAAGAAAAGGGATGTTCTGACAACAGGGTGTGTTCCCATTGGGTTTATCTCTACTGTCTACACGTGGGTGGGGTGGAGGGAGAGGTAGGAGTGGGAGAGGGCACAGGCCGGTGGCGGAGAGGAGGTGGGGGAGGGGGAAGGTTGGGGTGGGGTTATTGGAGGAGGTGGATCTTACCGGGGGTGGTCACCCTGAGACTGTTTTCAAAGGGAATTAGGCCTGGATTTGTGGTGGGAGGATGAAGGTGAAGGTGAAGGAATAGTAAGTACATCTGGAAAAATTGTTTACATTTGGGTGTGACTTTCATCACGTCTTTCTAAACCTGATGGCAATTGTGTATTCTTTTTATAAGTCGGAAAAAAATGTAAAAAGTGAAGAAAGATCCACTATGTGGAAGACTTTTGCTGAGGGCTGGAGGACTCCATATCGTTTGTTGACTGTGCACTGACGTGTCCACTAATCTAGTGCTTAGCATCAGCTGCCTCTCCCAGCCTCTCGCCTCTCGGCCTCTGGCCTATCTGTCGCTGCCCCGCTTCCTGCTTGTTTTGTTATTGGGCAGCCCTTCTCCAGGGAGGACTGGGTGGGGCCAGAGTAGTTGCTCCCAGTATGTTGCTATAAAACTATTGAGAATTTCAAGCTTTTTTTTTTTAAATGAAGTTATTTCATTTTTAAGTGGCTAACATTTATATAGTGCTTCATTGTTTACAAACGTTTTATTTACATTTTTAATCTGAGTCTCACAATAACACAGTGAAGGTAAGTTTTGGTATTGTTGCTCTGGTACCTGTTAGTGAACAAAAGCTCAGAGAGGCCAAGACACTTGGCAGAAATCACACAGCCCCATTAGAGGCAGATCCCAGATCTGTGAGTTCCTTGTGGGGTAGCCTGTGATGTGGTTAACAAGCCTGTTACAAACCAAATCATCTCATCGGGCTTTCTAATAGCTTTGAGTGGATTTTATCATCTTTTTTATAGGCTAATTAGGAAAGGCCCCCACTGTCACATAGGGAGAGTGGCAGGACATAATTCCAATGTCTCTTTGCTCTCTATTTCCAAGTGTTGCCCCAAAGTTTGTGCACATGATGAGCAGGGCAGTGTGTGTGTGTGTGTGTGTGTGTGTATGTGTGTGTAGTGGTCTTACCGGAAATAAAGGAAAATGTTACATTAAATACTGGCCCCAAGGCAACACTCATTTTAGAGAACTGGCAAGTCCCTAATCTCAGGCATAAAAATGAGGGAATAAAGCCCCAAATAAGTGCAGTGCCCACCCTCCTCCATTCCAGGGCCATCTGCTCTGTGCCAGGCTCTGCCCCCTGACACTCTCCTTGGGACCTGGGAGGCTCATCTTTACCCCGGTGCCAGTCTTCAGCTTCGTTTGGATCTCTCAAGACACCTATGAGCCTGACTCTTCCCAGTTCTTTCTGGGCGAGAGACCTTAGTTGACTTCAGGGAGGGGACAGGCAGATTTGAGTTCAAACAGGCTGAGTGGTCAATGCTCTTGGTCCCTCGCTTCCTAACAGTGATAAACTCCCACTGGCTGGGGGTGTTGTCACCGTGAGCCACCTGGAGCTGGTCCTGGGCATAGAGAAGAGGTGGCATGTGGCTGAGAAGGGCTGGGGCTGGTGGGGGCAGCAGGCAGGTAGACGCAAGCATGCTGAAGACTTTCCCTTCCTCTCTTGCCACTGGGCTTGCTCTACCTGGCTGCAGAGAGTGTCCACTTCCAGCCAGGCTCCCCAGATAGCATCTGTCACCCACACGCCCAGGTGTTAGTGTATCACACCTGGACACCTGCTCTCTGCACGCCTGCCCAGGGCAGCAGCCTGGGGGAGGGGAGCTCAAGGGGGTCTGAGAGGGATGCCTTCTGCATTCCCACCTTGGCCAAGTCCCCTCAGCACTTTGATTTCCTTCATTGTCATGTCCTCCATCACCTCCCAATACCTGCTAACTTGTCAAGAAGCACAAAGCCATCCCCAGAGATGAGATTAAGGGGGAAATGGGGTTTCTAATCCCACCAATTCCTAGTTGTATTTAAAAAAGAACGATGAGCATCAGACAGATAATAAAAAGCAACTCACCCCTGCTCCACCTGTGGGACACGGTGGCCTGAGCATCGTAACACAGCAGCAGCAGCAGCAGCGTCTTCCAACACATCTTCTCCACACAGGTGAGGAGTCGCCTCAAACCCAGTGGGACCCCAGGAGCTACAGGTGTGCCCGTCCAGGTCCTCCTGGGAGCCGGTACAGTTCTTCCCGCCTTTCCCTTTCCCAAAGAGCCGATGCCCACTCCCACCTCAGAGGGTGGAGGCAGAGGCTGCCTCCTGGGGGCACGGGCGGGGGACCTGTCTACCCGACTCTCTCTGGGATTGGGGGACTGGGCGGCCACAGAGAGACTCTGTTTTTGAGCACATCTGGAGTGACTCACGGGGCATGTGATCTCCTTGGCAGTGGGCTGGATAAATATAAATCTGTACTTGAGTTCCATGTGTTGGATGCACCCACTGGAATTTTTCTTTAACAAACAGACTCGTGGAACTTGTTAGAGAGCCCGGCGAAGAACTGGCTGCTGTCCCTGTCCACACACATACCAGAGCCAGGGCGAGGGCTGCAGCGGGAGCCGGGAGGCTTCTCCTGGACGCTAGGCTGAGCTGGGCTGCGGAGCCCAGAGTTGCCTTGAGGACAGCAAAGTCATTATAGTGTCTGAGCTGAGTGTCGCGTCCTTCCTGGAGCCAGACCTGGAGATGATGGCACCTTCAGCCAGAGCTAGAGCCTTCCCCAGGGTCTGCAGGGATGGGAGTTGGCAGGTTGTGAGGAGCAGAATGGAGAGAGGCTGGTCATGCATAGGTGTTGTATGTGCAGGTAAAGGTCCAGGGGCCCATGAGCGATCCCTTTCTCCCTTCGCATTCATGACATCCTGCTTTCTGGGCTGTGTCCAGACCTAGGACCAAACCACTTCGATTCTCCCAAGCAAAATGGTAGTGTTTTTCCATGATAATTTTTTGGTATTTCATTAATCAACAAATTAATTATTTTGTATTGAGATATAATTGACATATAACATGGTGCAAGTTTAAGGTGTGCAATGTGTTTTGATATGTGCATATATTTGCAATGTGCTCGTCAGTGTAGTGTTAGCAAACACCTATCACATCACAGGGTTGTCATTTCTTTTTTGAGGTAACAACATTTAAGATTGATGTTCATTTTCAAAGCACCACCATAGACACCTTGTTTTTGTCCACTCCCTCACCTTGTCTGAAATCACAGATGTGGGATGCTACAGCTTGAAGATGGTGAACCTTGGGGATTTCCAGCCTATGGAGGTGCTGCCCAGCATGACTAGGCCACTCCTCTTTTATCTGGTACAAAAAGTTGCTTGGAAAAAAAAAAAGTGACTGGCCCGGCCAGCATGGTTCAGTGGTTAAGTGTTGACCTATGAACCAGAAGGTTACAGTTAGATTCCTGGTCAGGGCACATGCCCAGGTTGTAGGCTTGATCCCCATAGAGAGATGTGCAGGAGGCAGCCAATCAATGATCCTCTATCATCACTGATGTTTCTGTTTCTATCTCCCTTCCTCTCTGAAATAAAAAAAAAAATATATTTTAAAACATGACTATAAAATTTGAAAACCGTTGATTTCTAGCAGCTTGGTGCACAGATTCATACACCAGTGCAGTCCCTCGGTCTGGCCTGAGCCCTCTCACAATCCGGGATCCTTTGGGGGATGTTGGAGAGCTGGTTTTGGCCTGATCTCTGCAGGCCAGGCCGAGGGACCCCACTAGTGCCCAAGTCTGTGCACTAGGCCTCTAGTATGCACATAAGATCTTTGGTTAATCTCTTTCGTCCTTCCCCCTTGCCCTTTCCCTCTGAGATTCATAGGCTATTCAATGTTTCCATGCCTGTGCATTGAGAGTCTGCCCCCGGGTGGTCAGTGCATTTCATAGCTACAAGTCAAAGGGTCCAGTGGTTGGACACTTAGCAAATTAGCCTTTTATATATATACATAGCTAATGGGTGTTAATTTTTCCAGGCTCTGTGCTCAGTGCTCTCTTTTGTTAATTGACTTAATACACCAAGCTCTGAGATCAGCACTGGATAGTACTCTTCACTTGGAGTATAACATGAGCCATGTTAAAAAGAGTAAAAAGCAACAATTAAATTAATTGTAATAATATATTTTATTCAAATCAACATATTCAAAATATTATCCTTTTTCCTAGTGATCATATAAGTATTAAAGTGATACTTTCTATTCTTTTTTTAATGCTAAGTCTTTGAAATCCAGTGTGCTTTTCACCTAGAGCACAACTCAGTTCAGACCAGCCACTTTCCAAGTACTTAATAGCCACAAGTGGCCAGTGACTACCACGTGCATGCAGCAGCGCAGGGCTGGAAGGTGACAGGGCAGGCTCTAAAGCCAGACTGCTTGCTTGTCTTGTATCCTGGCCCTACCTCTTACCAGCTGTGGGATCTTGGCTGAGTTCCTTAATCTCTTTTTGCCTTGATTTTCCTTAACTAGAGAATGGGGATAATAATAGTTTCTTCTTCATAGGGTTGTTGTGAAGAATCAATGAATTCATATGTATATAGTGCTGAGAACTAATATACCTGGCACATACATGTGTGTGCTACATACACAGGAAGAGAAAGGCTCAGAGGGGCTAAATAATCTGCCCAAGGTCACCCAGCTAGTAAGTGATAGTGCTGGGCTTTTAACCCAGGTCTATGCAAGTCCATAGTCTGCATGCAGACCTGCCTTGAAGCTTCACATTTGGGAACTGCTTAGTGGAGTGCTGGCAAACCAGTTCTGGAGGGGCAGAGGGATTTGTAGCATTTGCCAATGTTCCTGGTGAAAATACTTCCGCCATGGCTGATTTCACGCTATGGTTTAACAAATAGCTTTCAAACTTCTTGAATAATTTAATAATTGGCTCTCTGGAAGCCACTCCCTTTACTCACAAGGTCAGTCCTACTGGCTCTGATGACTCCTCTGCCTTGGTTGTGTTCTCTTTTTGTAGTTCCTTTTATAAAAATGACCTTTAAACATTTTTATTCTTATTATTTATTATTTTTTTCCAGTTTCATTGAGATATAATTGACATATAACATTGATTTGATACATGGTATATATTGTGCAATGATTACCACAATAAGTTTAGCTAACATTCATCACCTCACATAGTTACACATTTTTTTCTTGTAATGAAAATTTAAGTTCTACTCTCTTAGCAACTTCAAATATACAATACATTATTATTACCTATAGTCACCGTGCTATGTATTACACCCACAGAAGTTATTAATCTTATAACTCCAACTTTGTATCCTTTGACCTCCTTTACCCATTCCCCCCATCTCCTGCCCCTGCAGCCACCTATCTGTTCCCTGTTTTTATGAGTTTGTTGTTTGATGGGTTCTACATGTAAGTGTTTGCCTTTCTCTTCTCACTTATTTCACTTAGCATAATGTCCTCCAGGTTCATTCAGGTTGTTATTAATGCAAAATTTCCTTCTTTTATATGACTGAATAATATTCTACTGTATATGTGTGTGTGTGTGTGTGTGTGTGTGTGTGTGTGTGTGTGTGTATTTATCACATTTTCCTTATCCATTCATCCATTGCTAGAAACTTAAGTTGCTTCCATATATTGGCTATTATAAACAAAGCTGCAATAAACATGAGGGTGTATGTGTCTCTTCAGGAAAGTGATTTTGATTCCTTTGAATATATACCCAGAAGTGGAATTGCTGGATTATATGATAGTTCCATTTTTAATTTTTTGAAGGACCTCCAGACTGTTTTCTGTAGTGGGTGCACCAATCTGCGTCCCCACCAGCAGTGCCCAAGGGTTACCTTGGTCCTCATTCTCGCCAACACTTGTCTCTTGTCATTTGGTGATAGTCATTCCAACAGATGTGAGGTGATACCTCACTGGGGCTTTGATTTGCATTTCCCTGATGATGACTGATGTTGGACATCTTTTCATGTACCTGTTGGCCATTGTACATCTTCCTCAGAAAAATGTCTATTCAGCTTCTCTGCCCATTCTTTAAACCAGACTGTATTTGCTATTGGGTCATATGAGTTCTCCATATGTTTTGGATATTAATTCCTTTCAGATATGATTTGCCAACATTTTCTCCCATTCTGTAAGTGGTCTTTTCATTTTATTGCCTTTGCTGTGCAGTGTACTTCTTGTTTAAACCTGAAAGTATTGCCCAGAGGACCTAGCATGTGCCGGGGTGCCCTGTAGGTGCCCACAGAACTTGTACTGATTGGTGCTGAAGCTGAGAAAGCTCCCAGTTCCCCACACTTTTGCCAGAACCCCAATGAGTAAAGAAGGAGCTGAGAGGGGAAGATGGATCTGACTTGCCGGTCCCTGGGGAAACCCGGACCAGAAATCACAGTTTTGGCTCCAGACTTGGACTCTTTCAGCTGAGGCTCAAATCATCAAAACGTCACCCACTACATACTGAGCTGGATGCAGGCTAGGAACAAATGTGTTTGTAACTAATTTCATTTAATAAGATGATAAGCCAGGCTGTCTCTCCCACCACTGCAGCTTGGCAGCCAGAGACAAATGTCTACAGTTCTCAAAGAATCTTGGGAAACCCTGATGTGCACTGATGTTTTTTTCTTTCTCTCTCCGTGTTTTTCTTGTTCTTGCTGAAATTCTACGCACTCAAATGGAAAGCGCTGTCTTTTGTAACAGATCATAGTAAAATCATGGTGGTGGAGCTTTCCAGACCTAATGATTATTTAAAAAATATGTTAGTGGGGGGAGTGCTACTTAAGGCAACAGTTTTCAAACTCATTTTCACCTCTGAACTCTCACTGAGCCTACGTGCATCTCTCTCATCAACAAAAATAATTTTCCAGCTTAGTTATGTCTACCATTTACTGAGTTCTGACCTTACTTTATTTCATTCAATTTTCATGGCAATTTTGTTCAGGGGGTGCTATAACAGAGTCCATGTTGCATCTGACCAAGTGAAGCTTAGAAAGGATAACTAACTGCTAAATGATAAACACAGCCATATACAGCCTGCAGGGGCTGAGATGAACACAGAGTGCCAATAAAGCTTCTTCTACACACTGGAAGCCTGATGCAGTCGATGGGGTGCTGGGCTGGCCCCACATAATAGTTAGAGGTGTGTGTAGGGGGAAGATTCTTAATAACAATAGGTGTGGGGGGAACATTCTGTTCATTCTGAGGGCTCCAGCACTGAAGTGGAATAGTCAACACCCATTTGTTTGGCCTCTGCTCATCCATTCATCTAGTTTATGAACATCTTGTCTGTGCCAGGCAACAGGTATATCCAGCCAAATAAGACATAGAGTTCCTGCCATCTAGAATCATTATTCTAATGCCACACCTATTTAAATGCATAATGTTAGATTTAATGATGAGAGATCTTATGTAGGAAATGAGAGGGGAGAGGTAAGAGGAAGCCTTCTTGGAGGGATTGACATATGTTTTAATTTTTTAGGGATGAGTTGGATTTAGATTGTGGGAGAGGGATGGGGCAATCTGAAAAATGGCACAGAGGGGAGAGACAACTTGATGTATATGAAGAAATAAAAGTGATTTGGCCCCGTGGGAAGGTCAAGGATGAGCCAAGCAGCAGTGGAAGGCAGGCTGGTGGGAAGCAGAGCCAGTAGTGGAGAGCCTTGTGTACCACACTTGGACCAAAACCAACTGGGAGGAGGGAGTCATGGAGGGCTGCCATCAGGGAACTGAAATGTTGGCCTTCTGGTGGCTGGGTCATTGAGGGTGGATTTGACAAGGTAGAAATTGCTCCAGGAGGGAACAGATGCCAAGTTCCAGGAAAGATGGTAAGGACCTGAATCAGGGAAGGAGCTAGTGGTGAAGGACAGGAGGAGCTGAGAGTGGGAGAGAGGGAGCAGACAAGAAGTTCCAGGGTGTCCCCAGCTGAGATTGAGCACAGAAGGAGGAGGCTCTGGTTTCATGGACATTGTGACTTCAGGGCTAGAGATACTGAGTCTGAGGTGTGTGCCCCATGTCGCTGTTCCCTGGTTTCTATGGTGGTTGCTCCCTGCTATGCCCTCTGTGACCTGCTGCTTCTCTTTACTTGATGGCCTGGGATGGCTTCCTGCTCTCTAATGTGATTGCTTTGCATCTGGGTTTTCTGTGATTTGCAGCTGTGGGGATGGGAGACAGTAAATTATTTTTTTGAGAGAAGCATCATTCATGGATGGATTGGGATATGAATGACAATAGATCCCCCACTGGAGGACACTGTGACTTAACTCTTCTGGGTCTTCTTTCTTAGCTCAGAGGGGAGTCTTCAGATCCCTTCTTTATCTGGCTGACTTCATTCATTCTTCACATTCTGTCAGATGTCCCTTTTTTTGGTCTCCCTGATCAGAGAGACTCCCCCAATTAAGCATGTGCATAGCACTTCGAACTTATGCTTTGTATCTCATCCCAGCTGCAATTTAACTTTGTGATATTGTCATTAAGCCTATTAAACTATAGACTGTAAGCCCCATGGAGGCAGGGATTATGCTAATTTTGCTCACCATTGTATCCCTAGTACCTTCTGGCACTTGGTAAGTGCTCTACCAGCAAAGCAGTCAGACAATAGGGCTCTGGATCAAGGTCCCAGCAGGAAACTGGTGGCACATTCTAAAAGGAAATCAGAAAGATTCTAATGAAGGGACTATCTATCAAGGAGTGAAAGGGTTAAGGGACCAGTCCAGGGACTAGCACTGGACTAGCCAGGGTAGGAGGTTACTACTTGTTATAGATTACAATCTGTCGCTCCAAGAAGATATTTTGAAGCTCTAACCTCCAGTTCCCATGAATGTGATTTTTCTTTTTTGAAATAGGGTCTTGGCAGATGCAATCAAGTTGAGATGAGGTCATTAGGGTGGGCCCCCATCTGATGTGACTGGTGTCCTTATAAGAAGAGAAGAGGAGACACAGACAGAGAAGATAGCCATGGGATGCTGGAGATGAGATTGGAGAGATGCACCTATAGGCCAAGGACACCAAATTTGTTGGCAATTACCAGAAGCTAGGAGAGGCAAGGAAGGATCCTCCCCCATGTGTTTCAGAGACAGCCTAGTAATGCCAACACTTTCATTTCACTCTCTGGTCTCCAGATCTGTGAGGCAATAGAATTTTGCTCTAAGCTACCCGATATGTAGCACTTTGTCCCAGCAGCCTGAGAAGATTAATATACCACTCCTGGGCCTGAAGGGATGGGTGTGGGGGAGCGTATGGTGGGGGAGTGACCTGTCCAAAGTGGTTTGTAGCAGAGAGGCCACCTGCCAGGAGCTGTGGCCCAGGTGTGAGAATGCAACTCTGGCCCAGCAGGAAGCAAACGGAAATAAATGCCTTGATCTCTCCTCTCTCCCAGTTTCTTCTAATTTTTCCATTTGCTGCCTTCCATTAGCCCAAGTCTTGTGATAGCCACAGGGCAAGAGAGTTTGGTGAAAAGGCCTATAAAAGTCAGCCTCTTAAAAAAAGAGAGGGGGCAGGGGAAGAAGTCAGTCTCTTAGTACAGAGTAGAGTGGCCAAGGGGGAGAGATCTGGAGGGCATGCAGAGTGGATCCCAACCAGCAGGAAAGTATAATACTGAATGAATGGATGGATGAATGGGAGCATGACGGAGACAGACCTCCAAGTTAATTCTCGTTGCTAGTTTGGAACCAGACAATTTTTCTGGCACTGCTCTGTTTCCTGAGAAGAGAAGAGAGGAGTCATGGGTTTTTGTTTCTTAATAGAACTTTTGTCCTCGCTTCAAGCTCTGCCTCTGGCTCAGTACCCAGCTCTTCACCCCGTGAAGCCTCCCTCTTTATGTAGCCAGCACCTTTGGGCTGGATTCTATTTTAAGGCTGCAAGTGAGGTAATTGGTCCGACAACAGACACAGCTGTAATTATAACGTGCCAGCCTCCAAAGCAGAAAAGTCATCGGCCCTCAAGGGTGGCCAACATAAATGACTCAGTAATTCATACACACGTGTGCCAGGCCAGGCCAGGACATCCTCCTGTAATGTGGAGGGCCACTGTGTAGAGGGTTTGGGGGAAGGCCGGTGAGGAGGAACATTTGGATTAATTCAGCTCCTGTGGCGATCGATGTGCGGCCTCAACATCCAGCCATTGCCAGCTCTGCTAGTCAGATCAGTAATTCAGGGGACTAAGTGTTAGGCCCACCAGCTGAACAGAATGGACCAGATCATTCCTCTAGTGGAAACACTGTCTGGAGCAGGCTGCCCTGGCAAAGTCTGTGAAGCTGGTTTGCATGTCACTAAAACATCTGCAGTGCAATCAGCTTAGCTGTTTGGCTTTGTAGAGGCGAAGTGGCTGCTTACTCCCGTTCCAAAGCAGGTCCCTAGTCTAGGGGAGGCCAGAGAAAAAGAGCCTGGGTTTTTGTTTGTTTGTTTGTTTTTGTTTTTAATATATTTTATTGATTTTTCACAGAGAGGAAGGGAGAGGGATAGAAAGTTAGAAACATCGATGAGAGAGAGAGACATCGATCAGCTGCCTCCTGCCCGTCCCCTACTGGGGATATGCCCACAACTAATGTACATGCCCTTGACCGGAATAAAACCTGGGACCTTTCAGTCCACAGGCTGATGCTCTATCCACTGAGTCAAACCGGTTTCGGCAAGAGCCTGGTTTTGCTTGACTGGTCTAGCCTGCAAGTTTTGTATTTTGCAAATCAAAAATAACCAATTGAGACTGGGTTTTAAATTTTATATTTGGTTGTAGAAACAGGACATAGCACATGTAGAGACTTAGATAAATTTTAGTTATTCCCATCTATCCCTCAGACTTTTGAACTTTAGTGATGATGCTATTCATTTGTCTCAGAATTAATTCTGCTGAATTCAGACAACAAACAGTCACAGGAGTCTTTCATGTGCAAGCCACTGTGGCGAAACGTAAGTGGTGGCACCTCCTTTGAGGTGTTACTATTTTTCCTTTCTTTAGCAAACAGAACGCCAATCTGTTTCTGCAGAAACAGAACTAAATGGGTACCTCAGCCCAGAAGTGGAGACTCCTCACTTACTGAGCAGATATAAGGCAGGCGGGAGACCTGGAGAAAAGCTGCAAAATGATTTCTTGGAGAATCTTCTTTTGGGATGAAAAACTCTAGGGAGGAAGTGTCTAATTTGCACAAGGAGTCCCAGGGTGTTCTGGGAGGGAAGGACTGGATATTCATTTTATTAGTGAAGATTTTCAAGATTATGCTGCTTTAACAAAGAATCCCAAAGTTTCAGTGGCTTACAGCAACTTTAGCAGCAGCAACAACAAAAGTTGGTTTGTCACTGAGGCAGTGTAGCCATCATGAGTAGGCCATGGCTTGACTCCATGTTGTTTTCATTCTGGCACCCTGGCTAGTGGAGCAGTTTCTATAGGAAGCCCTGTTTGGTCATCATAGCAGAGGGGAAAACGTCATATATATCATACTTTGGTTCTTACAGTTTCTGCTCCAAAGTGATATACATCCCACACTTCAATTCCCCCCATATTTAAATAACTAAAACAAGCCCTGGGCAATCCCTGAGTTTAGCAGGGCAGGGTTGTATAATTCTCCCCTAGGATGAAAAAATGGAATTTTTGGTGAACATTAATACAGCCTACACATGTACTTTCCTCCTGAGGTTCAGAATTAAAGCGATCTGTTGGGATTGGCAGCAGGCTGGCTCTAACCAGTCGCAGGGTTGGGCAGCAGAACCTCAAAATGAAGTTACCAGGAAGTCTGAAGTAGGTAGATAGATAGGTAAATAGATAGATAGATAAATAGATGAGTTATCTGATGGATCCACCTGACTGATACAGAAGGGAAGGGGCAATGGCTCTGATCCATGAGGTGCTTGCTGGAGCCCATCTTGATCCAGTTCTTCTGGGGTTGGTTCACCCTGGGAAGTAGCTGAAGGAATCTTGGGGGGAGAAGCTCAGACTTGGGTCTAGCTTTCTTTTTTTTTTTTTTTTAATTAATTTTTATTAATTTTTTATACATATCTCCCCATTGCCCCCCCTCCCTCCCAGGCATACCCCGACCCCCCAGTGTCTGTGATCATTGGTTATGTTTATAAGCATGCATACAAGTCCTTTGATTGATCACTTATTTACCTCACCTAACTTTAATCTTTCTGCTATAATTTCACAGTCTGTTTGATGCTTTATGATTTTTGTCCTCCTGAGAATTATCAGTCTACTCCCTTTCTGTGCTCCTGATTCTATTATATTCACCAGTTTATTCTGTTGATCAGATTTTTAATTCACTTAATTTTTAGATTCACTTGTTGACAGATGTGTATTTGTTGTTCATAATTTTTTGTCTTTTACCTTTTTCTTCTTCCTCTTCTAAAAGGGTACCTTTCAGCATTTCATATAATACTGGTTTGGAGTTGATGAACTCCTTTAGCTTTTTCTTCTCTGTGAAGGTCTTTATCTGCCCTTCAATTCTGAATGATAGCTTTGCTGGATAGATTATTCTTGGTTGTAGGTTCTTGTTCATCACGTTGAATATTTCTTGCCACTCCCGTCTGGCCTGCATCGTTTCTGTTGAGAAATCAGCTGACAGTCGTAAGGGTGCTCCCTTGTAGGTAATAAACTGTTTTTCTCTTGCTGCTTTTAATATTCTCTCTTTGTCTTTTGCTCTTGGCATTTTAATTATGATGTGTCTTGGTGTAGTCCTCTTTGGGTTCCTTTTCTTTGGGGTTCTGTGTGCTTCCTCGACTTGTAAGTCTATTTCTTTTACCAGATGTGGGAAGTTTTCAGTCATTATTTCTTTAAACAGGTTTTCAGTATCTTGCTCTCTCTCTTCTTCTGGCACCCCCACAATTCTGATGTTGGTACGCTTGAAGCTGTCCCAGAGGCTCCTTACATTATGTTCACATTTTTGGATTCTTTTCTCTTCTTGCTTTTCCAGTTGAATGTTTTCTGCTTCTTTATATTTCAAATTTTTGACTTGATCCTTGCCTTTCTCTAGTCTGCTGTTAGTACTCTGCGTAATAGTTTTCATTTCAGTCAGTGTATTTATTATCTTCTCTTGGGTCTCACTAAATTTATCCATCTTTTCTAGCATATTCTTGCAAAACCTTATAAGCGTGGTTTTGAACTCTATATCCAGTCGTTTTTTTTCCTCCATTTCTTTTGCTTGTAATCCCTTCCCTTGTCTCGGCATTTTCACTGTGCTGGGGAAACTTCTGTGCTGGATTCAGCCGCAGAAGCCTCTGCTAAGCTTGGGAGGGTGGAGTCTCAGGGCTTAAGGGACCGCCTTGCCTTCCAGTCGGCCCCGCCCTCCACGGCCCCTGAGTCTCACGTGACTGGGTAATGGCTGGAGTGGTCCTTGTGCGCTCGCGCACCCGCAGCGCCTCCAACCGCTGCCTTTCCGGCTCCCCTGCGAACCAGGACCACACGAGTCTAGGTCCCCAGGGTTTCGCCCAAAACAGGGGCTCAGTGGACTCAGAAGCGGCGCAGTTGGGAGGGTCTGTCTCCCGCCCACTCGCGAAAGCCAGCGGCACAATCAGCAATCCGTCCTCCGCGTGGTGCCGTGCGCGACCGGACCTCCGATCCTTTGCAACTCCCCTAAATTTCCGTGCACCTCTCCCTTTTCACAGTCCAAACTCCCCCCGTATGAGTTTCGGCTGGATCTGGGGTTTAGTGTCGTAAGAGAAGGGGTTCAATGCCGTTGGGAGTCTCCGTTTCCCTCCCGCCAGAGAAAGCCAGCCCGGTACTCCGGCACCCGCTCTCTCAGCGCGCGCGTCTCCGTACCTCAGCTTTTTGCAGCTCCTCTGTGTCTCCGTGAGCCCCTCTCTTTCCCTCTAGTTGTAGAACTTCCACTCAGCCAGCTTTCCTGTGGTTCTAGATGATGTCCGTTCTGTCTTTTAGTTGTAGTTTTGAAATTGTTGTGCGAGGCAGCAGTATAGGTGTTTACCTATGCCGCCATCTTGGATTCTCCTCGGGTCTAGCTTTCTTGACTGAGCATAACCTTGAGGGATCACTGCTGTGGCTTCCAGGCGACACGTTGTCTATCTTGACTACACAAGAGAGGGAAACTTCCCTCCAGCTGCCAGCCTGCCACTGCTGCTGGCCAGCCAGAGAGGACTAAACAAGACCTGGGCCCTCCCCCAAACTTCTAATTTTCTTTGCATTTTCTCTCCATTTCCTACCTACATACTAATACCTACATATCATATATCTTTGGATATATAAAGGCAAAGGAGTTGGGGCCTTGGAAATAGGACAGAATTTTCAGCTACTATCAATTCCAGGACTCAGAGTATGCTGTTGGTACTAGGAACTGTAAAGGGAATCATTTAAGTCACATAAAAATGTGTAAGTCACAGTTCCTGAAAGAATTATGACCTAGAAGGCCAAGACATAGAATTTAGAAAAACTCACAATCAAGGCAATATTTAATAAGTGCAATAGGTATTAAATATGAGAGACAGAGAATCTTTCAATTTGTCAGTCCACTGAATGTTGAGGATACCTTTTACAGCAGTGAGGCTGACCCTGGCTGATATCCTGTGTGTGTGTGTGTGTATGTGTGTGTGTGTGGTGTCGGAGGTGAGAGTGGGCATCAGATGGGTAGAGGTGGAGGTGGTGGTGGGGCGATTCCACAAGACATTTCTCAGGATAGAAAGTTCTCTCTCCGTGTCATTGGCTTGATTCCACAGAAGGAGAAGACATTGCTGGGACTTCATGGAGGAAGTGGTTGGTGTCCCTGCCAGTTAAATCCCATTATCTCCCCCGAACTCTTGCCTAGAAAGGGTTGATGAATAGATGTGAGCATTCAGGATGAAGCTGTAACTTACAGTAAGTGGCGAGTCCACTCTGCTCAGAGCCAGTGGGTGGCTGGGCTGGGAACCCAGGAGACAGGGCCAGGGCGGAGTTGGAGGTGCCTGCTCCCAGCAGGCATCAGGAGCAGAGGCTAGTTATGCAGAGAATTTCCTGCCTCTGCAATCCCAATGCCAATAACCACAACTTAGCAAATTCACCTCCTGACCACTTTTGGTGAATTTTCAAAAAATACCTCAGAAGCTCTTTCAGGCTTGTCCTTAAAATCCAAACTCAGTCCAGGGCTGGTTTCACTTCTAAATCAGATTTTGGTAAATAACTGACAACTAGTTTCATTTCAACAGATTTCAAAATGGAAGAACTTTTTCTTTCCCTCCGAATTTAGAAATGCTGGGGGAAAGAATTTGTTCTTAAAAGAATGAGAGGTGGGTGGAGAGTTGGGGAGAGGTTAGAAAAATACCTTGGTGTTTGGGTGGTGCGGTTGGAGCCAGTGCTGACCAGGGGCTGGGATGGGGCTGATGGGTGGGATGGGGCTGTCAGGAGCTGATTATACAGGGTGTTGTCATTTACAAAAAAGGGTGAGACCAGCTTAAGGAAAGGAACAAGAAGGAGTCAATTAACAGACAGGCACCAGTCCTGCCTGTTGTGAGGATGAACGAGGTGAGCTCAGAGACCTCCACCTGCTCACTAGGGTCCCAGGGAACAGTTCACCCCCTATCTGGGTGGGAGGTGGGAAGTGTGTGTTTTGATTCGAAGGAGCTGGAAAAACAGGGGTGCATTAGGCCAGCTGGTATAGATAAAGTATTCCTGGGGTACACTTGGGGTAATTTGAGGGACAAGCAATGCCTAAGGGAGGAGGGATATAGGCATTTGAATGGCTTGAGTAAAGTCTATTTAGTTGCAACATCTACATCTGGTCTTCCTCTTCCCTTTTCTTGTGAACTTATAATCAAGAGTGGCAATCAATGGACAGAACTAATTAGGACAGAGAGGAGGATAGGAAGGGTGTGGAGGAAAGGAGAGGTCAAGGGCTGAGCTAGGAGGGATGAAGACTGAGAGAGAATGGGATGAAACTTGTGTTATCGCCCTCACTTCCCAGGTATACCCCATATCCCTACAACAGGGTCCTGTGTGAGGATGGAGGACTTCATTGGTTGGTACCCATGATTGATGTGAGGTAACACACTAGTAATAATTCAGTCCATTAGGGGTTCATATCTTAATTTCTTTATTAAAGAAATGTTAAGGCAAAGTTTTCTTAAAGTATGTATCATTCAAATGACTGTCCCAATCTTTTCTTTGTATGCCCAGGAGGAGCAGAAAAGACCCGTTCTCTGGTTAAATGAATGCCTGACTCTATGATGGAGTTTGTGCATTGCAATTGGACTCACAAGGTACATGGCTCCATTGGAGCGAGGGTTAGATCAAATAAAAGAAGGAGTGAGAATGAGTGGTAGGAATTCACTTAAGCATTTGTAAACTCCATCTGATGGGAGTGTGTCAGAGACCTGGTTGATAGTCCCACTGTGAGCCTTACTCTTTCTCACATATTTCAAGGGAGAAACTGCTTTTGCTTTCTGTGGAGGACAGAAGAATTGGCTGAAGTAGATATATTTATTGATGTCGCATTCCTGCTGACCTCTTTCAAGTTGCTTACAGCGTGTAGAACAGAAAAGCATCTTTTCTTCAAGCATAGATGTCATCTGCCCAGCCGATGTGGCAAAGTGATTGAGCATTGACCCATGAACCAGGAGGTTACGGCTTGACTCCAGGTCAGGGCACATGCCCGGGTTGTGGGCTTAATCCCCAACGTGGGGCCTGCAGGAGGCAGCCAATCAATGATTCTCTCTCATTGATATTTCTGTCTCTTTCTCCCTCTCACTCCCTCTCTCTGAAATAAATAAAAACATAGAAAAGAAAAGAACAGACATCTGCCTAAGAGAAATAGGTGGGTTTCTTGTATGTGAGCAAGATCTCTAGTCTTCGTTGGTGAACCCACAGGTGCAGGAGTCGCATCCCTTTTTATAGGACTCTGCTCTGCAATTTAGAGAAAACATTGTCATTACTCCGTGTGCACGTAGGTGATTGATGGCAGCTCTTAGAGAAAGAGTTGATTTAGAGGATGTTGTGGCTGAAAGGATATTTGAGATCATCTGGCACCTCTTTCTCATTATGCTGTAACCTTCTGAGGGTGACTTTCATTAAAGTTTGTTTGAATGTTAAAGGACAAAATCCAACTGAATAAATCTGAAGATCTAATTGACATTTGTAAGCGATTAATGAATTGGGCAGCATCCCATCTAGCAATTAGAAGGCTGCTTAGAGGGGTGTACAATATGGGAGGTTTTTAGGCAGAGGGTGGGACTAGGAAGTGAAAAGAGTGGAAGGCACCTTCTCTTAGGGCAAGGCAGGGTCTATCAGGCAGATTGCCTCACAAGTGTTGGTCAGGAAATTCTGGGCTAGTTGGTTTAAAATTCCATTCCTTGGAGAGGCTAAAACTGCAGTTATGTTAGTTATTAAGTTTGGTTTGTTGAGGTGACTTAAAAAAAGTGACTCCATTTTGGCCTTTTTGTATGTTTATTTGTTTGTTTATTTATTAACAGAATACAAATTAAAATAGGCACACGAAACTAACAAAAAGATCAAATAAAGAGAATAGCCCCAAACTGAAAACAATGTAAATATCTACCAATAGGAAGGATAAGCAAAAGTGTGCTTTGTTCATACAATGGAATATTATCTATAGATGTAAAAGGCTAAGTGACTGTCCGACCAGTACCTATGACATGCAATGACCACCAGGGGGCAGACATTCAACATAGGAGCTGCTGGGCTGTGGTGACTTGGCAGCTGCGGTTCTTGGATAATGCAACTCGGAACCAGAGAGGAGGGAGCCCGATTCCGGGGTGCATCACTGGAAAACCATCCTTTGGCAATCCAGGACCGGATGTTGGAGAGCTGGTTTTGGCCCAATTGTCACAGGCCAGGCTGAGGGATCCCACCTATCAGAGGGACCCCACTCATTTTGCAGATGCCCTTTGAGCCACTTGTACCCCCCAAGGTTTGGCCAGCCTAGAGGGACCACGGGAGGTTGGTTCCAGGGAGTGTCAGCCAGTCTCCCCCAGTCCCGCCCTGCCGGCCACCTTCTAATTAATTTCTTTTCAATATGCACCAATCTGTGCCCTTGGGCACTGGTCCAGCAATAAAAAAAGAATAATTTACTGGTACAACATGGATGAGCCTAAAAACATTATATTGAGCAAAATAATATGATGTTATATAAAGTTGGAGAATAGGCAAGACTACAGTATGATGGTAGAAGTAAAAAGAGTGGTTAATTCTTTTAAAAAATTTTAATTTAGTTATTGTCAGTATTACTGATGTCTCTTTTTTAAAAAAATTAAATCTTTATTATTCAGATTATTACATTTGTTTCTCTTTTTTCCCCTCCATAGATCCCCTCCACCTGGCTCCCACCCTTCCCTCTATCCTTACCTCCCTCCCATTGACCTCATCCATAGGTGTATGATTTTTGTCCAGTCTCTCCCTGTACTCCCCTCACCCCTTTCTCCCTGAGAATTATCAGTCCACTCCCTTTCTGTGCTGCTGATTCTATTATATTCACCAGTTTATTCTGTTGATCAAATTTTTAATTCACTTAATTTTTAGATTCACTTGTTGATCGATACATATTTGTTGTTCATAATCTTTTATCTTTTACCTTTTTCCTCTTCTAAAAGAGTAGCTTTCAGCATTTCATATAATACTGGTTTGGAGTTGATGAACTCCTTTAGCTTTTTCTTTCTTTCTTTTTTTTTATTGTGTTACATGTATACATTGTGGGGGGGGGGGGGGGGGGGGGGGGGGGGGGGGGGGGGGGG
>JAAGEH010000307.1:50722729-50775609 GCA_011751065.1 Lasiurus cinereus | reverse complement strand
CATACCCCAACCCCCCAGTGTCTATGTTGATTGGTTATGCTTATATGCATAGATACAAGTCCTTTGATTTATCTCTTATCTACCCTACCTCTCCTTAATCTTCCTGCTATAATTTGACAGTCTGTTTGATGCTTTACTGCCTCTGTATCTATCATTACTGATGTCTCTTATTCCCTCTCCTTTACTTAGCTTCCACCCCACCCCAGGCCTTCAAAAAGTGGCTAATTCTTGGGGAGGTGGCTATTAACTGGAACAAAGCATGAAAGAACTTTCTAGAAGGATGGAAATGCTTTATCTTTTGTGGTGCATCGTGTATGTGTGTGTGTGTGTGTGTGTGTGTGTATGTGTGTGTATGTGTGTGTGTGAGACTGAGCTGTATACTTAAAGGTTGTATTTTTTTTTTAATATATATTCCATTGATTTTTTACAGAGAGAAAGGGAGAGGGACAGAAAGCCAGAAACATTGATTAGCTGCCTCCTGCACACCTCCTGCTGGGGATGTGCCCACAACCAAGGCACATGCTCCTGACCGGAATCAAACCTGGGACCCTTGAGTCTTCAGGCCGATGCTCTATCCACTGAGCCAAACCAGTTTTGGCAAGCATTGTACATTTTACTGAAAGTAAATTAGATCAGAAAAAGAAAACCCAAACCAAAACCCAACAACAAGCTCACAGAACGGGCAATAGGTGGTTAATGAAGCAAATTTAGTAGTAAGTAACACAAATAGAAGCCCCCTTGTCTCACAGTTTAAGTAACTTGGCCATGGGCATGTTACTCAGTGTCTCTGAATTTCAGTTTTTCTTCTATTAAAAATAAAGAGAGGACCCATTTGTTCATTGCACACAGACTCTGCCACGTCAGATGGCACTGGCCTCACAGTGGAAAGGACACAGAGACTCCAATTACAGACCTTGATGCTATTCTGCCGGCACAGTGAGCCCAGGAACACAGAAATAAATGTAGCTGCCAATGCCAGCTCTGCTCAACTCCCTTTTCCTGCCTTTCTGGTTCCAGCCAGCACCAGGGAGCATTGAAAAGACCTTATGTTCAGGCCCAGACGGCACCTCCCCACCTCCTGCAGGGCCTTGCTTCTCTTGCGCTCCAAAGCTGCTCTTGTCCTCAACCCATTGACCCTAAAGGCTCCTTGTGTTTGGTGAATGAGTTTGATTTACTCGATTTTTCCTTCTGACACAGGGAGGTGGACATGTTAGTGGCTCTTGTTTGCTGATGGGAAAACGTAGGTTCTGAGGCAGAGGCGACCTAACTGGAGGTGCTGGGCCAGAGGCCACCCTTCCCCTCCCTGATTTATACTCAGGATCGATGCAGGGGAAACGAGCTCATCTGAAGTAAATAGTTCTTGCCCAAGGCTTTCTGCTCTCAGGAGCAGGGTTCAGTGAAAGCACAAATATTGGCCCAATAAAACCATAGTTTCTTAAACAGAAAGTTGTTTGGAGGTCAGAGACTCTAGTTTTACTTTATAGGTGAAAAAACTTAAACCTAGAGGGTGAAGTAACTGACAAAAGCCAATCAATGACATTAAGAACACCAACCAGTAGCTGCATGGACTCAAATTCCTCAGCCAATCAGATAGAACTGACCACATCATATTTGTCCCCCAGGCCCGGGTTCTCCAGCCTTGGGACTATTCATAATTTGCTGTGGGGCACTGTCCTCTGCATTGCAGGATGTTCAGTGATATCCCTGGCCTCTACCCACTAGATACTATTAGCACCCCTCACCCCAATTGTGACAACCAAAAATGACCCCAGACATTGCCAAATGTCCCTTGGGGGACAAAATCGCCCCTGGTTTGAGAAACCAAGATAACAGCATAGGTAAACACCTAAATTGCTGCCTCTCACAACAATTTCAAAACTACAACTAAAAGACAAAAGGGACATCATCCAGAACCACAGGAAGGCAGGCTGAGTGGAAATTCTACAACTAGAAGGAAGAAGAAAAGCACACTGAGACTCAAAGGAGCTGTGGAAGGCAGAGGTATGGAGGTGTGCACACAAAGAGGGCTGTCAACTGAGTATGCGGCTAGCTTTCTCAAGCGGGAGCAAGACAAAAGCTCCTGACTGCTCTGAACTCAAGTTCTGGGTGAGACTCTATAGACCCAGAGTCATGCAGGGGACAAACTGGACTGTCTGACAGTGGGGAACTTGAGGGCGGGGCTTTCTCTCAGAGGTGCTTGCAGTGATTACCACAGGACACAGAGAACCAGGGGCCTCTAAGAGTAGGGCTGACGCGAAGCCATTGTTGTTTGCTCTGCCCCACCCAAGTTGAGCACAGAAGCTTTTGCATATGAAGTGCCTGGTGCTTTGAATTCTAATCTCACCTAACAAACTGCAGCTGAGTCAGTGAGACCCAGAAAATTCAAGAGAAGTCCAAAGGCCCCACAGCAGTTTGCATTGTTTCACAGCTGGGCCTCATCTGAGCACCTCCAAAACCCAAACAAAGTGGAGGAATCTGTAGATCTCTCCGAGGCTCCTGCTGGTTGGCCTCCTGCAGAGGCTAAATTAGCACCTCCTTGGAGATCCAAGAGCCAGTGTTGTACCCAGGGGTCAGAATGGAACCATCCAGATTACAACTCCTCAGATCCATAAGGGACACACTCTTATCTCATAAGGCTGTCTCTAGCACAGAAGTTCTCCCATGGTAGACACAGCTGATCCTCACAGCCAATTGGCCTGGAGGTCAATTCCTCCCAGTGATACCAACAACAATCAAGGCTTAACTACAATAAGACTGTGCACACAGTCCACAAAAGGGTTCACCAAGAGTGTCCACCTCAGGTAACTGGGGAGGCTGAGCCACTGGGCCCTATAGGACAGCTGGCACACAAAGCCACTCTATCAACACAGGGAAACAGCCAAAATGCAGAAACAAAGAAACAGGCCACAAATGAAAGAAATGGAGGAAAGCAAACAACTGGATACAGAGTCCAAAACCACAGTTATAAGGTTTCTAAAGAATTTTCTAGAAAAAGACTGATAAATTTAGCAAGACCCTTGAGGATATGAAAAAGGACCTAGAAATTAAGCATACACTGACTGAAATAAAAAATAATATACAGAGATCCAACAGCGTACTAGAAGATTGGAAGAATCAAGTCAAAGATTTGAAATACAAAGAAGCAAAATGCCCAATTGGAAAAGAAAAAAGAATCTAAAAATATGAAGATAGTGTAAGGAGCCTCTGGGACAACTTCAAGTGTACCAACTTCAGAATTATGTGGGTGCCAGGAGAAGAGATAGAGAGCAAGATACTGAAAACCTATTGGAAGAAATAATGACTGAAAACTTCCCCCACTTTGTGAAAGAAATAGACTTACAAGTCCAGGAAGCACAGATAACCCCAAACAAAAGGAACCCAAAGGGGACCACACCAAGACACATCATAATTAAAATGCCAAGTGCAAAAGACAAAGAATATTAAAAGCAGCAAGCAAAAAACAATTACCTACAAGGGAGCACCCATACAAGTGTCAGCTGATTTCTCAACAGAAACTATGCAGGCCAGAAGGGAGTGGCAAGAAATATTCAAAGTGATGAATAGCAAGAGCCTACAACCAAGATTACTCTACCCAGCAAAACTCTCATTCAGAATTGAAGGTCAGATAAAGAGCTTCACAGATAAGAAAAAGCTAAAGGAGTTCATCATCACCAAACCAGTATTATATAAAATGTTGAAAGGTACTCTTCAAGAAGAGGAGGAAGAAGAAAAAGGTAAAGAAAAAAATTATGAACAACAAATACACATCTATCAACAAGTGAATCTAAAATTTATTTGAGTTAAATAAGGATATGTCTGGAAGCATGATCTCAACAGACTAGAGAATTGAAAATCTGATGAACAAAATAAACTGGTGAATATAATAGAATCAGGGGCATAGAAAGGAAATGCGCTGACAAGTCTTGAGGGGAAAAAGGTGTGGGGGTTGTGAGAAGAGACTGGACAAAAGTCGTACACCTATAGATGGGGACAGTGTGGGAGAGATAAGGGCAGAGGATGGGCTTGGAACCGGGTGGAAGGGAGCTATGGGGGGCGGGGGGAAGGAACAATTTTAATAATCTGAACAATAAAGATTTATTTAAAAAAAATCGCCTCTGGTTGAGAACTGCTGCAATAGTTGTTTCAGTTCAACACATAAAGATGCATGTGATGCACTTGTTATTATTATCTGTCTCATGCATCAGTCTGTAAGTACTTTGAAGTCACAGATAGGCACTTATTCACCTTTGTTTCCCATGTCTTGCTTAGTATCTGGCATATGAGCAATATGCAATAAGTGGCTGAATAAATGAGTGAATGAATGAGCAAACTCCCTGGAAGACCCTGAAATATAAACTTTAATCGCTGGTTACCTAGTGTTATATTAAACATCAGCCTGGTATAGGCTGGAGGAGAGGCAGGAATGACCTATATGACCTTCTATCTGAGGGAAATGGGGGCCTCCTTCATCCAGTTGATGTCAGAATGTCCAAACCTATAGAGAATTTTCATAAAAATTTATTTGAGTTAAATAAGGATATGTCTGGAAGCATGATCTCAACAGACTAGAAAAATGCTTTGGAGAATAAGTTTGCAGTTTTATGCATTGGGAATTAAGAAGGGAAGGGAAGGAAGATTACATGAAGATGGGAGAAAGCAAGATGAAGATTGGGTTATAGGAGAGTTAAGATTATGGGCTCTCTTGAGGGTGGTTACTCTTTATTTTTATTTTTTAAAAATATGTTTGTTTTCATTTCAGAGAGGAAGGGAGAGGGAGAGAGAGAGATAGAAACATCAATGATAAGAATCACTGATTGGCTGTATCTTGCATGTTCCTCACCAGAAATTGAGCCTGCAACCTGGACCTGTGCCCTGACCTGGAATCAAACCATGACCTCCTAGTTCATAGGTCGATGTTCAACCACTGAGCCACACCAGCCAGGATTTTATATATTTTTATTGTTTTCAGAGAGGAAAGGAGAGGGATAGAGAGATAAAAACATCAACTGATGAGATAGAATCATTGATCAGCTGCTTCCTGCATGCCCCCCACTGGGGATTGAGCATGCAACCCAGGCATGTGCTCTCACCAGGAACTGAACCATGACCTCCTGGTTCATAGATAAATGTTCAACCATTGAGCCACGCCAACTGGGCGATGGTCACTCTTTAGAAGAAAGGTCTGAAAGGGGCAATTCAAAAGTTTGCTAACCTGGATGTCTAGGACAATGAGCAGGGCTTGCTTAAGGCAAAGTTAGACCATTTACTAAAAAAGTTATGTGCCTGGAGCATGACTACCCACCATGATCTGCCCAGTTAGAAGTCTATGATCCGGGCATCCTGTGAGGTTACTTTGCACAGACCCCCTTTTTGTTCACAATCTGTCATCCACCGTCATGGTCCATAAAGGTGTCTTCTCCTTGAGCTCCTTTCTCAGGCTTGTCATTCTTACCAAACAATAGAAATAGATGCTCTACACTGAAGAGATTTTTCTCACTGGGGATAAAGGCAGAATTCTAGAACATGAAGCCTTGAGAGTCTTACAGTGGAAAGGAAAAAGCCCCCCAAATACTGTCATTAGCGGCCACGTGAGCCATGGGAGGACACTGGCTATAGAGTTACGACATTCTGGCATTGGGAAAGACACAAGTAAAATACAGATGGAAAAATCTCGACCACAAAACCCTATCTTATTGTTTTTTTCTTAATTCCTGAAATTTTCACCAGTGTTGTCTTTGGGCAAATGACAAGCTCCTTTGTGTCTGTTTTCCAAACAATAAAATGCTTGAGAGGGTAGAGTTCTCTTTTGTAAAAAAAGGAAAAAGAAGACCATATACACAAAGTCATAAAATATAAGTTCAGTGGATCTTGAAAATATAAGCTATTGGTTAAATTGGTCTTACTGGGGAATTAATTTAAAAAATAAAGATGGTCTGACTTTTCCAAGGACTTTACTGGTCAATTAATTCAAACAAACTTATTTGGATGTAAATGGTGACAGAGAATACAGTTGAAACAGAAGTAAGGACAAAAAAGGAAATAAAGGCAGTGAAAAAATGATTGGGTGAAACTGAGTTAATATGAAAAGTGAATTTTAGCCAAAACTGATTTGGCTCAGTGGATAGAGTGTCAGCCTGCAGACTGAAAGGTCCCAGGTTCGATTCAGGTCAGGGGCATGTACCTTGGTTGCGGGCACATCCCCAGTAGGGGGTGTGCAGGAGGCAGCTGGTTGATGTCTCTCTCTCATCGATGTTTCTAATTCTCTATCTCTCTCCCTTCCTCTCTGTAAAAAAAATAAAAATAAATAAAAAATAAAAATAAAATAAAATAAAATAAATTAAAAAGAAAAGTGATGTGGCTCCCTCGAGGTGACCCCAGACTCCCATCCCTGCTTTAGAGGAGGAAGAGATCTGGGAGCAGGACTGTTACAGCGCCACCCAACTAGACGAGGTCACCTGCCTCACAGGGAAGTCATCGGTATGGATGCACATTTCAAACACTGAGCTGTAAGTAAATGTGTGTGCCCATTGGGATCGCATTTGTGGATGGAGAGAGTTGCTTTTAACAAGGGGCAGCCCATTTTCCCCATCTTTCCCCCTCTCATTTACTCTTGCAAGTCAATAAAAACTATCCCCAGGTGAGGATTTAAAAAAGGAAACTGCATTTCACTGGGCTGCTGAGGTACATCGAGGACTCAGCTATAGAGCCCTCATGCCTGGCCCTCAGTGTGTTAGAGCTCCCTGGACTGCCTTGCAGCCTGAGTTTGGACAGGTGATGATTTACTAGCGGTAATGACTTGCTTCTGATTGACTGGTTGCTCCTGGAGCAGTAGGAGAAAAGCAAGACCAGTGGGAGAGCAGAAGGCTTCAGGTCTGAACTCCAGTGAGGACCTCCAAACAGGACCCAGGGTCAGGATGGGAGGGAGAGGTTAGGCAGGTGAAGTGTGGGGTGTTTCAGGAAGAGCTGGGAAGTTTCCTCCTGCCACCTCTGTTGAGAGCAAGAGCGGGGGCAGGAGCTGGGTCTGTGGGTGTCCTGGGACTTGGCAGGTCTGGGCAGCACCACAGGGAGGGAGACTCTGGTCTTTCCCATGAGTCAGGGGTGCGCAGACTCACAGAATATAGAGCAGAAAAGGCTTTAGGGAGCTAGCCTAACCTCCCCGAGTTCAGGGGCCCGGGAGATGGATGTATGCAAGCGAGGCTGCCCTTACACATTTCACTGTCTCCTCGGGATAAGGAGTCTGTTTTCCCTGAGGGCACAGAACATGTTTGCTGGTTTTTAGGTGTTCGGCATGGCCTTAGGCAAGGCTCTGAAGCAGCCGATGGCAGCACCTCTCAGTGAAGTCAGCCCATGCTGTATCATTCTCCATGCGCCCCCAGCAGGCCCCATACACCCTCATCTGCAGCCAAGGAACCCACTGCACCTCTGGCCACTAGTCCAGGCCCGAGTGGTGGCCAGAGCTGGCTGTGGGGGAAGGTCCAGGAGATGGGGAGAGGGGGATGATGTAATGGGATTGTCAGGTTTAGCACTTAAAAATATAGGATGCTCAGTTCAATTTAAATTTTAAATGAAGAAGGAATGATTTTTAAAAGTATGTCTCACATAGTGCACGGAATATACTAAAAATGTATTCACTGTTCATCTGAAATTCAAATCGAACTCAGCTTCCTGTGTTTTATCTGGCAACCCTTACTTGAGATTCTCAGCAGCAAAGCAGCCCGGATCTTTGACGAGGGCAGCAATGTTGAGGGCATTGCACCATCCCTGTTTCACACGGAAGACATGACGGCTGCCCACGTCCTCGCCTCTCCTTCCTTCCTCATCCTCCTGGGGCTGCTAGAAGAGGCAGGGAATCTGAGGCCTTCAAGGAGTCCAAGCAGCTGAGGAAGGAGAGAGGACTTCCGGAGGTCATTGCTACCACAGATTTCTCTCTCCAGTTCCCTTTGGTCTGGCTTCAGCAGGAGGGACAGTGCCCCCTTTATGGATCTGAGGACAGAGAACACGTGGCTAGATAAAGCTAACACGCACTGCAGCTTGTGTCCTGGGGAGATAATGGCTCTGAACCTGCGGAACTAAATGGTCTGCGCTGCTCCTGAATAATAATCAGCTGGCGAGGGGCGTTCTGATTTCAGAGGAAAAGCAGGGACCTGGCTAACCCCATAGACAGAGGGAAGAGGACTTTCCCATGCAGGCCACCACCCGCTTGGTGGTGCGGCCCTTCCTGCAAAGCTCCTCCCCACCGCCTGCCACACGCCCGGCCTGCCAGCATCTCTTAGCTCGCATAAATGACCTTCTCTTTAAAAAGCACACATCCCTGAGAAGCACAGCATCTTGAGCCATTTTCCCTTTAGAAGGAGTTGTCTTTTGACCTTCCTAACACCATGTTTGGTGGAGAGCAGGACTTAGGGTTATTGGGTCCCAGGACAGGAAATTCCTGTGGGGACTGAGTGATAGAGAGGCTGACCTACAGGGAGTGGATATGAAGAAAGCCCAGAAATGAAGGGTCCCGGAAGTTCAGGAGAATGGGGAGAAGTGGGGAGAGGGAGGCATGAGAGGAGAGGCCGGTGGGGCGAAGCCGCCTGCCTCTCTCACCATTACCTCATGGGGTTCCCATGGGCGGAAGTGTCCCCAACTTGCCAGGCCAGTTTGGGTTGGCACTGCTGGAGGGAGGGCATCTGAACTCTTATCCTCTCTCCTGTGTGAGTCCTGAGTCAGAGCCCATCAGTTCTGCTCTGTTCTCTTGCCCACTTCTCCCAAACCCTGGGAGCCAATGAGAACACAGCGAGGGGAGGCTCTGGGGGCTGGGGCTGGGAATGCAAACCCACATGCAGTGGCTCAAACTCCAGGGGTTTCTTTTTCTCATGTGATATCAAGTCCAGAATCGGCGGTGCAGACTGACCTGGCCTCGAGCATGTCACTGGGATGTGGATAACACATGTCCTGCACTTTAGGAGGGCAAGGGGCTTGGCCTCACTGCTAATTCACTGCAGCGCCCCAGAAGCAAAGCAAGAGGGCTCATTGAATAGCCCTGCAGGGCGGGCCTGTCCCTTTGTCGCCTGAAGAAGGCCCACCACTCGGACGATGGTTCCAGTGCCCTCCATCGTGATGCGCGATTAGGTGTTTCATCCCCACCACAGATATTTGGCCCCATCGAAGTGTCACCTGTGGCTTCCCCTCCATCTGAGAGGGCACCCTGAACACTAAGGGGACCAGCTAGGTGCACGGGTCTCAGTACATTCTCTGGGTACGGGATGGCCCTTTCCCGGAGCCCTCCACTCCAAACCCATCTTCCCGAGAGCAGTGGCCACCACTCCTCCTCGCGCCACACAGCGTCTTACACCGAGTGCTCAGTTTTACTTTCCTCCTGAGACCAAGGCTGGAGAGAAGATGCAGCGAGTGGCCTGAGGTCAGAAATCTTGGACCGACCGCCTTGAGCGATACGTGCAGTCTCCCAGGGAGAAGGAAGGAGTCGGGCCTTTAGAAGGCCTGCAGGTCCCAGAGGTTTCCTCCTCTCCGCCTTGGCCAGCTGACTGAATGTTTTTAATTCCGATAACCGAAGAATTTGGAATGTGATAAAGCCAGTTGCAAAACACTCTCTTTGAATGGAAAGCCTGATCATGGCGTAAATAAAGATTTGGAGCTTCAGGGCCTGGAATCATACCCCAACTCCAGCCAGCTGTCCTAGAAGCATGTTCTCTAGGTTCCAAAGGAGAAAGAATGTGCAATGTGTCCTGTCCAGGTGACAGAAGTTGCTGATTTGGTGACAAGAAGGGCTTTGGACCTGGGAGGCCAGGAGCCCAGCCCTGGTTTCCTGCCTCGTCTAGTTGGGTGGCGCTGTACCAGTCCTGCTCCCAGATCTCTTCCTCCTCTAAAGAAGGGATGGGAGTCTGGAGTCACCTGCCTCACGGGGAGGTCATCAGTATGGATGCACATTTCAAATGCTGAGCTGTAAGTAAATGTGTGTGCCCATTGGGATCGCATCTGTGGATGGAGAGAGTTGATTTCATCAAGGGGCAGCCCATTCGACAACCTTGTCCCTGTTGTTCCTGGCAAAGACAGTGATGGCTAACGCAGTGCCTTGAACATGGTAGCTGCTAATCAAAGTGAAAGCGACATGAGTTAGACCAGATGAGCACATAGTGAAGTACTCCGGGTGCTGTCTCCAGCCAGCCTGTGCGAAGCAATTGTGCCTTCTGAGACATGACACATCACTACATGCGCCTTGAGCAGGGGCTGGGCACCCATCAGGCCAAGTCTTAAATAAGCTGCTTCCCGGTGGGTACCCATGTGTGTTCTAGCTCTGACCTTCCGTAGGAACTCTTCTTTGCTACTATAAAGAATCTTCATTTTCTGGTTAAAAATATATTCATGTAAAAAGTCATTGGCTATCTCAAAAATGACCAAATAAAGACAACCATCCAGGTGATTCAGGGAAGAACATTGGTGGATTTAGGCATCCTGTGCGTTTTGGCTATTGTGTGCCAGATGCTGCATCAAGTATTTATACATATTACTACCTTGAATTCTCACAGCATAAATAGTGTTATTACACACTTCGGTAATACTATTATTGCACCCATTTTATAGATGAGAAAACTGAGATACAAAGAGGTCAGGAAATGTGTCCTACATCTAGGAAGGCTGGGACTTAAACCAGGAACTGTCTGATTCCAAAGTCCAGGCTCTTAATCACCATGCAATTGTTTACCTCTTCGCCTCATTTTTCTTCCCAACTTGTGATTTCCAGTTAATCTAAGAGAAGACATACTCCTTTTGCCCTTGAACCACCCAGGTCTCCTTTCTTCTTTTGGGCAGCCCCACATTCCAGTCCATAGTGAGGCTCATGGTGAATGAAGGGGATGTGGTGTGGAGTTCTGGCCCAGGCAGGCTTGGGTGCTATAAGCAGGCTGCCACCCTCTCTGGCCATGATCGTGCCCCTGCACTAAGGTGCTGCAGCTACCCTGGCAGTTCTTGGTGGAGGCAGAGCTGAAAGGGTCAGGGGAGGGTGTGCTGCCACCTGAGGCTAGCAGGGTCCCCCAGCCCTGACCTCATAGGCAATCGAGGGATGGAGCAGAGATGAAGTCTCTTTTCTCGCTTTCTCCTTCTTTGAAATGGGCATGATGATGGGGTCCCAAATGACAAAAGGATGAGAACATGTATTTTGCCAATTGTTTTAAAAGCCTCAGGACTAACCCCCAGCCTCCTCAGTCCACACACCCTGCAGAGCTGCTCCTAGCTGCATCTTCTCATCTAAAATGATGGGTAGGGTGCCCTCCCTCTGTGCATTCTGCTGTTTGGTGCATTTAATGCATGAGCACTATTGGTGTATCTATTGCCAGTTTACTAGCCAGTTTCCCCTAGAGCAGACATTCCTCCGGCAGGTGCTGCATTTCCTGGTGCATAGCAGATACACGTGTTTGTTTATTTGAACCATTAAACTGAGTGGAAAAAAAGACCAATATTCACTCAAAAGGATTTTTTTTTGGTGTTTGTTTTTAATTTCCGACTCTTCCACCTCTTAGGCAGAGCTAGTCCTTGGATATTTTGGGCATCTTTGGAAGTCTCCTTGCCTCATTCAGATCTCTGGGTCATGACTTAGTGTTCCAGGGAATTCCAGGGGAAAAACCATTTGCTTCCGCAAATCCTAATGTCCATGGTTCTGATAAAGGGTCCCTGTGGTGACAAGGAGATTATTGACTTGAAACTAACGAGCAAAGCTAATTACTGCAGTAGCTTTGGGCAGGGACAGAGTGTACAGAACCGGCGGCTGGCAAATGTTCCCAAACCTCCAACTTGGCAACTGAGCAGTGAGCCCACTGGACATGCCAGCGCCTTTGGTCTCTGAACTGCCTGTTCAATCGCAAACAGACGCGAGATCATGGTTTAGGGCCCGGTTGTCTGATAGGAGCCAAGAACAGATTTCTGTGGCTTGTTCTTTTGCTCCCTGGTTCCAATTTTTGTCAAATATATACCCAAACAATTAAAGTCTGACTGTTTTGAGGGTGAGGGTTTTGGGACCCACCCATCACTCCCACAACTTCATTCCCCACAACTCCTACACGGTTCCTCTTTTCTAGGACAGTGAACTTACTTTTTTTTTGGTTTGTTTGTTAATCCTCACCCCGAGGATATTTTTTCCATTCATTTTTAAAGGGAGTGGAAGGGAGGAAGGGAGAAAGGGAAGAAGAGAGAGAGAGAGAGAGAGAGAGAGAGAGAGAGAGAGAGAGATGGGAGAGAGACACATTGATGGGTTGCCGAGGCCAGGGATCCAACTGCAGCCCAGGTACCTGCCCTTGACCAGGAATCGAACTCATCACCTTTCAGTGCAAGGGCCAACGCTCTAACCACTGTACGCACTGGCCAGGGCAATAAATCTACTTCTTGCTCGTTGCCAGACATAGCTGGTTTCCATGGCTAAGGCTGGTCTGTTCCAGTCTCTGCCTGGAGTCAGGGCCATGCTCCTCCTAGCGCAACTCAAGCTCACCTGCCAGGCACCCATCACTGCTGACCCCACCTGACGATGCTCATGCCTTTATTTGGCATTCTGAGCTGGGCTTGTACCAGACACCAAATCCCATTATAATGAACCTGCGGGGCATCCACATTCTTTCCTTTGGGTCAAATTTTGTTAAAATTGAACTGAGAGGAGGTAGTAGTGACATAGGCTGAGGATTAAAGAACATACTGCATTTAGTGTAGTGCCTGGCACAATTTACGTACATATTGTAGACATTTAATTTCCGTATGCATCTTCAGAGCATGTGTTGTGAAGCCCAGTCCTGTTGTCCACATTGTATGAGAAAAACACACACACCCAAATGCAGGCACAAAGCCATGGTCTCTGGTCTCAAACGGCTGCATTTTAGTGGGGGAATGACAAGAGCAGCACAAGCCACAGAGGCTGTAGCAAGAAGTCCTGGGGCCCAAATGAGTGAGCACCCACTGTGTGTGTGTGTGTGTGTGTGTGTGTGTGTGTGTGTGTGTTTCCACCGAATCAGCAAACACATGCTGTGATTTGAAACCTTAGGAACAAATAAGGAGTTATCATGGGTCTAAGTTCTTGAATTACCAAAAAAATTTATGATAGATTCTTATCCCATACAGTGGGTCAAAAAAAAAAGAAAGAAAGAAAGAAAGAAAAAGTATGTTGAGGAAATCAATATAAAAATAGGACATGTATGCCTTAAACATTTCATTTTAATTTAAAACATAGAATGTACATTCACTCCGTAATATTTTCATGTTGAGCCTAGGCTTTTCTTTGATCATGCGTATAACTAATTGAAGTTCTCCATTTTCTTTCTCGATTGAATGGGTCAATAATGACTACAAATCCTCTGATGTTCCTCCCATTGGGAGGTGGAGTCCAATTTCCTCTACTTCAATCTGGGACTGCCTTAGGGAGTTTCTTGACCAATGGAAGGCAGCAGAAGTGATGTTCTGGGATTTCCTGGTTTGAAACTCCTGCTGGGCTCTTTGGAACACCCTCTGGAAGCCCTGAGCTCCGTGAGGCCCAAGGGAGCTGCTGTGTAAGGATTCACTACCTGAAGTTCCCGAGGCTTGAAAGGCCGCGTGTAGTTGTCCCAGAGGGCCGTTCAGCTGAGCTCAGCCTTCCAGTCATCCCCATGAAGGAGTGAGACCTATGTGTGAAGCTGTCTTGGTTCTACCTTCATTGATACCATGTAGAACTGAAAAATTGAATGGCCGAGCCCTGTTTGAATTCCTAACCCCCAAAATTGTGAGCTACCATAACAAGGTGGTTGTTTTAATCCTTCAAGTTTTAGGATAGTTTGTGATATAATAGATACCAGGAACTTTGTTGTAAAGAAGTGTGGACACAAGTTCATAGGGCTGGGAGGGACCTAGAGATCAGGTAGTTCACTCCTTGATTTGCAAATAAAACTTCCCAGTATTGCCGGAGGCCTCCAGAAATTGACTGCAAAGTGCAGTGACCTGAGCCTCTTTATTAGTTCACCTTTCCTTCCCTTGAATGTGAAGGGTCTCCTGTGCCTACCTTTCCTGCTAACCTTGCTGGAAAGTGCCAGCAAGCAGAATTAGATGTGTGGGTGGTCGGCCACATCATCTCGCTTTGTCATGTTGTTCCGAGAATCTGTTCTTCAGTGGTTGGCGACTGTCTGCCTCCCCAGGGCCTTGGAGAGTCTCTGAGGTCAGGGACTGCATCTCCTGTTTGTCTGTCTTCCCTCCCCTTCTTTTCCTTCCACCTGGTCTACAATGGAGGGGCTCCCCAGCCCAGCTTAGGGAGAGCTTGGAGCTTCTCGTGAATGCTCAGGCTCCCACAGGTGATCCCAGGACCAGGTCCCACCCCCTGGCCCTGAGTGGTTGCTCAGGGCCCCATACATAGAAGAGCCCCATGCTTGCTCCAATGCTCTGCTTTGCCATCTTAAAATTCTTAAAACTCCTGTAACAAGAGGCTGTACGTTTTCATTTCACACTGGGCCTTGGAAATGAGGGAGCTGGTCCCCTGTGGTTGAGAGCAGGAGTCATGGCTGTTTCGTCAGTACAGCCTGTGCTACCTTGCTGAGAACCAAGGAGGTGGGCCAATGAGGAAGGAAACTCCATTTGGAAAAACGAATGCTGTGTTTCTGTTCCCCTTGTTAAAAGAGAAACAGAAGCATATTAAAATTGTTGAGTTTACTTGCACAAACATCAGTTTGAATGGGGCAGCACAAACTGGAAGTGGTTAGGGGTACTCCGCCCACAGGCCCCAGGGGAAAACTTATACAGAAAAGGCGCAGGGGCAACGGCAGGAAATGATTTGATTGGCTGTAGCTTAAAGCCCAGTTGGCTGTTTGTGATTGCTTGTCCTTAGCGTTTTGATTTTGCAACCTTAGGGCATTTACAGGCTTAGATTTGGGTTTGCTGAGGGTGGTGGCCCATGTCAGCAGGAGTCACAGGGTGTGAGGGATGCTTGGCTGGGAGCAGCTGGAGGCAGGCAGCTCCCTGCAGCTCCTGCCTTAGACAACAAAGCCCAGAAAGTGTGACTCTCAGTCCTCCTGCAGGTCCCTTATAGAGGCCTAGGAAGCCGTGCATCCCCCTCTCTCTGGCCATGGGCCCTCCTCATAACACTGCTTCTCACTAGGAAATAATTTTCAAACTCCCCTCTGCTCTCAGCCTACCCTTTCACCCACCTGCTCAGATCCAAAACACAGCTGTCCCTTTGTCCACCAGCTGTGTCTCGAAAAATCCAGCAGGCTGGGCGGAGGTGACCTGGCTGAGCACTCCCTGCCTCTTTCCTTTTCTTTCTTGTTCTAGAACAGTGTTCTCAAAGTGTGGTCTCTGAGCTGGCAGCATCGGGATTCCCTGGTAGAAATGCTAATTTTTGGACTTCACCTCAGACCCACTGAATGAATCAGATATTCTGGCGGCGAGGATGGTCACTTGCATTTTAGCAAGCCCTCCAAGGGGAATGTCACCATCATTGACATGTGAGAACCACTATCCGCAGGCCCAGACTAGCACCCAGAACTTTAGCATTGACACCTTGTGATAGATGGGGTATCATTTTTTCAAAGAAAAGCAACGGTCATTTTTTATGGACACTTTTCCTCTCCCGCCCAACCCCCCTCGGCAAAACACACACACAAACATCCGCATGAAGGGGGAAAAGGCTCATTCCTCCTCTATGTAGCAGCTGTTACCCACACTTGAAGTTGTTTGAACAAGAGAACCAGTGTTAGAGCAAACTTGCTTGCAGGGTGTCTGGAAGGCAGGTGCCACCTGCCACGTTTAATGCACGCTGAGAACAAACACAGCTTAGGGAGCCCCATCAGCCTTCCACTGCTAGAGACAGAGGTGGAATGTGTTTTGCTGGGATGAGACCCCCTGAAGTGCTGCCTTACCTTGGGGCCTTAATTAGAAGCAGCGGTGGCCCTAGGCCTGCTGAGTTTCCATTTGATGTGATTGCAAAAAGAGCTGAGATGGAAACTCGACCTTTTGTTTTTGCACACATTCTGAGAAGCTTTCTCATGAAAGCCCAACTCCAGTCTCATTTGCTGTCACCTGCACCAGGGTCATTTTAGAATGATTTATGTGGGCAAACTGTTGGCAATAGCTGGTTTTCCCTTGTTCCCCATAGATGATCAGGTTCAATTCATCTCATCTTGGCCCCTCCTGTCTTTCTCACAGGGGCCACTCCTTCCACAGCCACCTTCCCATTCATTCATCACTGCCCTTCCTCCCTCTCCTTCCTGTGGGTCTCTCTCCTTTTTCCTTGGTTCTTTCTAGAGATGTCCTAGTGTCTAGTATTGGTGTACAAGCTTGAACATTCACTATTCAATATAAAAGCAAAAATGCCCATTTGAACTGTCAGTATTTGAATTCCATAATTATAACCCTCAAATTTACCTGATAAATTAAACTAAAGAGCTGCATAGTTTTTCTTTTCATCAATACTAGAGGACTGGTGCATAAAAATTCATGCACTGGAGGGGGTTCCCTCAGCCCAGCCTGCTCCCTCTGACCACCATCTGGAGCCATCAGGGGTGGGAGGCGACCCAGCGATCAGCGGAAGGTGATGCCCCCATCACATCTCTGCTGCCGCCACTGCCTGCAGTGCAAGCCTCAGTCGGCTCTGGTTACCTGAGCCTTGGGCGGCCCTAGGTGGCTTGAAGGCTAAGGGGACTGGGGGACTCTGGAGGCACTTGTGCGCCTGCCGCCCCAGTGGGGCTGAGGGGACTAGGTGCCACCATCTTGTGGCTGTAGGTGCTGCCATCTTTGAGGGTGTGACAGTCAATTAGCATATTTCCTCCTTATTGGCTGTGGGTGCCGCCATCTTTGAGGGTGGGGCAGTCAATTAGCTGTGGGTGCCACCATCTTTGTGATGGCATGAGGGTCAATTAGCATATTCTTCTGACATATGTAAGGGGCTTGTACTTAGAGCCTTGGAGTATACTGATTGATTGATTGATTGATTGATTGATCTTAGCCTCTTATTACTCTCTGTCTTGATTTTTTGGATTTTCAAATCGTGGATTACTTATTTTCTTTAAACTTATTTAATTCTCTTTAAGCACAAAAGAGAATTTATTGGAAGAAAACTGGAGTGCCTCCAGTATTAAAACCCAGTTGGGGTCACAAGGACTGCTTCTTTTGCCATGTTTGATCCATGCTTCTTTTTTTCTGTAGAACATCTTTGTCTTTAGTATGAACATGGACAAACACAGAATAGTAGAATTCTGCCACAAAATAGCAGAATTTGCTCCCTAGTGCAAGTGGGAGTCTCGAGGATGTCCAATTTCTAATAGCTGTTAGAGAAGCTGAGTAGGCTAGCTTGGAGCAATTGTGACCTTGGCTGTGGCCATGTCCTTGTGACACTAACATTACTGCTGTGTTTCATTTCATTAGTTGGGGATTTGTTTTGTTAAGAAAAATGATCTCAAATCTGGAAATAAGACAAAAAGAGAAGAGCATGCCCTTTCAATGCTATACCCATGCCATACCAGAGCTGTTGTTTAACCACTGAAGGTTCTTACTTAATCTTTATTATTCATGTCTTTTAAATTCTATTTCATCATCTTCCCCCCAACCTCCATATAATATTCTGGGTAATTTCTCCAAATTGACTATTAACCATGGCTAATTCTTTCTTAGCTGTGGTTAATAGTCTTTTCTATCCAATAAACTAATGAAAATGTGTTGAATATCATATAACCAGGAAAATGCAAATAGAGATTATTACACTTCATCAGAATGGCTAAAATGGAAAAGAAAGACAATTCTAGGTATTGATAAGACTATGGAGCAGTAGTTATACTGCTAGGGGAATGTAATTTGAAATAACTCCTTTAGAAAATAATTGTTATTATTTACTAATGTTGAGTATTTTCATACCCTTTAAACTAATGAATTTTACACTAATAAGTACATAATGAACAGAAATAGAGGCATAGTCTAAGAGACTTACAACATTGTTCATAACAACATTATTCTCAATGGCCACGGACTGGCAACAACTCCAATGTCCACTAAGAGTAGGATAAATAAATAAATAAATAAATAAATATATCCATGCAATAGAGAACAATAAGCAATTAAAATTATATATAGTATAACAAAGTAGCTATACTAGTAAACAATAATGTGGATTCATTTCACAAGCATAATGTTTAGTGGAAGAAAACATTAAAAATGTATTCTGCATAAATTAATTTATGAATAGAAAACCAAACTAAAACATTTATAAAAACAAACAGTAATTTTAAGAGAAAAATACTTAGGAGTTAAAACTATAAGAAAAGGAAAAGATAACCATAAAAATCAGGATAGCAGCTTTAGAGAAGGTGGCACAGTGTAGTCAGGGAAGGGCACTTAGGGGGCTGGTGGGTGCAAGTAATATTCTAACATCTGACCTAGTTGGTGGTACTTGGGTGTTCATTTTGTTATAAATCACAGAGCTGTATACTGCCTTGAAGAAAACAAAATGTTTAATGTTTAAAATAAAAATACTATATATCAAAATTTGTGATGTGCAGCTAAGATTATATTTGGAGGGGATTTTATACACTTAATTGCTTGTATTATAAAATAAGTATTGTAAAATCAGGGAATTGAGCTTCTAATTTAAGAAGTTAATAAAAGAGCCGAAACCGGTTTGGCTCAGTGGATAGAGCATCGATCGGCCTGCGGACTGAAAGGTCCCAGGTTCGATTCTGGTCAAGGGCATGTATCCTGGTTACGGGCACATTCCCAGTAGGGGGCGTGCAGGAGGCGGCTGATTGATGTCTCTCTCTCATCGATGTTTCTAACTTTCTATCCCTCTCTTCCTCTCTGTAAAAAAAATCAATAAAATATATATATATAAAAAAAGTTCTGAAGAAGTTAGTAAAAGAACATTAAAATTTCCTGAGGAATTAGGCATAGTAGGATGAAGAAAATGATAAATATTTGAGAAGAAATTAATGAAGTAGTAAACAAATATAGAATAAAATATAGACTGAAAATGATGATCAATACAAAAAGTTTGTTCATTGATGTGACTAATTAAATTAATAAACTTCCAGCAAGATTGATAAAGATATAAAAAGAGAAGACAGAAGTAATCAATAAGAAGAATAAAAAAGGGAACATATAGCAGAAACAGTGGGAATTACAAAGATAAGAGACTATTATGAACAAATTTACACCAATAACATAGAAATGGATAAATTAGCCCTAGCTGATTTGGCTCAGTGGATAGAGCATCAGCCTGTGGACTGAAGGATCCTGGGTTTGATTCCAGTCAAGGACTCAATCCCCAAAGTGGGGTGTACAGGAGGCAGCTGATCAGTGATTCTCTCTCATCATTGATGTTTCTATCTCTCTCTCTTCCTTCCTCTCTGAAATCGATAAAAATATATTTAAAAGGAATAGAATTTGACAAATTAATGGAAAATAGAATTTAGCAAAACTGACTTAAAAGTAAAAGAAAAAATGAAATAGTTTTATAATCATTAAAACATTAAATCAAGTAAATTAAATTAGTAATAAAAATATTTCCATTAGAAATATGCCGGTTTGTAGTTAGTTTTATAAGTAGACTTTAAGAAGCATTAAAATACCTGCAATCTTGATAAAATGGCTTGATAAAATCCAATGTCAATTTATGATAAAGACTCTTAGCAAACCAGGAATAGAAGGGAACTTTCTGATATTTATAAAGGACATATATGTATCAAAAGTAACTTACAGCAAATACTACTCTTCATGACAAAATAGAAAAGCAGGTCCTTTAGCAAATCAGAACAAGAGGAAGATTCTTCTTTTTTGCCAGTTCCTAGCCAGTACAAGGAGGCAGAAAAAAAAAAATTAAGAACGTATAAGGTCTAGGGAAGAAGAAAAAAAACTGTCATTGTTCATAGATGACTGAGGGTTTGCATAGGATCTCAGACAAGTTGTTGGAATTCATAAGAGAACTTAGCAAGGTTGCCAGTTATAAACCCAAGTCAATTGCATTTTTTATATACCAATAACATTTGGAAAATTTAATTAAAGCTATCATTTACAATAGCAATAAAATATAAGGAAATTATGTCTATTTTTCCAAATTGAGGCTGGAGATTGAAAGCATTTCCAGTAAAAATACCAATATGGTTTTTTATGGAAGTTGGCAAACCGATTCTAATAGTTATGTGGAGGGTAAAAGTCCAGGAGTAGCTGATAGAGCCTAGAAGAAAAAGGACAGAGGGAGGGATTTGCCCTCATAGCTGTCATGCCTTGTTATAAAGCAGTAATAATTAAGACACTGAGGTGTCAGCATAGGGATAGACAAAAAGATCACTGGAAAAAAAACGGAGGGCCCAGATGTGGCCCTGAGCACATTTGGAAACTTGAAAAAAAATGACAGAAATGGCAATTACAGAAAAGTGAGGAAGTGCTCGAGTATTCAATGATTATCCAGATGGCAACTGAATGAAAATGGAGTCCTATGTCAGTCCATGTACAAAAACCAAGTTTGGATTGACAAAGGTAAAAGTAAAGCTTTAAGCCTTAAAAAAGCCCACAACAGACCATCTTTAAGACCTCAGATTAGGGAAAAATTTCTTAAATATTACACAAAAGTGCACGTCATTAAGGACAAGACTGATAATGCTGCTACCTTAATTAAGAACTATTACAAGACTCTAGACCAGTAGTCGGCAAACTGCGGCTCTCGAGCCACAAGCAGCTCTTTGGCCCCTTGAGTGTGGCTCTTCCACAAAATACCACGGCCTGGGCGAGTCTATTTTAAAGAAGTGGCTTTAGAAGAAGTTTAAGTTTAAAAAATTTGGCTCTCAAAAGAAATTTCAATTGTTGTGCTGTTGATATTTGGCTCTGTTGATTAATGAGTTTGCTGAACACTGCTCTAGACCAATGATTTTCAAACAGTGTGCCAAAAGAATTTTTAAAACATCCAATACCTTACTATTTTTTTTAAATATGTTTTTATTGATTTCAGAGAGGAAGGGAGAAGGAGAGAGATAGAAACATCAACATAAGAGAAACATTGATCAGTTGCCTCCTACATACCCCCTATTGGGGATCAAGTCTGCAACCCAGGCATGTGCCCTGACTGGGAATCAAACTGTAACCTCCTGCTCAATGAGGACACTCGACCAACTGAGTCACACCAAAAAACCCTTCAAGGGGGAGTAGAAGGGGTTTTTTGTCTTTTTACTGGTTGGGTAAAATACATGCTCTTTTTGTTGTTGTTAATTTGGAGAGAGTGGAAAGGAAAGGGAGAGACAGAGAAAGAGAGAGAGAGACACACATTGATTGGTTCCCTCCTGCAGGTGCCTGGACCTGTTGTTACCAGGGATCAAGCCTGCAACTGAGGTGTGTGTCCTTGACTAGAATCAAACCTACGACTCTTCAGGCTTGAGCTGATGCTCTAGCCACTGAGAAAGCTAGCTAGGGCAATATACCTGACTATTTAGTCAGGGGCCTGACTTCTTTTCCTTTAGATGTCAAATTTAAAAAAAAGGACGACAGCCAACACAACAATAGCCATCTGGCTATTTTTATACTTATCTTTTCTTAGATCAGCCAAAAATATATTTTTTGATGTTCCACAGAATTTTAGTAATTAATTTATGTGTGTCAGGAGATGAAAAAGATGGAAAATCACTGCTCTAGAAAAAGAATAAGAATAAAAAGTTTTGAACAAAGAGAAGACATTTGTAACGTATCAACAACAAAAGATTATTATCTGGAATGTATAGATAACTCCTAAAAATCATTAGGAAACCATTAAAGCCCTGAATATACAACAGGAGAAAACTCACAAGCACATATGAAAAATGATCAACTTCATCATTACTCATGGCATGCTAATTAAAACAAGAAGGAGATCCTTTTTATGTCACCAGACTGGCAAAAATTAACAATTCAGCCAATATCATGAATGTATAGCAAAGCACTGTTGGTGCAAGATTAATTAGTACTTTGGGGAAAACCCTTCCTCTCATTATTTAGAAAAGCAAAAGATGCAGAATACCACAATGACCCAGAAATTGCACTCTGTAACCCCAGAGAATCTCTGCCATATTAGCATCAGGAGAGATGCACAAGAATTCTCATTAAAAAATGATTGTTATTGCAGAACTGTTGCTAATAACAAAAAACTGGAAGCAACACAAATGCCCACCCAGGAGGAAATGAATGTGTTAATTGTATACATACAGTGAAAAATAAATGAATGACAGCTCAGACATTAATTTGGGGGGAAAAAAGAATTTTAGCAACAATGTTGAGAAAGAAGCCATTCACAAACGGACACATATCCAACAACTCCATGGACATAAGTTTGCAATCGTGAGAAAAACAAAGGAGGTTTTGTTGAGGTATATGTTTGCAGGCTGAGTTATATTTGAGGTTGCCTCATAATAAACACAGGTGAGGCTACTGGCTGCCTACCACTTTTGGCTTGAGGACCTTTCCCTGCTTCTCCAAGAGTTGAGGGGACTTGGAATCAGGACTGCAGGCACCCCCGGGCCTGCCCATGTTCCTTGCTATCCTTGGTGGTTGTCAGTGATAACCCATGCAGACCAGCCTGGCTGGCCGGCTCTCCCATCCTGGCAGAGGGGCCAGTTAACAGTGTCTATGTTTATTCTCAGCCCACTACTCGGCTTGGGGGCTGAGCCAGGCCCTATGTGAGGGAAAGGAAATGCTAAACAAGATGCCTTGATGTGAATTTACCCTTGTTCAAACCAATCACCTTGGCTCCAGGATTCTTTGTCTTGCATCTCCATCAGGGCAATATGATACTGTTTTTATTTAAAAACTAGGGTGTGATCTGAGAGGCAGACCAGGCAATCTTTGGCTACGACCAGAGTAAATGTTGTACTAGTACTGCCTGTCTGTAACCACTGAAAGACACAGTTTCTGGCGATGTCAGATGTCCTGTCTGGGTAGGGGTTCTATGACAGGTGGTCTGTAGCCACTCCTGCTTCCTTTCGAAGGGCTCAAGCATCTGTCCTCCCCCACCATCCCTCCCTGACAAGGCAACTGTCTGGTGACCAGGGAAAGCAAGGGAGGGCAGGTAAGGAGGGAGGCAAGGGGGAGTCTGAGGGGAGGGGACCTGGGCAGGCCTGGAAATGAAGCTCTCCAGTCCCCAAGCCAGGACTCCTTTTGAAATACACCAAGATCTTTTCCAGCAGGTGCCCAGACAGACCCACCATTCATCCGGACAGCGTTTTTTTCCTTGCAGAAAATCACCATGCGTCAGCCAGCAGCTCTTGGACTGTGGACTGAGGAACACGGTCCAATGGGCAGGTCCTTCTTCTTCGCCCACGGACGCCCATGGCTGTCAGGAGGTGACATCAAGGCCTAAAAATAGCCCCCACTTACCTCCACCCGTCCTAGACCGTGTGCTTTCCAGGGACTTCCTCCTCGTGGTGACTCGGTCTGAAATGGGAAGGGTATTTCTGGAAGAATAATATTTCTGTCCTGAGCTGCTTTTTCCTTCTGAGTAAGGTAACTTGAAAACTCTTCTCTTTTTTGAAACATTCACTAAGAAAAGGCGATTTCTATGAAGTGTGAACACGTGATTAAAAACTAAACTCATAAGAGGCCAAGTTCCTATCAGTGGTGTGAAGTCTCTCTCTCTCACTCTCTTTCTCTCTCTCTCTCTCTCTCTCTCTCTCTCACACACACACACACACACACACACACACACACACACCCATGCATGAGAGCCAAAAGTTCACAACAGGACCACGTGCAAATTGGTAGGCAGAGCTGAGGGCAGCTGGTTCAGAGCTGGGCATCTGGTGTTTGTTAAACTCAATGACACTCGGAGTTCAAAGAGACTGAGCCTCCAGTTACAGTAAACCTTTAAATCTTTTCTGACTTTATAAGCAATGGACTTAAAACCATATAACATAAAAGTGATCATTGAAACAAAATATGGAAAGGTCATTTTGTCCAATGTTGTTTTGTTATAACGCATCTTCTTTCCTTCTTTATCCACTTGTCTCTCCGTGGACACGGAGGCAGTTTCCATGCCTCTGCTGTTGTAAATGGTGCTGCAGAGGAGCACTGGGGTACCGATATCTCTTTGGGGCATTGGTTATATTTTCTTTGGATATATACGCAGAAGTGGAATTGTGGGGTCATATGCAGTTCCATTTTTTTCATTTTTGAGCTGCCTCCATATTATTTTCCTAGTGCCTGTACCGATTTACGCTCCATCCTGATTTCTAAAGGGATTAGAGTCTCAATCCACTCACTCCTTGACATCGGTATGGCAGATGTCAATGTGCCCAAACTATTAAGTGAGTTTGCTTTGCATGTGTGCACTGAAGAGCCATTCCATTAACTTCCCTAACCTAGATAAGAGAAAGTAGTTAGAGATATAAAACTGAAAAGGAAGAAGTAAAACATTACTGTTTATGGAGTCTATGATATACTAGACAATCCAAGACAATTGACAGAAAAAATACCTCAAACAATATGAATATTTAGTAAGGTAACAGGCTACAGAATTAACAAACAATAACCAGTCAGAGCATACAATGGGAAAAAAAGACTTCCATTTACAATAGGAAACAGAGAGAAAGAAAAAAAAAAAAGACAATCTTAACCCCAAGAGTTCAAGGCCTATAAAAAAAAAAAAAAGGAAAAACAGTTCTGAAGGAAACAAAATAAGATTTGAACCAATAGAAAGATATACTATGTGGTGACATGTCAATATTCTCTAGATGAGTTCAAATGTTTAACATTATATCAATACTAGTGGCCTGATGCACAAAATTTATGCACATTAAAAGGGGATTAATTAGAGGAAATAATTTAATATTGTTATTTGCCCTTTCTCTATAATAGAAGTATCAGAAATGAAAGAAAATTAGTAAAATGTATATGAAAACCTTCCTCCTTCCAGAGTCTGGGGTGCATCACAGGACCCAGAGTCAGGTCCCCGCCCACCCACATGCACCTCAAAATCACGTGAGACACAGACCCGGCCAGCCACCCACCATTGGGCTAGATCCAGACCTGGCTAGTCCCACCCTTGTCAAGCTCTGCTGGGCAGGGGGCGTAGCCTCAGGTCCCCTGGCCTGGTGCCAGGTCAGGGGGTGTACCTTGAGGTCCCCTGTCAAGCCCCGCTGAATAGGGGGCATGGCCTGAGGTCCCCATCAAGCCCTGCCAGGCAGGGGGGCACAGCCTCAGGTCCCCCATCAAGCCCCACTCAGGTCCCCTAGTATGATGCCAGAGCGGAGGGCGCAGCCTGAGGTTCCCTGTCAAGCCCACCGGTGGTCAATTAGCATATTCCCTCTTTTTTAGATAGGATAAATACAAACAGGTCTTTTTTTCCTTTTCCTTTTCTGTAGCTAGACAAAATGATTCTAAAGTCCGCCGTGAAAACTAAAGTAGAAAAATTCTGAAAAGTAAGGCAAATGAGTGATATTCACAAATATTACTAAGCCTCAAAACTTTAAATTGTGTGGTACTAGTGTATAAGTAAGAAGACAAGCTAAATATAGAAATAGAAAGTCCAGAAATTATCTCAAAAATTTATAATTTGATATGTGATAAATTTGGGAAATCAGTGGAAAAAACATGAATGTGTAAATAAAAAGTGTTATTACAACTGGGTAGGTCATCTGGAAACATGTGTAAAGCCATGCCTTATGTCATGCACTAGGATAAACACATCTATAAACTTAAATATAATGACCAAACGCAGCCTATCAGAACACGAAGAAGAATTCATCTATAACCCCAGAATGGGTAAAACTTTTCTAAAATAATTAAAAATCCCAATATCATGAAAAGAGATGGCGGTTTTTCACTTTGTAAAACATTGCCTTCCTTCTGCATCCCAGGCTGGTGAACACAGAGGACCCGGAAGTTCCACGGTGCCCCTTCTTTCATGTGAATCTCCCTGCATGTGTTCTCAGTGGCGTTAAGGAGACAGGCGGTGGGGGAGACCCCAGCCCATGCAGTAGTGAGGTCTTCTGATTCTTTAAAAAACTCTCTTTCCCAAGAGGGTGAGCACCATGTCGCTTAACCACCAAAACTGGCCGGAAGTTTTTCTGGTAGCAGTCCTCTCCAACAGCAGAACACCATCCCTGGCTTTCAGCCTGAATCTGGGGTCCAGGGTGTGAGTGTGAGAAGAGCCAGGAGACTTGGGTCAGGAGTCTTCAGTTCTGGCCCCGCCCCAGCATGGCAAGAGCTCCTTGAGCCTCCATTGCGCCGCCGGCCTCTTCCTCCAGAAATCTTGATTCACTGGGGCTGGGTGGGGGCCCAGTGAGTGACTCAGATGTGCAGCCAGGGTTAGAAACCACCCATCCCTAGGGAGCTGATGACCTTTGGCAAATCGCTTCACTTCCCTGGACTGCAGTTCCCGAATCTCTAAAATAAGTCTGGGATTGGAGGTCTTCACACCTGGCTGCCAATCAGCACCTCCCAGGGAGAAATACAGAATTCCGAGTCCCTCTTGCTTGGACTCCCTGAATCTGAATTTCTGGGGCCAGGGCCCAGGGCCCAGGAGTCTGTGCTCTTTTAATTGTTACCCTCACGGCATAAATTTAATGCACAGCTAAGTAGCGTTAAGTATAGTCACATTGTGCAACTCATCTCCCCAGCTTTTGCACTTGCAAAACTGAAACTCTGTATCCATTAAACAGCGACTCCCTGTTCTCTCCTTCCCCCAGCCCCTGGCAGCCAGCATTTACTTTCTGTCTTGATGAATTTGACTGCTCTGGGTACCTCCTAACAACTGGATTCATCAAGTATCTGTCTTGTTTCACTTGGCATAAGTCCTGAAGCTTCATCCATGTTGTAACGTATTGCAGGATTTCCTTCCCTTTTAAGGCTGAATAATTTTACATTGTGATGTATACACCACATTTTGCTTGTCCATTCATCTGCCCAGAGACACTTGGATTACTTCCATATTTTAGCTATTGTGAATAATATTGCCGTGAACACGGGTAAACACATATTTCTGTGAGATTCTGCGCTCAGTTCTTTTAGATGTATGCCTAGAACTGGAATTGTTGGGTCATGTGGTAAATCTACTTTTAATTCTTTGAAGAACCACCATACTGCTTTCCATAGTGGTGGCCCCATTTGACATTCCCACCAACAGTGCACGGGGTTCCAATTGCTGCACGTCCTCACCCATCTTGACACGTGTGAGAAACCTGTATTTTGAAGGAGCTCCCCAGGGGATTTAGTACAACCCTGGGGTAGAGATCATTGGATTCAGTGGTGATTCAACTCCCTTCTAGCTGCCCGATGAACTCAAATGGCAGAGCACTTATGGAATATCGGCCATTGTCATGATTTGCCCACATGTGATGCTACTTTGAGATTATTCTCTAGCTGTTTTAGATGTGAACACGTTTCCCCCCTGTATTGGTTTCAAACTGCTGGCATCAGTGCCTGGCACATGACAGATGGCTTGAAAATGGAATGAACCGATTAATGAACAAATTAAGTCCTGACGGCTGAGAACATGCCTTCTGTTTACTACGGACCTCGAACTGGCCCAGTAGAAGTACTGGCAACAAGGCCAGCACTAACGAGTGTTTGAGCGAGGAATTGACATGTGCCTATCATTGTTGCCAGTTACAGAAGTTGGCACATTGAGAAGGCTCAATGCAGTGTGGACCCCTGGTAATGAGGGTTGCCTTCTTTTCTTTCTTTGTAAAAAATATTTTTATTCATTTCAGATAGGGAGAGGGAGATAGACACATCAATGATGAGAATCATTGTTTGGCTGACTCTTACATGTCCCCCCTACTGGGGATCAGGCCTGTAATCTGGGCATGTAGCCTTGACCGGAATTGAACCCAGAACCTTTCAGTCTGCTGGCTGACACTCTATCAACTGAGCCAAACCAGCAAGGGCTGGGCTTTTTTCTTGCATGAGTGTTTTTAGTCAAGGCAACATCAGAATGCATGGATTCCAGAGGAATGTACCTCCATGAGTCCGTGCATTTGTCTTTCTTGTGCACGGGAGCTCCCAGGCTGGCCAGCTGGGGGTGGGGGATCCTGGAGCAGAGTGCACTGTGCTAGGATCCTGCCCCTGCCAGGTTGCTGCTGCCACCGTTGCTAGCTCCTGTCTTGGGGGACCAGGAGCCAATCCCGGCAGCATGGCTCCGGGAAGTGGGAAGGGAGGCTGGTCCTCTGTTCTTTGGCAAGTGGAACAGGCGCTAGCATCACAGCTCTGCCATGCCCTGGAGACCACAGGCTTGTGGATGAATATGGGGCTGTGTCTTGCGGGGCCCCTTTGGCCTGAAGCCCTACCGCCTGGCCCGCAGTCCTGGAGAAAGCAGTCCCGGAGCAGCCTCACCGCCATGGTCCTCACCTTGGGGCTTCCCACGGTGCAGGGCTTGCTTCGGCTCTACCACAGCCACAGCCACATGCTCAGCCAGGCCCTGACTCTTAGATGCTTCCATGATGACAAAGCTTCCCTTGGAGTAGACAGTCTCAGAGTTTACAAATCATATTTACACACCAGGTCATAGTTAATCATGCACAGAGGGTTGTTGATTAGCTTTGCAGGGTAGTGAAATAAGAAAGCATATTTCTTTAACAACCTTGGCCCGGAGCCTCTGTGTCCTCTGCTCCCCAGCTCACGGCTCTGCTCTGTTTTCACTTCCCTCTTCCACACATAACATTTATCAGAACAGCAGGCTCTCTGGCCTCACTGACATTGGGTTTTGTCTTGTTTGTTGGTGACGAATGAGCTGGCCAGCTGACTTAAAAGCCGGGATGCATGGAGGAAAAGGTCGGTAGAGAAGAACGTATGTATCCATACAGTTAGCAGCACTATGTCCACAACAGTACCTGACGTCCAGGTAGTGTTTACTCAGAGCTGGCTGTGGGAATCCTTTTCCGTCGCACAGAGGAGACATGGAGGCCCCTGGAATGGGGGTGGGGGGGTGCCTCTCTCTGGGTCACACAGCTGGTGGTAGAGGGTATGTCTTCTCCATCTGCTGCTTCTTCAGTGGTCTCCATAGGTCTCCTCTATCTCTGGTCTCAATGCCATGCCCCCAACATCTGAAAGAAAAACTGAGGCTAAATTCACATAGAAAATAATGTGTACATTTGAATGTGTACCATCCAGTGGCACTTAGGACATTCATTGTGTTGGGCAGCCATCACCTCTATCTGTTTCTAGAAGGAAACGAAAAGGAAAAGGAAGCCTGGTGCCTATTAGGGAATCACTCCCCATCCCTGCTCTTCCCACCTCCTTTCCTGGGCCCTCATCGTCCTGCCTCTATAGGTTTGCCTGTTCTGGACATTTTACGTAAATAGAGTCATGCAATACGTGGCCTCTTGTGTCGGGTCTCTTTCACTCAGCACAGTGTTCCCAAAGGCCATCCACGCCGTAGCACGTGCCTATGCTCCATCCCTCTTTTACGGCTGAACATACTCCACTCACTTCCTGGAGAGATCACGGGTTGGGTCTCCATCTGCTGGTGGGCGTTTGTTGGGGGCCTTTCATCTTCTGTTATGGGCTGATTTGTGTCTCCCCAAAATTCATATGTTGAAGACCCACCCCAGTACCTCAGAATATGACTAAGTTTGAAAATAGGGCCGTTGGAGAAACATTAAGGTAAAATGAGGCAAGTGAGGAAGCCCCAATCCAATATGACTGTGTCCTTCTAACAAGAGACGAGGACACAGACAAGCTGCTATGAACGTTTGTGTCTAAGTATTTGTTTGAATGACTGTTTTCAGTGCTTTTAGGTGTACCCCTAGGAGTGGAATTGCTGGTTCATAGGTATGTAGAGGAGGACAATGGGGCATACTCCTTCTAGCCCTTAGTTTCGTCAGCTGTAATTTTATGCTTAACTTTTGGAGGAACCTTCTGGTACTTCTGAGCGGAGTAGTTCTCTCCTTACTCTAAGATTGGCACACACTGGTGGTGCAGAAAGTGCCAAGCCCTGGCTTCTCCTTCACCCAGAGCCAGTCCTTGGGCAGCCCTGCCTTCAGGGGGCGGGAAAAGTGACAAAAGCCAAGAGACAGTGCGAGGTGGCTTGGGCTGTCACAACAAAGCACCACAGACCAGGCCGCTGAAACAACACAAGTTTGTTTTCTCACAACTCCGGAGGCTGGGACTCTGAGATCAAGGCGTGGGCGGGATTATTTTTCCCGGAAGCCTCTCCTTGGCTGGTAGACGGCCGTCTTCTCCTTCCGTCTCCAGATGGTCTTCCTTCTGTGCTTGTCTGTGTCCTCGTCTCTTGTTAGAAGGACACAGTCATATTGGATTGGGGCTTCCTCACTTGCCTCATTTTACCTTAATGTTTCTCCAACGGCCCTATTTTCAAACTTAGTCATATTCTGAGGTACTGGGTTGGGTCTTCAACATATGAATTTTGGGGAGACACAAATCAGCCCATAACAGATGCTGTGAGGGCTGCCACAGGATTCTGAGTTTGAAAGCTAGTTTCAGTCCTGCCAGTTCATAGGTATGTAGAGTAGGACAATGGGGCATACTCCTTCTAGCCCTTAGTTTCGTCAGCTGTAAAAGGAAGAGTAAGTAATTCCAGTCTTGAAAGTTGGTAAGCATGAGGCCAAGTATATAAATGTTTCCAGAACTGTATTTGGCACAAAGTGGATGCTAACAGCTTGGAGTTTTGTTCCCTCACATCTCTTGTACTTTCTATTATCTTATTTCCCTCGGCAAACACATCTGAAATGCAAATCCTTCCCAGGTGGCAAATGAAGGCATCCCTGAGATGATGATCCTCACAATTCTCTTTGATTACCCTGGGACACAGTTGTCAGTCAGAATCAAAGCAGTTTTGTATATTGAGAGGAATAGTAAGTTACAGTATAAGAGTATCTTTGGTAGAAAATATAGGTAGTCCACAAAAACGGTCCTTTGAAGCTTTGTTTTGAGAATTGAACATGTCCAGATTTGAGGAAGAGTTAATGAGAAGTTAGTCTCCTTTTTCACTCAGTCCGCCCTGGCCAGGCACTCCTCACCTTTCTCTCCCCTGAATGCCTGCTGCAATGTGCTAATCAACAACACTCCCAGCTTCTAGGATCTCCGTTTTCTGAACCCAACTACCCACAGTTTAATCCTTCAGAAGTGCAGTTCTTTTTCTTTTTTAATGTTTTTATTGATTTTAGAGAGAGGTAGGGAGAGAGATAGAGATAGAAACATCAATGACTCCTGTAAGCTCCTTACAAGGGACCCAGCCTGCAACCTGGGTATGTGCTCTGACAGGGAATTGAAGCAGGGACCTCTTGGTTCATGGGTTGGTGCTCAACCACTGAGTTACACCAGCTGGGCCTGAAGTGCAGTTCTTATCACATCATTCTCCCACGTAAAAACTTCATTAGCTTTCCCATCACCAAGTCTAAACCTCTATCACTTTATATAAGGCCCCAGCCTACATTCCAGCCTGGTTTTCTGTTTCCTCTTCTGCTTCTTGTGCTCACCCAAATTGGGGCTCATTCCCCTTTCTTTGATAGTGCTCTGTGTTTCCCCACCTCTGCACTTTTGCTCTCTGCTCCTCTGCATCAATTAGGGATGTATTTAGCTGCAAGTAACATAAATGCTGACCAACAGTGACTTAAACAAAGAAAGCATCTAGTCATGCACACAACAAGTCTGGAGGTGGGCAGTTCAGGGCTGCTGCAGCAACTCAGTCATGCCATCCAAGAACCAGTCCCAGTGAGTCCTTCTTTTGGTTGTAAAGTGTCTGTTATAGCTCCAAGTATTTTATCCATGTTCAAGGTAAGAAGAAAGGTGAGGGTGTTGCTAGTGATGGATTCACCTTTTATCAAGTAATAAAATCATTTTCAGAAACCTCCATAATCTTCCTCTAAAGTTTTATGATCAACATTATATCACATGGCCACCTCTACTCTAGCTACAAGGGAGGCTGGGAAAGCGAGCATTTAGTTGGGAAGTGAGCAAGAGGGAAGGAAGGTGGGATGGCTATTGATGTGCCCATCATCACTGTCAGCCACACCCTCCGTTACCCCTCCTCCAGAAGGCACCATTCTCTCAGCTACACGCAAGGAGCCCTTTCCCCTTCCGGCTCCTAAAGGCTCTTTGTATCTTGATTTCAGCTCACATATATTCTCTTATAATGGTAACTAGAGGCCTGGTGCACAAAATTCATGCATGGGGAGTGTCTGTCCCTCAGCCCAGCCTGGACCCTTCCCAATCTAGGACCCCTTGAAAGATGACCAACTGCCCATTTAGGCCTGATCCCACTGGGAAAGGGCCTAAATGGGCAGTTGGACATCCCTCTCACAATCCAGGACTGCTGGCTCCCAATTGCTCACCTGCCTGCCTGCCTGATTGCCCCTAACCACTTCTACCTGCAAGCCTGATAATTCCCTAACCACTCCCCTGCCAGCCTGATGGATGCCTAACTGCTCCCCTGCTGGCCCAATTGCCCCTAGCTACCTTCCCCTATTGGCCTGGTTGTCCACAACTGCCCTCCCCTACAGGCCTGTCCCTCCCCCCCCGCCCAACTGCCCTCCCATGCCAGCCTGGGTCCCCCCAAATGTCCTTTCCTGCAGGCCTGGTCATCCCCAACTGCCCTCCTCTGCTGGCCTGGGTCCCCCCCACTGTTCCTCCCTACAGGCTTGGTCGCCCCCAACTGCCCTCCTCTGCCAGCCCAGTCATCTCTAACTGCCCTCCCCTCTAGGTCTGGTCACCCCCAACTGCCCTCCCTTGCAGGCCTGGTTCCTCCCAACTGCCCTCCCCTACCGACCTGATTGCCCCCACCTGCCCTTCCCTGCCAGCCATCTTGTGGTGGCCATCTTGTGTCCACATGGGTGGCAATCTTGTGTATTGGAATGATGGTCAATTTGCATATTACCTCTTTATTAGATAGGATGTGCAGTTCTTTTTAATATATTTTATTTTATTGATTTTTTACGGAGAGGAAGGAAGAAGGATAGAGAATTAGAAACATCAATGAGAGAGAAACATTGATCAGTTACATCCTGCACACTCCCCACTGGGGATGTGCCCGCAACCAAGGTAAGTGCCCTTGAATAGAATAGAACCTGGGACCCTTCAGTCCATAGGCCGACACCCTATCCAATGAGCCAAACCAATTAGGGCTGCAGTTATTTTTATGTTTGTCCTCTCCACTAGACTAGGAACATCTCAAGAAATGTTTTGTTAATAAGCCATGAGTAGTGACTTCAGTTTAAAAACCTGTCTTTTGCATTGGTTGATTAAAACATTTTATATTTCCTTTGAGAGTATTTTAGAATATAGATGGGTATTATATCAAACATAAATTCTTACCATTTGCAAGCATGTTATAATGCTTGTAAGATGCATAGCACGCTGTAAAAACTGAATACATACCAGCTATTGCCATACCCTTCAAGCCTCATAACATTCCAGTGAGTAGGAGCCATTATTATGCTTGCTTCACAGACAGGGCAGCTGAGGTTTCAGGTAAGTTAGCCCTCGGTCTGAATGCTGGTCTGTCTGAATCTGAAGCCCATGATTTTTAACAATGAACTATACTATTTCCAGTGTAGGTTTTCTACATTTCTTTCCCTCCCTCTGCAAGACTGGCCATTTAATGGAGGTTAGATTCTGGGGTGCTGACTTGCACATATTCTTCATATGTTCACCATCCACCTGGTCAGGGGATTTTATGCATTGGCCTGGATGCAACCAAAGGAAACCATCTGTCCTTGGCAGGCTGAAACTGACCCAAAGAGACATTGCCTTGGAAAAGCTGTAGACTATAATTCTCAGTGAACAGGTAAATCTCCAGAGAAAGCCATTCCTGAACAGACTCAGAAAATCTAGGCTCTATTACATGATCCTTGCACAACCTGTGTCTTCAAACCAGCATTTAGCTTGAATCTGATCAATAAAAGGCGCTTTGGGCCTCCCTCCTTCCTCTGATCTTTGGATGATTATTACCTAACTCCTTACCCTTTGGCTTTGTTTATGACCGTAGCATTTGACTTCTCCATCCTGGCTCAATAACCTCCTTGGAACACAGTTTCTCCTGCCCTTTTGTCTTCCCGTCCTTGGCTGCCTCAGGTAAAATCTGAATTTGACTCAGCCCAGCAGCTGTGATCTCATCGTGGCTGCATGGTGAGCCTCATTTGGCTCTTTGTGATGGGAGAGCTCCGAACAAGAAGAACATTAGTCCAATAAAAATGTTCACTGGCGTTTAAAATACACACTGACCTGGGTGAAGCATGGTTCCCTTCTACCCCTTGCCAGCCCTATCCATTCCTGGGCTTTATTATTATTAAAACTTAACTGTCTTTACACAATGCCAAGTACTGATGAAAAGTCAACCATGTGTCTCTTCTCAATATTTTGTGATCCAAGTGTTTGGCTCTAAGAGACCTTGGCATCTGTGTATATTAAACATATGGACACCCAAACATCTGGATGAAGAACGAAAAATTCACCAAATACAGAGACCACTGGCATTTGTAGAGAAAAGAGTTGAATGGCTGACTGGTTATCAAGCTGTTTCAGGCCTCAGCATTTCTTATATTAGCACAGGCTCTGATTAAAGACAGGTCCAAGTCAAATGAAATGAAAACGAGGGGCAGAGTCTAATACTGACCTCTCTGGCTCACCTTTCTGCATGCTTCTTCCAACTTCTGGGCTCAGGGGCATGTGTTGACTTGTATAGCCTCTGTAACCTGCTTTCCCAGCTCTGGCCAGTCTTAGGAGGCAAGACAACTCCCTTATCCCAACATACCACAGCTACTTAGAGGTGGACATTTAACCTTCTTAAGAACAGAATCCCATTACTCACTTTGTCCATTATTGTACTGGAAAGAATATAGCCTTAATAACCTGATATAAGTAGGCTAGCTAAAAATATCTCATCTATATGACATCTGTTCTTAAAAATTGAGACCCCTATTAAGCTGATAAATTCCAGGAATAAGTACATGTCAGTGGACCAGGAAGTTATGCACACAGTTGTGCTGCTTTGTAATTTTCAGAGCCCTCGTTGTCTTTGGGAGGCCATGGAAAGAGAGGGGAGTTTGGCATTAGACCAACCTGGACTCAGGTCTTGGCTCTGATGCTTTCTAGCTATGCCACGTTTCCCGTGACCCTGTTTTGGTTTGGTTTTGCTTTTATTTGCTTATATACTAGTTACCTTTGGGCTGTTGTGGGGATTAAATAAGGTGTGTAGTTAGTTCTTTTCTGTGTCAAGCATGTTTGTTCCCCACAAATCCATCCTTCATCTCTTCCCCACAAAACTTTTCTTCTTCTTCATACCAGTTGAAGGTGGAGGATACAGCTCGGTGGAACATCCATGTTTATGTAACAGTGCATGAAAATCTTGCATGTTTTCATTCTGTTGAGGCATTCCACGTGCCTTGCTTCCTTCTGCCCTCCTTTTCCTTTTTATCCTATGGTCAGATGAACTAGATCACCCAGAAAGCACATTCCTTATCCAAAACATCAACACACTCGATTTCCTTTGAACAGCAGAATCAAAGGAAAGCAAACAAGCAAACCAGAGAAACCGATCTGCGTGTGGGCTGGGAAGATCTTGATTGCCTCTGGGATGCTTGGATATGAGCCCTTCACTCCAGTTTCAGCTGGCCAGAGGCTGTCAGGGTAAGCACCGACTTCCCTCTCCTATAGCACAGTGCCCCCTGCCTTCAAAAACCTGTTTTTTTCTATCACAGGCCCAAAGCTCATGATTGCTGTCTATCTCAGCTCATGGGCACTCCCTCCCTTCCTCTGCAAACATTTGGTGTGTGCCAATCACATGATAACCTTGCAGTCAGTAGACTGGTTGGAGTTGCATTTCTGTATTGATGGCTCCAATGATAGGTAAACCACAACAATTTTCCTAGCCTCAGGAGGAGGGGTGTCTTAAAGTACTTACATTTAAATTGCCAAAATAGTCAAATCATTCCAATAACATAAGAGTACATTGTCAGTCCCCGAATCTTCAAAATTTAAATAAGGAATTTTTTTTTCTGATCATTTGTAAGCAACAAAATTAATAATCTTCTAGCCCTCAGCCATATGTTGAGGTCGTCTGATTGAAGGCAAACATACTCAGCCAGGCTTTTTAATTTTTTTTTAAATATATTTTTATTGATTTCAGAGAGAAAGAGGGAGAGATATAGAAACATCAATGATGAGAGAGAATCATTGATGGGTTGCCTCCTGCACACTCCCCACTGGGGATTGGGCCCACAACCCAGGCATGTGCTCCTGACCGGAATCAAACCCAGGATCCTTTAGTCCACAGGTCAAGGCTCTATCCACTGAGCCAAACTGGCTAGGGCAGCCAGGCTTTTTTAAAAGGGTGGGGGTCATTGTTCCTTCTCCCCTCCAATCCCTCATTTCTCACTGAGCACTTCCACACTTTCAGAACCAGGGAGAAACCTGCCTTTCTCTTGCACTTGACATCCACACAGGGGAGGTGACATCAATTGGGGAGAAGGGTCTTCGAGTATGGGTACTGTAGCACCACTTTGGCCAAGGAAGCTCAAGTGTAAGTCAAACTTACTTCTTGCTCTATGAAGTGTTCTCAGAATCTATCTATGCTGGAATATGTTTTCTCTTCATCGTGTCACACTAGATAAATTTGAACTTCCAGTTTTTCAAATTCCCAGGGTGAAGAGGGACTGGTATAGTCGGCCACTGGAGCCTCCAGGTCCCCAAGTCTTTAGATGTGTCTCTGGCCCACACCTCAGTTGCCCAGATGTGATAAAAGCTGCTCACTCAGTTGCCCAAAGCCTCAGTCACACCAGGTGAATATAAATGCTAGACGGGTGCTGGCAGGGAGGGAGCCTCCCACCTCTCCACACTTCTCATCACCCTTCTGACTTCTTCCCACCCCTGTAGCCACTGCACCTCCTCTCCAACAGAACACCTCTCTCTTCCTCTCCTGCCCATCACGTCCATGCCCTCAGAGGCCCCCCATAATTACCCAAGTTACTCTTCCAGACAAGGATCTTCCTCTTGAAGAGAAATTTTGGTGGCAGCTAGTTAAGATGATAACTTTATCCCAATAGCACATTTACTGTTCATATGACATGTATTCTACCCACACTGGCAGCGTTTACAGTTATGAGGGGTAACTAGGGGCCCATGCTGTCCCTGCTCAGAGGAAAATGCCCCCTGATATCTGTCAGACACCTCTTGGTCAGGGATTCAGTTGTCCCTTCGTGCCCCCACAGAAAGGGTCCCTTACCCCAGGGGACTTACATATACCCAGGACGTTGTTCATGGGAGAAGCTGGCAGGGGTTTCCCTGGGGGCAAGGGGTGGGGGCGGCAAGGCAGTGCATCCTCCTTCCGGGACCCCTGATGGAAGGGTCTCCTTTCTTCCCTCTGGAGTCCAGACCGTCCCCCACTCCTGCTCTTCCCTTCCTCCCTCCTCTGAGGAGAAACTCCATCTTTCATTGCAGTGCAGAATGAGGGTTGCCACCTGATGAAATGCCTTTGGTGAGCTCGACTTTCTCTCATTCAGGATGGTACGGGTGTATGGAGAGAGTGATATGCTTTGAGCCCAAAGATCCCAATTTCAATCACCCTAGCCTGTCGCTATTTCACCAAGTAGTTAGGACTACTACTCTCTTAACATCTTAGAACCTCTGTTTCCTCCTTTATGAAAGGAAAACGATAGAATGTCCCTTACAGAACTGCTGCGAGAAAGAAGTACGATCTTCTATTAATTGTCTGGCACATATTAGGTGCTCAGTAAATGTCATTCTATCAGGAGGGTTGTGCTGGTTGGAGGAGTGTTTGCCAATCTCACTATTTGTCCTTTTCAAGTGAAAACATTCAGAGCCTTACAAAGATTCTGAAGGTATATGTATATTGGAGCCTAAATAATTAGTCATCCCTTTTGGACCTTACTTGAAATAAATAAATTTATCAAGATAATGTGGTGACTTTTCTTTGCTTCCCAATTCCTTTCCTGGCATCACCCGATTCTTCTGCAGCTTTTTGGGCCCCCGAATTCAGTCTGTTTCTGTCAGTCCGTCTGTCCGTCTTAATAGGTTATTTACCTATGAGCATGCGCAGGCGACAGTCTTCACAGATGAGCCCAAGACGTGGGTCCCTGAGCTGGCGTGTGTGGGAGCCGATGGTGTGCATTTCTCCGCAGCAGTGATGCCACACAGGCCTTTGAGACCAGCCAGGAGGGAAGTCTTTTCAGCAGGAGCACCCCGCCCTGGGAGCTGGTTTTCCGCCACTCAGCTGCGTACCCACACTTGCAGAGAAAAGCTCAACAGGCGTTTCAGACTTGAATGTAGGAACTTGTAGAAAACATTTAATTCACAGATATGCTTTCCATGGAGAATCTCAGGTAGGCAGATTTGCTGCTTCACAAAGTCAAGTAATGGGTCTTCAAAATGATGCTGAAAGGTGCCCTCCAGGAACCAGATATAGCTTACTTCCTGTACCTGGCAACAGCTTAACATGCTCAGGGACACCTTACAATGTGATGCTCAGTTTAGTCCAGAAATGAACCAGGGTAGCACAGATTTAGCAAAAACCCAGTAAACTCAGAAAAAAAAAAAAAAGGTTGGCATGCCCGAACTTCAGTGTTTCTACACACGATGGCGCTCTCTTCCCAGGAGAAGGAGACAAATAGAAAAACGCTAATCGCTGAGCCAGCAGCCAGGCAGTTGGACTCATCTGCATGCTATAATCTATTGCATTAGGGCAATTGGATGGAGCTGAGCAACATTAAGGTCAAAGTCCCTGGCTCGTTACCTTGCAAATGTGTCTGTGTGATCATGAGTCAGCATTAATTATTCCACTCCTGGGGGAAGGGGAGTAGAAAAACCAGCCCTACGGCAAACCCTCTTGCTGGTGAGTTTTATGTTCATAGATGAAGGACAGGAAATTATAACCGATTCCCTAACTTTTGATTAGTTGCCAAAGGGTTCCTGGGTCTCCAATTAGAGGACAAAGAAGGTGTCAGACATCTCTTTGTGGGCCGGCTTCTGAATTCATGGTTTCCTTCTGCTACCCTCATCTCTGCTGATCCATTCTCCTCTCTCTGCACATCACCAATTTGCATCCACAATGACATCCCACTGCAAGTACAGGGACTAGAGGGAACAAATGTTGCTCAGATAAATTACAGATATGGTCCCTTATCACTCTCCCAGCTTGATACAGATGCAGGCACCGACTAATCCACTGTAGGTCCTCCCGGTCATCTCCTCCTACTTTCGGAGTCTCATCGCTGTGGCTAACTTGCAGGCCCTGGAATTTCTGTAGCCAGTCCACCATTCTAAACACCCCAGCCTGAGGCCAACCTTTTTCTTGGGGGCTGTTTGGGTCACAGATACCAGCTCTCACTCTCGGACCCTGGCTGAAACAGCATTCTTGAGGTCACTTGTCCTGACGGCCTGGCTAGTGTCCCCTCCAGCTGTCACCTCCAGTATTGTTTGCTGAGCTTCCTTCTGATTATGGCCCCTCATCTCTTCTCCCATGTCTCTGAGCCAGCCCTCTCCGGCAGCACTCCCCGAGGGCCATTCTTGGCTCCTCTTTTCCTCATATGCCAATGGTCCCCAGCTCCCAGACATTTCTTATGCTGTTTCCCAAGCCCTTTGCTTCAATCATCTCCCCTCAGGTATCTCCTCCATCTCACCATGAAACAGAGCTTTCCTCTGCTCTCAGCATGGCCCCTGCAGTGGAAACCAACTTTGGGAATTTCTCTTTAAGTTTTGAGGATGCAGCAGACACCCTGTGCCTGTTGGGTTATGCCACATCTCAGAGTCAAGATTTAAAAATACACAATGGTCTCATATTCTAACCTCTGTAGGCTTTGCCAATGACACGGAGAGGTGAAGATCTCGCCTCTCCTCTCCCAAGCTGGACATGATCAAGTCTTTCTGTTCCCAAGTTAAGCCTCACAGAGTTAGTTTGAAGGGAACAACCATGTATGGTTGCCAGTATCCCTTGCTAACCATAGATTCCTCTTCTTGCTTACATTTCAGGAATGCCAGTAGCTGGAAAGGCATATGAAGTCAAATGAGAGTTTATTTAAGGGGAACACATCATATCTGAATGTTGAAGGCAAAGGTCCAATTGGTCAGGAAAGCAAAAGTACAGTATTTGTGATTAGCTGCAGTAAAGACCAAAATCACCATCCTTTGCCCAAGCTTGCACTGCTCACTGATGTGGAGAAGGCAAGCCAGGAGGTCAATTGAAGCTCATTAGCCTTTCTAACACTCAGGACTCACTTCTCCTTGTGACCAGTTCTACCTTTCTCTTCCTAACACTGCCATGGAGATTTTCTTCCTCCATGTAAGGTCTTGATCTGTTCTTGGAATTCTAATCTCTTCCAGCCTTTCCTCTTTCAGGTTCTGTGACAGACTGATGTCCTTAATGACCCCATGAAAGCCTTTTACCTTGTAGCTTTGCAGTTCCCACTCACTCTGACTCTGGGACATGTGACTTGCTGTGGCCAATGGGACAAGAGCAAAATGGATGAAAGTATAGACTTGCAAAATACTTGTTTGCTTCTTTCTCTAATTCCTGCTTATGTGAACAAACCTGGACTAGCCTCCTTGCAGATAAGAGATCACATGGAGCAGAACTGAGTCATCCAATGCGAGGCCATTTTAAACCAGCTGGCTCCCAGCTGTCCTGCCAAACACAGGTGAGCCTGCTGAGATCACCAGGAAAGCCCTGGCAACCTGAGCAAAAAGAACATGTTTGCTGTTCCACTAGGGTTTATTGGTTGTTAGTTATGCAAGAGCATTGTGACAACAGACAACATATACGGCTATAGAGTGTGAGTGTCATCAGCAGTGTCTACTACCCATGTGATTCTGGGGGCGATTTGGCTTGTCTCTTCCCTCATCTCTCTCTACCACGTTAGACTAGTGGGAGCAAGTTGGGGAAGAGCTGAGAGATTCTGGTGACATATTTTAATAATAAAAACAACACTGGAGACCACGGCCCTTTGAGCCAGATGTGTGTGGGAACGACAGCACCTGAATATAAAGAGACTTTTGTCATCATCACCAGGCCTCTGTTATCGACACCTCCTGGTACCTAGACTTTATTTTACCTGTTTAGTTGAATATGTGAGCAACTCCTGTTCGACTTTGGGTTTATCATAGTGTGACAGCATTTGACTCTATAGAACTAAAGTCTAACAATCAGGGCTTCATCACTAGTTATTACAATAACTCAACTCATGTCCAGACCAATCCATCCTGCCTACCACTGCCCATCTGATCTGTCACTTCCTAATTCTCTCTTCTCTCCTGAAGGAAATAGAGTTCGTTCACCATGGCCTTCTGGACTAAGCCTAAAGTAGGTCTCGTGTTTGAGTAGCCCTATAATCTGCCCCATCTGAGTAATTTATTCCCATCTCCCACTGTTTCTTCTGCTCCAGGGTCTTCACACACCAGGCTCCTTATGCCTATTCTCACTCCTATTTCTCTCCCCACCTGTCCCACCCCCATCTCTACAACACCTATGCTGAGCCTACCGCCCCTTCGAGTTTTGACTCAACCTTCATCTTGTCCATGCAGCCTCCTTGGCAGCTCTAGAAAATGTTGATGTTTGCCTGTTTTGAGACCCGGTGATACTTGTAATGGGGAATGAGTCTCACAGCCTTCCCTTTCCTCAATGGTCACTCTTCAGAGGGCAAAGCCGCTGGTGGAGAATGTGGATAAGTCCTCATTGAGGATGGTCAATTCAAAGCCTGTCTTATTCTGAGGGAACCGCTGCTAAGGAATGTGTGATCTTTTCCTCATTCTGTAAGCCGGAAGAGGACTAAAGAAAAAGCAAACATTACTCTTTACAATACTTGTAATATGATTCTCTAACCTCATGGAGGAAGATAGTACCTTGGGGTTTGTGAAAGAGTTAGGAAATATTTTCTTTATAGTAAAAGCTACTGTCTTTGAAAATTAATGCTTGGTGTGTGTGTGTGTGTGTGTGTGTGTGTGTGTGTGTGTGTGTGTGTAAATAGGTCTGTTTAAACAGGTCCAGCAATTAAAGGAACAGCCATGCTTCTAACCCACTTACGTGAAGAATCTCAAAGGCAATCTGAACTAGAAATCCTTCTGAATCCAAAGTTGTTCCCACTGGACTGTTCTGAAGGTTTGGGGTACTAGTTGGCCATCAGTGATAATCTAGGAGAATTCTCAGTACCCTCCTCCAGACTGAGTGATTTAGACTTGGGAAATTATTAAGGGGGAAAGGAAATGGTGGTAGTCATGTGGTCACTTTAAGTGCACAGGGGTTTGGTTTTTCTAAAAAGTAAATGGACATTCATCATATTTGATGAATGGGGATGCTTTGAGGAGAGAGGTGGAAATCCCAGGTCTGGGAGTCAAGTTAGGAACTAAGGGTGCACCCATGAGGGGCACCTGTGTGGTGGAGGTATTAGTGTTTTAGATGTGCTACCTTTGGAGTCTGGGAAATCTATTCATTTTGTGCTCGGCTTTATCCCTTCTCCTCCAGCAATGAGTTCATCCTTTTACTTGACCCAGTGCTTGTGAATGTACCCTGACATGGAGAAACAGGGGGGATGAAGACTAGGAGTTAGGGTTATGAGCATTCTCAGGACTTTGTGACTCTGTTACAATACATTTTTAACTTAATGATTTTAATTTGGTGAAAATCTAAAAATGTTCACCAAAGATCATCTAAATGAGTATCCTTTAACCAAGACTGTCAGAATACTTTTGTGCTTGCCTTGACACTTTGTGTACAATCTGATTTGCCCTGAGCTAGAGCCAAATGAAATAACAGTGGCTGTATGAATGAAGGTTTGCAACTTCAGATAAGGAAGTGAGGTGGACAAATGAAGCCATCTCATGGCTTCTAGTGTGCAAACTTGCTCAAGGCCACAGAGCCTGCACCCGAATCCTTGCTGTTTCATATACACACTAGAGGCTCGGTGCATGGTGATGGGAGGGACCTCAGCCCAGCCTGCACCCTCTCCAATCTGGGATCCCTTGTGGGACATCCCTTTCACAATCCTGGACTGTTGTCTCCTAATCACTTACCTGCATGCCTGCCTGGGCACCCCTAACTGCCCCCCTCTACCAGCCTGATAGCCCTCACTGCCTCTGTGTGCTGGCCTTATTGCCTCCAACTGCCCCCTGCTACCTTCCAGGTTGCCCCCAACTGCCCCCTCCCTGCCAGCCTGGTTGCTCCTAACTTTCCCTTCCTGCTGGCCTGGTTGTCCCCAACTGCCCCCTGGCCTGGTCATCTCTTACTGTTCTCCCTGCCAGCCTGGTTGCCCCTCATGGGCCCCCTGCTGGCTTGGTCACCCCACACAGTCTGCTGTTCAGTCATTTGGTGATCTCCCTGTGGGCCTGGCCATAGGCAGCCATCTTGTGAGGGTCTGAGGGTTAATTTGCATATTACCTCTTTATTATATAGGATTAGTCAGGGTTCTGAAGAGAAACAGACCCAATGGGATATATAGAGACATATAGGAAGATATTTATTATGAGGGATTGGCTCACATGGTTATGGAGCTCTGAAAGGTACCATGGTCTACCCTCTACAAAGCCGGAGGCCCAGGGAAACTGGTGGTGTAGTTCCTGTCCAATCCCAAAAGCACCAGGACCAGGAGCACCAATGTCCAAGGGCAGGAGAAGAGGGACCTTCCAGGTCTGCTTCCTTTACCTTTTATTTTTCTATTCAGGCCCTTAATGGATGGGATGATGCTCACCTGTGTTGGTGAGGGCGATTTTTTTTTTTTTAGTCAATCTACTGATTCAAATGATAATCTTTTCTGGAGACATGCTCATAGACTCACCCAGATATGATGTATTACCAGCTGTCTGGGCACCCCTCAGCCCAGTCAAGTTGACACAGGAAATTAACCTTCACAAGATATAAGCAGATATATGGTGTGGCTCAGTTGAGTTGACTACTTTGTAATTTGAAATTCATTAAAAATAAGTATAGTGATAAATTTATAATAAATATATATTTTTCTGACTTTCTGGAGCATTTGAGATCTTGCTCCTTGGCATATGTTATCAGTTTGGCTCAAATTTTAAGTCGAAATGGAAATTTTTTTATTTTAATTACTCTGGTTTGAGAAAAACTAGAAAATTTAAAAACAAAACAACAAATAAAAACTGTTTCTTCCTTAAAACAGGCAATAATGGGATTAAATTTAATGCAGACTCGAGCATCACAATGTTAATCTTCAGTGGAATTATATAGTTTTACAGAGTTATCAGATGATATACATCATTAAAATAGTCATTTGAGAATGGCATTTGGCAAGTTTGGGTCAAGTGAGAGGTCTAATTATTCTGAAGGAGCAGACAGAGCTTTGAAACCATGAACATCATTTTAAACAGCACTCTTGTGTATATAGGCCCTCTCTGAATTAGTATTCTTAAAGCCAAACCACAAAGCCAAGCCTTTAAATAAAGAACTGACCTTCAGGCTATCACTTTCTATTATTAAAGTCAACACCACTAATTTGGTTCCACAAAACAGGATGATCTAAATTGGTTTTGTTAATGTAAATATTATTGTTTTTTTCAGGAATTTTTCTTGGTATGTAATTTATAACTCTATTTTGGTATTTACTTATACACTAGAGGCCCGGTGCACAAATTTTGTGCATGGGTGTATGTGTCCCTCAGCCCAGCCTGCACCCTCTCCAATCTGGGATCTCTCAAGGATATCCAACTGCTTGTTTAGGCCCGATCCCAGCAGGATCGGGCCTAAACGGGCAGTCGGACATCCCTCTCACAATCTAGGACTGCTGGCTCCCAACTGCTCACCTGCCTACTTTCCTGATTGTCCTTAACCACTTCTGCCTGCCAGCCTGATCACCCCCTAACTATTCCCCTGACAGCCTGATTGATGCCTAACTGCTCCCTTGCCAGCCTCGTCATCCCTAACTACCCACCCTGCAGGTCTGGTCCCTCCCAACTTCCCTCCCCTGCTGGCCATCTTGTGGTGGCCATCTTGTGTCTATATGGGAGCAGCCATCTTTGAGCACATGGGGGCAGCCATCTTGTGTGTTGGAGTGATGGTCAATTTGCATATTACTCTTTTATTAGATAGGATTTTAAAACTTTATACTAAATTTTATTTTTATACACGTGTAAGTAAGGTTATAAAATTTTTAAGTCAAAATGGAAGGTCCTTGAAATTTTTTTTCTTATAGGGGATATTCATTTTCTCTAGTTTGAGAAAAACTGAATTGGGAAAAAGATCCTTGGGTTATGTTATTGACATTATAAATTTGTCTCCTATTCTTCTCCAATTAGCTTGATGCATGATAAACTTAGTTCCCCAATTATTTATCGTGCTTCTTTAGTATACTCCACAGCACCTGGCACAACACTGGGCAGGTTATAGCCAGTCAGCAAATACTGACCAAATGGGAGTGGTCTGGGCTCTGTGAGTGGAGGAACAATGATTGGAAACAGATTAGAAAGAAATGGAGTGAAATACATTCCTGTCTTGCAAAACTCCTTGGTGAGGCTGAAAGTTCTGATAACATAAGGGCCTTTGCATCTTTCATGGAGCTAATGCAGAGGAAGCGTTCAGTTAATGCTTATCAAGTAAAAAGATTTTATCCTTGGCAAAAGGAAGAAAAAAGTAAATAATCTCTTTAGAACAGGGAATCCACTGCTGCTGCATACACATACTCGTACACATGTACACACACACACACACACACACACATACATGCACAGACACACACATACAGATACACATGCACATGCATGCACACACACACACACACACACACACACATTCTCTCTCTTACTTTTTTGGTAGGGCAGTGTGACGGTCCAAAGTAGAGCACCATGATGGTGTTGGCCATATGAAGCCTTGTCCCCAGAAGGCCTCCTGCATCTGGAAATCTGACCTGACCAGCTCAAAGGGGGTAATGTAATCCTGGTCACATTTTCTCTGAGTTCTCAGGTATCAGCACCTTCCTGATACAGCCCCGGGGCTGAATTTCCCCATGAGCTCCTCCATTGGGCCAAGCTTTTCTGAGCAAGAGCACAGCTCCTGCTGGTGTGGGCTTAGCGACCCAAACTGTGGGCAGCGGGCAGCTCCACCTGCTAGATATCCAGGCACCACTGACAGTTGAGGGCCGTGCAGGCTCTGGTGGCATTCCTGGTGGGGGCTAAGCAGTGGACTCAGCACTATTTTCAAGGGAGAATCTGGCTTCCTCCAATCACCGGAATCCAGGGTTTGGAGTTCACTTCAGGGTGGTAGGGCAAACACGGCTGAGGGTGAGACCCAGGAATCTGAATTTAAACCATATCTGCAGGGGATGCTAATACACACTACAGTCGGAGAACTGCTGAGTTTATTAAGGCCACAATACAGTTGGCCCTTTCTGCCTGGTTCAAGTTCACAAGTCCTCCTCTTTCCTAGGGAGTGCTATCTCAGACTCAACTGGCCTGGGAACTGAGTCCTGGCCCACTGACTTCTCTCCCACCTTCCTCCCCTACCCCCAACCAACCCTGGTCCCTTGCCCCTGCTATCTTTCAGGCCATCAAGATTTGAGCTGCTCTGACATTTATATCTCACGTTCCCGCTTTACAATATGCTAATCACAACCAAAGCTCTTTCCTCCTGGCCAACTCCTGCTTGCGCTTCCCTTTCCTTTGGGGGCAATCACATGCCTGTCATGGAGAGAAAAGAAGTAACGTAGCTGTGATAGCCTATCTCATGCCCGTGTCATGAGCTGTGAGGCTGATCTAGATCAAGGGAACTATTATTGGTGTTAGCAGGTCAAGGACAAAGTGCCAATGATGATTCCCTTCTCTAATAGTGACTCAGGCAGAGAGGGAGATTAGGAAAAGGTACATAGGAATTCTCTGTCCTCTCTTCTTCCTGCCTCTATCTCCCTTCTAGTGCTCCCCTCACCCCCATCACATCACAGCATTCAGGACTCAATTGAATCTAGAAAGTATGCAGGACAGAAGGTGGGTTGGTGAAGGGCACTGATAGCTTTACCTTCCCTTCTCAGGCTGGTCTTTCTTTATTGCCAAGTCCCCTTTCCAGGACCTTAGAGTTGGAGAACTTTGACCTTATTATGTTCTTAATTTAGTGAGATTATCATCCCATCTATAATTATAAAAGCATAATATGCTAATTAGACCAGACATCCTTCCAGACGACCTTGGATGAAGCCAGGACTATGAAGGAAGCCTGGGTCCCAGGTAGAAGAAGGAAGCCAGTGCTGGCAGCCAGGAGCTGGGGGTAAAGAAGACCTACTCTTGCATGGATTTTGTGCACCAGTCCTCTAGTTAATAATTATTATCCTGAAGGGCAAATGCAGCCATTCCAGAGAAAGCTAACCTGGTGACAAAGGGGACAGGAAGACAGCAGGCCAGACTCTCTTGTGGGCCAGGACAGCTGTCATTTCTTACCATTAGACACCAGGGTTTTGCATGTTTATCTTTCCAATCAGGCCTACTAGGCAGCTGGATTTCAATGTGCTTTCAACAACTGGAGTACCTACTGCACGCTTCCCGCTACCAGTGGCTTCCAAAGATGGCTTCCCCTTAGAATCACCCACAGAGTTTTTGAAAGGTAGTTTTCTACCCCTGGGGACTCTGAGCTAGTTAGTCTGGGATGGGGCCCAGGCATTTGCATTTTTCATTGTGCTGCATTTGGGAACCATAATCCTACACCATGGTAAGCGCTGTGGGGATACAAAAGTATTGAGACACCACTCTTGCCTTTGAGGAGCTCAGAGTCTAGCTGGGGATGGACATAGTAGACACCAAAGCATCATGTTCCATCAAATAGTAAGAATAATATAGAGCCCGTGTTAGAAAAATGAAAGGAGGAGGGGTGAGGTGAATTCTTCCACAGGGAGTGCTTATAGGGTTAGATGTGAAATACACATATTTCTCAGAGTCTTACTAGGTCAAGCATTTTAGTTGAGGAGTGGAGAGAGTGAGGATCCTGCTGGGCTCAGAGGTTCACTGAGCTGCAAGGAGCTTTATCTAACCCAAGCCCCTTCCCTTGTAGTCGAAGACACTGAATTCCAGAGAGACTGTGATCTGCCAGAGGTCACACCGCAGGCTCCTGGCAGAGTGGGCAGGGATCCTGTGCTCTTGCTGGAGTCCTAGCATCTGGTGACTGGCGAGAGTCAAATTCAGCACATCACCACTGACTTCATCTCTGGGAGGGAGCAGAGTAGAGAGCTTTCTCATGGAACCCATCTCTGAAAACCTCACCCACTGCTCAGCAGATCCACCCACCCCTACCGCTGTAGCTGCAGAGATGAGAAAAACCACAGGAAGAGCCCTTGCACGTGGGCAGTTAGAGCCAGATTTGCCACCTGAAATGTTGGCAAAGTGCATCTCACAGTTGGGTTCTAGAGCCATCCCAAGGCATCAGTGGAACTTCTGTGGGAGGAGAGGCAAGCTGGGAGGAAAAGTGTTCTCAGGGATGCGGAAGGGAGTGTGAGTGCAGTACATAGAAAGGAAGAAGCAACATTTGTTTTGGAAGCCTGAACAATTGCCTCCCCTCTGTCTTTGGTGACAGGGGAGAGTATGCTAAGAGATGGGATTTCTCTTGAATCTCTTCCTGTGCAGGCTGCGAGTTCTCTTCATTACCTCCTCCACATACCTGCAGCTGCTGCAATGAGTGATGCTACTCAAAACAATTATACAAAGGTGATATGGTTTTGGGAGTGCATTGCTGCTTCTATTTCCATTGAATTACGGACTTACATTTCTCCCCTTTATAATGTTCTGCAATGTAATAAACATCTCAAGTCTAGGGGCTGAAAGGAATTGGTGTAGCTTTAAACATTAAGGAAACACATATATCAAAGACAAAGAAAGCCAATGGGCATTCTTGCACCTCTTGGTATTTGAATGCATGCCGAGGAACAGTGCTCAGACAAGGCTGTCTGTGAATTTTGCCTTCTCTCCCTGCTGCATTTCCAGCTGTGAACTCGCAGGAAAGGGCTGTGAGATTTTGTCTAGCTCTCTACTTTCAAACCCAACATTTTTCAGCTGGAGGCTCTAGAAGGCAACTTGTGAAGTCAAGTTGGCCTTATTTGCAGTCAGAAAATGCTAAGGAGCCCAGCAGCCCCAACATCTAGCCAACCTTGCCCCAGGCCCCTTTGGCTTCATGGATGGAGTAACCCACGCCTTGTGCCCAGAGCTCGTTTTCTGTCTAGTTGCCTCGGTCTAGAATTTCTACCTGGTTCACTTATCTGCTAGTCTTATCTCAGGGGATCTGAGGTACGCTTGTTAGTCCTTCTCAGGGTCAGGATCCTGTCCCTCTGTCTAAATCTCTTGGTTATTATACTCCGTTGACAATCTAGGTTGTTCTATTATAGGTCAGGGATTTAGTCTCCATGGTGGGCTGAATAATGTCCCCCAAAGATGGCCATGCCCGAATTGCTGAAACCTCTGAATACTTGGTTATAGGGCAGAGGGGACTTTGCAGATGTAATTGAGATTATAGACTTGAAAATAGGGAGATTGTCATGTTTAATTGGGCCCAGATGAGCCAATCTAATCATACCCACTCTTAAAAGCAGAAAATGTTCTCTGGCTGTAGTTGGATAGTGGCGGAGGAAGGGGCGGGCAGAGATTCTGAGCTGGAGGAGGACTTGATGCCCAGCTGCTGTCTGAGACCTAGGTGTCCAGGCACAGACCTGAGAAAAGCCTTAGGAGGCAGGTGCAGTCCCGCTCCCAGCTAGCAAGAAGCAGGGAGCCCAGCCCTACACCTGCAAAGAGAGGTGCTCCTATACTTAACAGCCTGAGTGAGTCTGGAATCCGATTTTTTCCTTCGAGCCTCCAGAAGGAATACAGTCCTGCTGACATCTTACTTTTAGCGAAGTTGGAACTGTGTTGGGCTTCTAACCTTTAGAAACTGTGAGATAATAAATTTGTGTTATTTTAAGCGATGCACGTTGCAGTAATTTGTTATGACAGCAATAGAAAACTAATAAATCACCTCATTGTGCTATTTAAAATAACACAAATACACTTACAATGGAAGCAAAGAACATGCAATAATCCTGTTGAAATTGCCACCAACAACAAAAACTAAGGCGCTTACTCATCAAACTTCCGATTTTCTGGGTTCTTCACCCCTCTCCCAAATTTCTCGATATTTCTTCTAGTGCCTCCTGTTCTTCTAGCCCAGTGACTTCCTATTGTTGTCGACGTTGGGCAAGGATCACCATGAGGTGAGCATCATAACAGCTACTATTTCATGACTGATCATTATGCTCCATCATTTCACCTTCTGCACACAGCAACCACGTGAGGACATCATCATTGCCATCATTTTACAGGCGCGGACGCCGACATTAAAGCTCAGAAAGGTGAAGGGACATGCCCAGAGACATACATTTATTAACTGACTGGGAACCAGGATTCAAACTGAAGGCTGTGAGTTCAAGGCCTATGTTCAAGGCTGGGACTGGGCCTGGTGACTCGCTTCTAATGAACAGAAGGAGGCATGAATGGTAATGTGCAGTGCTCATAGGTCATAAAAGGCACGTGGGAACGTGGGAACTCTCACATTCTCTCTTTCCTTGGGTTGCTGGCTCAGTCTGAAGGAAGCAGGCAGCCAGGTTGTGAGGCAAAGCTCTGAGGCCTCTGTCCCACAGACAGTGAGAAACTGAGGCCAGCTGAGAGCCATGTCTGGAGCTTGGAGGGGACCCCAGCTCCAGGTCACTGGCCCAGTCCCTGTCTGGACAGCAGCTTCCGCAGAGACCCTGACCCAGAGCCTCTCAGCTGAACTGCTCCCCGACGCCCGACCTGTGGAGCGACTTGTTATGCAGTATTACCTAACGCACCATGCATTCTTGCTATCTCCTGTTACTGATTCTCAGAAGGAAACTCTTTCATGAAATCACAGATATTGGAACTGAAAGGACCTCTGGAGATCAAGTAAGTCAAACCCCTCGTAGCCACAGTGAGACAGACATGTCCACCTCACGAAGATTTTGTGAGGATTAAGTGAAGGGATGGGAACAATGTGTGCAGGGCATTGAACTAGTGCTCAATGAAGGCTGACCTCCTCCCTGTGGAAGAGGATATGAGGGCCCCAGAGCTGAGTCCTAAAAGCAATTCCTTGAAGCATGGAGTCCAGGGTCCCCTTACTCCTTCTCTCACCCCCACTTCTCTGCCTCTTACTCACCCACCAAATGGAGAAAATGCTCCTGTGAGAGTGTGGATGACGTATGGAGAGAGCAACTGATCAGGGGCTGTGCTGTGCTGAGGTCACATTTGGTCCAAAAAAGCCAATTAGCTGCCCTGGTCTGGCACAGCTCCGTGGCCTTTCTTTTACCCCAGTGCCTGGCACAGTCTCCTTGCTCAGAGTGACACTCCATAAATGTTTGTTGTTCTTGCCGTTAGCCACTCTGTTGTTCTGTCTCAAATATGCTTCATCTCTCAGGTCCCATGTGCTAAGCATGCCTGGTCTTCAGAATGAAGCTCAGATATACCTGCTCCATACATAAGCATCAGCGTAGGATTTCTTAGGGCCACAGAATATTTCACCTTGGACTTGCTGGGTGCCAGCTGAGTTCTCCTCCTGAGATGGGCAGGAGCTTCGAGTCTTGAGCAGACCCATCTTGGGCCTTATCTCTACCTTCCAGACTTGGTTCTTCCCTGTTCACCTGGGTCTTATCTTCACTTTACAGACCCTCTTCTTCCCTGTCCCTCATAGGGAGTAGACTTTTGTGATGATGAGCTCTGTTGTGTGGGGTGCTGGGATGGGGCAGAGATGAGGGGCTTTGCCTGGAGGTTTCACTCTGAGCCCTGGGCTATTGGTGGCTCAGACCCTCTGCAGGGGACTTACATCTGTATGGAACCTCCTGTCATCAGATAATGCAAAAGTCTCATACATTCAAAACCGTCCTTGAAATAAATCTCTGGTGTTACTATGAGTGTAAAATCCTGGACCAAGTTATGTGGCATGAATGTTAATGCAGAAAGTAATGTTCAGCAGATAGTGTACAGGAACGAGTATATATACCTATATAATTTTGCAGTATTTTACTAGTAAATATGGTCTCACCCAAAGAGAAGGATCTCTAAACACAGGAATCATGCTTTTAGGGTGGCCATCTGTCGCAGTTGTCCAAAACTGTCCTAGTTTTAGTGCTGTAAGTTCTGCATCTCAAGAAACCCCAAAGCCCTTGGCAAACAGAAACAGTTGGTTACCCTATGTCAGCAAGGAGAGCTTCTCGAATTGTCAGAGACCTGAGGGGACTTTCTGGGTGGGCTGGAGAGCAAGGAAGTCTGCAATTCTTTATCTCTTTCTCTGTCTATCCTCCTACCTCTAGTGCTTATAATGGAGTTTGCATTAATCATATAAAGTACCTTCAAGATATTGCCTAGATTCTACTGAAAAAGCAAACAACCTTGTCTTCTCAAAAACCCCCAACAACCCAACCCAAAACACAGTTTTTTCGAATATCGAGTGCTTGAAATTACCTGCAAAGCAGAAAATCAGTGCATATGTCTGGTTCTATGATCAGAGTGTGTGTGTGTGTGTGTGTGTATGTGTGTGCAAGAAGCAGCCTCTGACAGGTCTTGGACATTTCCTTGTTTGTGAGGTTCACCTTACAATTACTGCCAAGTGGAGCTGAGCTAAAGTGTCTTTCAGCATCCTTTAGTCAGTGCCAGGGAGCACATCTCCCTGTCAGATCTTCGAGGGGACAGAGGACAGTGACTGACAGCTGCTCTCAGTATTAGGTTGGCATTTATGATCTTATCTCAGTTTTAATATCAGCGATGTCACCTTTGGCTCTCTGTCAGCCTTCTCTGGACAGAAGGCCTTTTGGAGATGTTTCTTCCCCCTCACTCCCTGTCTTTTGGCAACAGGGATTTGACAGGAGAGCAATGCCTGGCTGTGACAAAGAGCTTTTGTGGTGTCAGGCTGAACTACTGCCAAATCTGAAGAGGGGGATTGGAGTGAATGGGTTCATGTATTGTTCCTGCTCTGATATCCCAAGGGCTGTTGAAGGGGGTTTAAGCAAAGCAAG
>JAAGEH010000307.1:50682258-50722719 GCA_011751065.1 Lasiurus cinereus | reverse complement strand
CCACTCAGTACATATATATATTAGAGGCCTGGTGCATGAATTCGTGCATGGGTGGGGTCCGGCCAACCTGGCCAGGGGGAGGAGACACAGGCAGTTGGCCAGCCTGCCTGCTGATGGAACTCCTGGTCTAGGGGACAATTTGCATATTAGCCTTTTATTATATAGGATATACACTGAGTGGCCAGATTATTATGCATTCAGAGATCATAATAATCTGGCCACTCATATACCCTGACTTCAGGAATTTTAATCAACTACAGATATTTGTAAACTAAGGTTATGATGAAAGATGTTCAGTGGGCAGTGGGAACACATAGGATGGTTTGCTGAGTGTAACTTGCTCCTTTCTGACTCAGAACCTTTCACACGGGTTCCTGGGTCTGGAATAGTCTCTATACCCAATCACCCTGCGTTCGATGGCCACCGGAGGAAGGCAGAATCGATCACGCCCTGGGTGTATATGAACTTTTATTTATCCTTTAGATTTTGTGAAGATTTTTCTGATCACAGCTTTGAGAGCTCATCACAATTTTTAATTATATGTATTATTTTGTGATTCTTTGATTAACATCTGTCTTCTCCACTCATTTGAAAACTCCCCAAAGGCAGACAGCATGTATAATTTTGTTCGCTTTTGTATTCCTGATGACGAACAGGGTCTGGAACATAATAGGCACTCCGTGAATATTTGTTGCATGAACAAATGATAACATGCCGAGTGCAGTTTGGTGAAGGAGAGCTTGGGTTTGGGGGCTGGAGGAGTGCTCTGGGGAGAGCAAAGGCACGGTGGTGAGGGAGAGTGTGGTTTCTCTGCGGAGCTGGAAATGGCAATGAATGGAGACCTATTGGGGTGGGGGGCGTATTAAGAAATGAACAGGGACCAGATCATGAAGCTACGTGCATGCCGTGTAACAGAACCTGAACTTTATCTTGAGAGCAAGGGGAAGCCATCTGCGGGTTTATAGGTAGCGGAGTAGTGTTATCTGACCGGCTTCCTTCAATTGCACAAGGAGAACAGGCTGGAGAGGGTGAGAGCAAGGCCAGAGGGAAGGAGACTGGCTCAGCGCCTGCTACAAAACAGGACCAGTGGTTCTCAGCCTTGCTAATCGTGAGAACCAAGAATCACCTGGAGGAGCTTTTAAACATTCTGGTTCCCCAGCCCCACCGGGCCCTATTAAATCAGAGTCTTTGGGGCTGGAGTGGGCCTCGGTAATGAAAGACCTGGGACCCTATCCAACAGGGGCTTAATCACAAGGAACAACAGCAGCCTGTAATTATTGGAATGGAGAGTCTAGGTCAGTGGTCGGCAAACTCATTAGTCAACAGAGCCGCAGCTTGCTGACCACTGCCTTGGAGGAAGACTGGACTTACCGCTTGGGTGTTCTCCTTGGAAGAGTAATTTATTTACGTTAAGCCCAAGTGTTCTGGAGAGGAAGCCAGTCAGCCTGAATCGATGTGTTTATGGAGCTTCTATCCTGTGCTCAGCATGGAGAGAGAATCCAGAAAATGCAAGAGTCGCCTCCTGGGGCTCTATTTATCCGACTCTGCGTTCGATGGCCACCCGAGGAAGGCAGAATCGATCACGCCCCGGATGTATGTGAAGTTTCATAAGCCTGCTGGCATTTCTTTTCTTGCCTTGGTTGTGATCATCTCAGCCTTTATTTCTCCCCCTATTGCACAGATCCCTGGGGTTTTCAATTTTCCTGCAGAGGCTGCAGTTCCTATGGTGGCCACGGCAGGGTGCCCTGGGGGTGTGCAGGCTGTCAGCCTGCCAGCCACTGCTTGGGGGATCAGATGGGCACCACAGTCGGGCCTGTTTGGCCTGGGGTGGGAGTGGGGGCCTGTGGGGAAGGGACAGGAGCTGTGGTGGGAGGCTGCGTGCCTGGTGGGCTGATGGGTGCCAGGGGGGCCTCAACAGCACACAGCTACGGCTCCAGGGAGCCAGGCAGCTGAGGTGTAGTGTGGGAGGCTCATGGCAGCAATTATTAACCAAAGGATGTCATCTCTCCTTCCCTTCCTCATTGTAGCCGTCTGTTTCCCAGCTGTCTTCAAACAGAGTCTCAAAGTGAACCTCAACATGTATGCACCAGGGAGCCACCCTCCTTCCTGTTCCCAAGTCCACTGGCTTGATGAAGTCCTATCGACTCTATGCCAGGCATAGATGCTGTCTGTTTATACACTCATGAACCTTTAGGATTGAGGCGCGCATCCCTTCACCTGGAGGGCTGCCCATTCCTTTCCTGGCATTTAGGGCTTTGTTGGTGTGACCCACCTCCAGGGTGCAGTGTGCTCTGAGACCCTGGCTGGGGGTCATAAGGATGCTCTCAGCTCCAGCTCGTCACATGGGGCCATTGTCACTGCCCGGTGCTCATGTGGGGGCAACAAAGTCAAGACTGTTCTCTGAAGAGATGAACGTGAAGCTGCTGGCCTGGGCGGGCTCCTTATTTTGCCTGGAGCTGGGGCCCTGAGGAGGTTGAACTACAGTGGCGGAGGCCCGGGAGGGCGCCCCCGGTGCCCGGTCCTGTGGCTGGAGACCCAGAGCCCCTGCCTGCCTCACCCACACACAGGTGGCACCTTCTCCTTGGTGTCTCCCTCAGCTTCTCCTGCGTGAGGAGGGAGCTGCTACCTTCACTGCTATCAGGACTCTTGTCCTCGATTTTCCCCAGGAAAAAAGGAGTGTGGGGAGGCTTAGCCAGGGAAAGCAATTCATTTCTCAGGCTCCAACGACGCTGTGTTCACGTCCCTGCCGCAGACTATTCTAATCTTGTAAACGGTAATGATGTGTGTGGGGGCAATTTTGTTGTTTACTGAAGCGAGTGAGTGATAATTGCAGAGAAAGGAGAGAGCGGAAGGCTTTTCCCACATGCTGCGCTTCTCGCCTTCGCTCTCTATGCTAATGTCGTCGCGCACTGTGTCTTGTGCCTTAGGATGACAGACCTGGACGGGAGCACAGCAGGGGAGGACGGAAGGAAGGGCAGGAATGGAGGCCTGGACCCCCTCCCAGCAGGAAAGTAAATGGGGTTGGACAGTCACAGGGCTGGCTGACTCTCCCCGGGGTGCTGTCAACAAGTTCCAGGGTAGGGAGGGTGGCTATGCAAATACTGTACCTCCCTGCCCGCAAGATGGGGTGCGGGTGGTGCAGGCAGCCTTCTGAAATGCAGCCACGAAGGAAAGTTCCTTCTGGTGTCAGATCCAAATTCATCTTGATGTAGCATAAAAAGGATGAAGGTAGACAAAATGGGACAAATAGAAAGTTATTTTATTTAACCTTCTTTGGTTTATTTGTCCACTTCTGTGGGGACTAGAGGTCATGAAACATTTATTCTGCTTGAAATACCAGCACATATTTCTCTTTACTAATGTATATCCCTTAAATTAGCCCTTTGTCACAGATATAGAATCTATTTAATGCCCAATGTATGTAGGAGTCAGGGCTGGGAAATCAGGGTGCAATTTATGGTTGTGTTGGGTTGAGATAAAACACAGGATGCTTTAAATGCACTGAAATAGATGTTAAAATGTTATAGGTGATGTCATGGCTTTGTGGACATGACTGCAAAGCAGGCTGGGATAGGAAGAGGTGGGGTCAGTAGGCAGTACAGGGGAAGACACCCAGAGTTGAGCAAGACTTGGTCTCAGGCGGTGGTTCACCCACAATAGGGTCCCATCAGCTGGGCATACTTCTAAATGCATATGTCTGCCTTTTTTAGCTAAGTCACCAGGGCCTCCAGGGCAGGGAGTTTCCTTTTGTAATTCCCTCATCACACTGAGCACTGGGCCCAGGCCAAGCACAAGGGCTGGTTTGCTTATTTTAATACATTGCAACTTAAATACAGTTTGTTGCTGATCATGGTTATGAGGCTCCTCTAAAGCCTTGGGAAGCTGTTTCACTGCAGCTCCCACAGTCACAATCAGACTGGACAGGCCGCTCAGGGCCTCTCTGTGGCACGGCCTTGAGTAATTGGCTCCGATAGACTCCCAACACTGATAGAGTCCATGTCACCAAGGCCAGTAGAATGAGATGATGATGATGATGATGATGCATGTGTGTGTGTTGGGGGGGTGGGAGGGCTTACTTGGTTTTGTATTCTCAAAATTGCAATTCAGAGTCACATTATGCAGGTCTCTGAAGCTCCCTGTTGCAGGGAGGCTTGACACCCCCCCTCCCCACAACCCTCCGTGATCACCAGCTGTCATTAATCTACAGGATGAATTGTCATTAATCTATAGGATGAATTCCCTGCTCACTCTAGTTGAGCTGGAGATGGACTGACTAGGATGCCATCTGGGCTTTGTTGTACTGTTGCTGCTGTACTTATCCTCCATCTATTCAGCTGGGGGGAAACAGTATGTCCCATAGGCAAGATCGTATGGTACTTGTTGGTTCCCAGGATCACTCTGTCCACCCCAATAGTAACATGTAGAGTAAGGTAAAAGGAATATGATTGTGTTAGGGATGTGCCATTTGAAAGTTCCTCTAGTCCTAGCTGGTTTGGCTCAGGGGATAGAACATCAGCTTGTGGATTGAAGGGTTCCAGGTTCAATTCCGGTCATGGATACATACCTGGTTTGTGGGCTCAATCTCCAGTAGGGGGCATGTAGGAGGCAGCCAGTCAATGATTCTCATCATTGATGTTTCTTTCTATCCCTCTCTCCATTCCTCTCTGAAATCAATAAAAGTAAAGATTAAAAAAGCACCTCTGGGGCTGGCCTAATTGCAAAGTTGGGTAGACTGGCAACTGGGAGTCTGTGTTCATTTAAAGAGGTACTGTCTCTGCATGGGTTCAGCTGGGAATACATTACAGAGTATATCAAGCTGACGTCAAGGAACGAACAGGACAGGGTCAGTGAGCTGGAGGCAGATCACAGAGGCTAAACAGATAGCAGCTCCTGTTCCTCTGCTATACTTGTTTTCATATGGAACATATTAATTCACATTTTATTTATAATTAATTGCTTTTTCATCAGTTGTTCTTAACAATTCATTATGTTATCTCTGAATTTCTTTGGTACAGTTTTAGAACTGCCAAAATGCTTAGTCATTGCTACCAAATGTACTGAGTGGTAGCAAAATTCTTAGTTGGGAGATGCTAACTCTGGTTACTTATTAAGCTGGACCATCGGAAAGTCCCTAGGATGTTGTTTGTTGTGTGGAGTAGAGGGAGGGATATAAAAATTAGGACTAGGGTCTGGGAAGTAAGATGGGAAGGATCTAAAAACCCCACAAGTAATTTCAAAAAGGTATCGAATTGCATTAGAAGCAAAGACTATCTTGGGACTGGCATTGGTAGTGATAATAAAAACTTTGAAATAAACATTTCTCGACAAGGATATGCTTAAAGAAATCATGGGCCATGTGCAATAAAACAATATAAACCATTAAAAAGAAGGAGGTCAATTTGCTTGATTTGAAAAATTGTTTAGGATATTGTTAAGCAAAATAAGCAGTTCTAGAACAGTCTGTTTCATACGATCTCATTTTGTAAAAATAACAAAATAAAATTATTTGTTGATAGATAGGTTTATATATGTGTAGGAATAGGTCTGAAAGGTTTACATAAAATTATTCAGTGTTGTCTTTTCTCAGGAGTAGAATTTTTAGTTTCTCATTCATTCATCACATACTGACATGTGTCTCAATTTACTTGGTGTAATATACATTATATATTGGTATACTGGCAAAGGTGGACTTAAAATTATGAGTGTGAAGTATATTCACTATGTCAAAAGCATCTGCCTAGAATTTCCACCATTGTCTCTTCCTATCTCAATATCACAGTATATATACTTAGAATATAAATGAAATAACATTATTATTTGGTAAAATGTTAAGTGAATATCACATCCTTTAGCTCCCACTGTTTTCTGACATATAAATGGATGTCCCGAGTTGTCACAGAGCTGCTTCTTTAATAACAGAAGCTAGTGCATCCATAAATCTTTGGAAAACACACAAATAGCAGGAAATAAACCAGTTTTGATTTATGTAAGATATGCAAAGATAAAACAGCAAAAGATTGAGTGAAGAAAGAAAGCAGCTGTGGGATGTAATATTTTACAAGCTCACTATGCAAAAAAAGACAGTTCTGGGTAAGTAATATACCTGTATAAATAAGCTATTTGCATTTCCTATAATTCTGGTTTTGCTTGTTAGATATTTTTGGTGAGATATTTATGTAAAATTGCTAAGTAATTACACAAATACATATGTAATTTGTACATATACACACATGTATTTTAAGTTATATACACACACACACACACACACATGAACATTTAACAAGAACATGCTTAAATAAATCATGGGCCAAATGCAATAAAAAATATATATGTATATATGAATTTAAATTTATTCTAATTAGCATTGTAATAATGAAAAACTTGAAATAGCTCAAATGTTTTATATGCCTGTGTATTTTCTGTGCACATATCTCTATATCTATACATGAATATATGCACAGAAGGTAATGTGGTATCTACCCATAGCAGTGGCTAGGTGATGTGGATGAGTGGGTTTATGGATTTTATTTCTTAATGACCACTTTAGTGGCCTGAAGTGTCTGGTTTTTCTGTAGTGTGCATATTTGCTTTTATAATAGGAAACATTTATGTTAAGGGTGAAAAATAAAAAGATATTATGTCAATGGTGACCTTACCCAGAGATGTTTCTGAGCAGTAACAACAGGGACGGAAGCTGGATGGCTGTGGGAGATGATGAAGCAGAGGCAGGGGCGGGGAAGATTTCTTTAATAATCTCCAGTGAGGGTGAGGCGAAAGATAACACAAAACTAGAAGTTGATGTAGAGTTGAAGGGAGGTTTATGCTTCTTTCTATGCAGGCCCATCTGTCCATCTGTGAAACATTACACTCTCCCTGAGTTTTCCTAAAAGCAGTCTTACTTCCATCTTCCATTGTCCATTTAAATCCAAGCTAGGAATTGGTCATTTCTCTTTTCCTCTTATGTAAAAGACTAAAAGCCTGATGCATGATATTTGTGCAAGAGTAGGCCTTTCTTCCCACAGCTGCCGGCATTGACTTCCCTCTAGCACCCAGACCCGGGCTTCCCTTGCAGCTCCAGCTTTATCCAGAAGGTCGAAGGTTGTCTGGTCTAATTAGCATATTATACTTTTATTATTATAGATAGAGCAAGGTTTTCCTGAAGCTCTCAATTCTCATAAATTTTGTGTATGTTTTCTTTTGATTGAAAGGCTTAAAATTTAAAGAATTAAATTTTACCATTCTGTCCTATGGTTTCTGTTTTATTTTATTTTTAAGACATTTCTACACCAAGAAAAGTTATATCTTATTATAATGATGTTCCTTAAAAGTATTATAGTTGTACCTATCTATGTAGCTAGCTCTTTCTTTGTTTTATACATCTTTATATTTTTCAATTTATTTTTTAAAGGGCACTTTACTGTAGAAAATTTCAGCTAGACTCAAACCCAGACAAAAGAGCACAATGAATACTGTTCATCATTTAGCCTCATTATTATCAACTCATCTTATTTTATACTAGAGGTCCAATGCACGAAGATTCATGCAAGAATGGGCCGTCCTTCCCCTGGTTGCCAGCATCGCCTTTGCTCTGGCTGGAGCCGCCTTTTCACTCCAGCCCAGAGCTGCCTTTCCACCTTCCCATGCTACCCAGAGGCGTGAAGCCATGGGTGGTGTAGAATGCCTGCATCACCACCATGGTGATAACACAAGTGCCCTGTCCTGCCCCATCCCCAGCCACTCGGCATCTATGTATGCAAATTAACCCACCATCTTTGTTGGGCTAATTTGCATGTTCATTCGTGATTGGCTGGTGGGTGTCCTGAAGGTATGGTTAATTAGCATGTTACTCTTTTATTAGTGTAGAAAGTTCTGAATCACATTAGATCACAGTCTCAATCTCAGTTAATTTAGAATGTTTGCTGTGAGATAATAATCAATGCTTGGAGCTGGGTTAATGCTTCCCTCTCCCCATATGGCCCCTTGCTGTGCTGGTGAAGTTAGATATTATCCCCACCCTTCCCACTCCCAACCTTTCTCCTTTTTCCCTGCTTGTAACTGTGCTTTTGCCACCAGGTCAGAAGCAGGAGTAGGTGTGAGAGGTGAGGTGGGTTCCATGGGTTCCTGGAAGGTTCAGTTGGTGAGCCCTTCCCATTGCAACTCTTTTCTTGTTGTTGATCCTCACCTGAGGATATTTTTCCATTGAGTATCAGAGAGGATGAAAGGGAGAGGGAGAGACAGAGAGAAACCTTTATGTGAGAGAGATACATTGATTGGTTGTCTTCCACATGTGCCCTGGCCAGGACCAGAGTTCAAGCCTGCAACTGAGTTATGTGCCCTTGACTGGAATCGAATCTGGGACCTTTCAGTCCATGGGCTGATGCTCTATCTACTGAGCCAAACCAGCCTGGGCCCATTGCAACTCTTTAGCTGGCCTTGTTGCCCTGATCTACCCTCAGTACTGCCCTCAAACCTACCCATCTACCCCATGGATGCTAATACTGTTACTACTGGGGTCTTCTTTTCCCAGTATCCTCTCTCCAAGCAGGAGTCGTACTTTCGGTCCCTAGGAGTGACGATACCTCCCAGACTTAACCCTCCACTCTGCTATCTGCCACAGGCTAGTCTGACTTCTCAGGCCTGAGCCAGGTCCCAGGAAAACACATAACTCTCTATAGTGGTCCCATTAAAGTTTCCTCACTGGGCTGGAGGAGAAGGCAGGCATCCTGTCACTTGTCCATCCTTGGGTGATGAGCCCCACAGCATTCTAATGGTTTACTCAAAAATCCTTACAACCCTCACTCACTTGACCCTTTTTATCCTCCAAATGAGTGAGGGAATTTCAAAGTTGTCATAATGGTTCTTGGTTATTCCACTTTGACATTTCACATGCATCCAGCACACCCTTTGGGATATGGTCTTCATTATATCTGGTGCTTCAGTCCAACTTCTAATTTCCCAGTTTGTTATATACAAACTAGAGGCCCAGTGCACAAAATTCATGCACAGGTAGGATCCCTAGGCCTGACCAGCAATCAGGGCTGATCTGTGGGGTGATTGGCAGGGCGATCAGGGGCTCCCACTTTCACCTGCATTGGTTGCTCGCTGGCCTGGCTCTCCACTGCCACCACCAGTTGGGGCCAGTGGGCTGGAGACAGCTCCTGCATTGAGCATCTGCCCCATGGTGGTCAGTGCGCATCATAGCAACCTGTCATTCTGCTGTTTGGTTGATTTGCATATTAGGGTTTTATATAAATAGACGGTGATGAGCCAGAGCTAACACAGAGGAGGGGCCAGACCTTTAGGAAAGTGGCCTATCGGGTTGAGGTCCAAAGCCTTGATGGGGACGTGGTCTCGAGGGAAGGAGGGGCCTCTTCCCCATTGTGACAGGAGGGAAGGGGATTAGAGGAGACACTGGAAGAGTTGACAGACCTCCCTCCCATCTGATGATTTCTATTATCTTCAGGAAATAGGGGGTCAGAGGTTTACTGAAGCCCAGTGGGGAGGAAAGGTCTTGATTGATGGGTCTGCCTCACTTGTATGATGGAATTAGAGGAATTTCCAGTCCAGCTTGAAGTTGTAAAACCCACTTCAATGGTGTAGGCTGCTGAGAGGGCTGATGGGGTCCTCCTGCATATGGAGAAGTCTAGGTCAACACTTCCCCTGGATTAGCACTGCTTGTTGCTGTCAGGGGAGCAAAGGGGAGACATACCAAAGAAGGAAGGGTATTACCTGACAAAGGAGGACCAGCAAGCCCTGGTGTAGAGAGGAAACATTTTATCTTTGCAAATAGACTCAAAGTTCAGGTTTGAATGTCCTGAGTCACAAAACCCCCATCAGTACACTACCCAGCACCCCACTGAATCCGAAAGCTCCAAAGAGGAAGATGATAAGAAAAACAAGTCCTACTGGCCTGCAATTACTGACAGGTTTTGTGAACCAGTGGGAGAGAAGGATGAAGTCTTCTGAGTGGATTCAACTTCAGAATTCACAGTCTCAGAGCCTGTGATCTGTTCAGACCTGCTGAAACACTCTCATTTTGTTGCAGGGGGGTGCATAACTGTGTTTGATGGTGAAACTTTTAGATGTCTCAAACACCATTCTCACTACTGAGTGGTAAGGGTGACTGGGACTTTATTATTAGGTTGGTATGGATAACCAAGCGCTGTAACAGCTCCTTTTACTGTAGGAGATCAAATTGTGAGAACTGAAACTAATATTTTGGTGGTAACCCAAGGTTAGGGGAAGAGGGAAGAGAAAGAGAAAGTGGAGCATAAGAAATTCCCTCAAAGCTAAATGGCTATTCACAACCAGGGGGATTAATGGAAATGAATGAGCTACAATTTTAAGCAGGAAGCCCTTCTCAGTATTGGCTTAAAAAAAAAATAAAATCAGATGGGCACACTCTGTTCCGCCTAAGTGAAGGCTCATCTTATTAATATTGGTCTAAAAAATGGCACTTCTACTGAGGATGGACACTTTAAATTGCTCCCAAGTCTTTCAGTGAGTGTTATGGGGCTATGCTGGGCTAGTTATTAGGCCACTGAGAAGTCACTTGGAATGTGCAGAAAAATGAAAAGTATGTCCGAAGTGAAACTTCGCTTTTTCTTCAGAACTCCCAGTCCTGTTGGAGAGAGAAGGTGGGATGGGCCTCTGGCATCGTGGTGCTGAATGTGTGTGTGTGATCTGCACGCAGTTTTCTCTATAGGGAGAAACATCTTGAGTCTGAACAAAGTGAAATGTGTTCTAGTGACTTTTAAAACTGTCTCCACCCATAAGGGCAACACCTTAGAGGCAGTGGAAACAAAGGAAGGATACAGATTTCGTCAATGGAGCTCAAAGCTTTTTGATTGCGATCCACTTGAAATCTCCAGTGCTAATTAGTACCTGGATTTTTTGAGCTGGAGCTTCTGAAGTCAGGCTGGCTAGAGTGTGAGGCACTTCATTTGAATGTTGCAAAACCTCCCAAATAACCACAAAGGCAACTGTTTATCTCAATCCTCACTTTAAACACCTGCTTACTGACATTTCTGAGGCTGTGATTGACAGTCTAACACCTGGCTGATGAGGCTGATGTTTGCCCACGCTTTTGAAATGCGATTTTACTACTTAGCGTGTTGCTCCTTGTTGCAATGTATTAAGTGAATTGGATGCATCAGAACTCTTGTCATTCTAAAAAAATTAACCATTACAGATTAATAGCTTGTTTTCATTAAAGAGAAATGAACTGGAACATTCTGACACTTGTCTGCAGCATTGCTCTTTACAAAGGGGCTGCAACGTGTGTTACAAGGAAAACCTGCATTGAATTCCTACCCTAGACCTATGAGTCAGCATCTCTGCCTGTGAGGCCCATGGCTGACATCTTGAACTAGCTCCCAAAGAGTTGAAAAATGCTACTTTAAGAGAAGGCCACTTTCAATTGGGTTCTGGTGTAGAATGGGTATCTCTCTGGGTAGAAACTTCTGGTTTATACCTGTGAAATCTGTGTGAAAGTTACAGGTTTGGGTTAGTCCTGGGGAGATCCCTGAGCATGTGTGTGAGCACTCACCTCTCTCCTGGCTGGGTAGTAAGCCACAGGTCTGAGAGGTGGGGACCTGGGCCCCTAAGAACGTGATCAGTAGCCACTTTCCCCCATTCATTTTACAAATGAAAACACTGAGGCCCAGAAAGGTGAAAGGATGGACTGAAGGTCGTGTAATACCCAGATGAGGCCAGAACCCAGGTTTCTTAATGCCTACTCATCACTCTTCTTCATGTCACTGAAGTGAGGACTCTAAGAGGCCAGCTCCCTACAGGACCCATCTCCATCCTTTCCCCCTGCTTGTGCCCAGGCTGGTCTGTTGGGGCTGCAGCCACTGTCATCCTGCCTCCTGGCTTCTGGCTTCTGGCTGGGCTGGGCCAGCAGGAAGCACCCAGAGAGGGGAAGGGAGGAGGAGCCACCAGGCAGACATTGGTGAGCTCAGCTGAGGGCACCATATTGGTTCAGAGAATGGAAGAGCATGACCGACCACCCTAGTTTGCCAGGACTGAAGGAGCTCCCAGGACACAGCACTTTCTGCTTAACCCCAGCCATTCCAGCAACCTGAAGTGGGGGAGCTCCTTTAATCTGACCGAGAAAACTCGAGAGACTCAGGACTGTGGTTAGTAATCATAGCAGTGTAGTTGCTGTTGCTTTTTAAAAATAGCCACACACTTTATCATTTATTTTATTTTAAAAAAGAGATAATAGCGACACAAGATTAAAATATTTTAAAGGGGCATGTTGGTAAATATGTCTTTCTTCACTCTTGGCTTCTATCAGTTATTTTCTTCAAAGGCAAGCTATGACCACGTGCTGTGTATATCCTCCCAAAGACATTTATACACGGTGAGGTGTATCATATATTACTTAACATATCCAAATGGTAACATACTAGGCACAGTGTTTGTCACCTTTATTTTTAGCTTAACGGGATATCTTTGAGATTGTTCAATAACAGGTAATAAAGAGCTGTCATGTTCTTTTCAGTGGTTATGTAGTACTTCCATATGGATTTATTATCATTTATAACTTAGCAAGCCACCTATTAATAGATCTTGAATTTGCTTCTAATTCAGTGCCAATATTAATACAAACAATGCTGCAATAAAAATCCTGGAGCATTTAGGCCAAAGAGGATGTCCATTGAAAACCTTGAAAATCAATGTCAAATTGGCTGTATATATGCCCACATGTTGTGGCTCAGTGGTTCATGGTTCAATTCCCGGTTGGGTGCACATGCCCAGGTTTCTGGCTCGATCCCTAGTAGAGGTATGGGGGAGGCAGTCGATCAATGATTCTCTCTCATCATTGATGTTTCTATCTCTTACGTCCTCTCTGAAATCAATAATTATGTGTACACACACACACACACACACACACACACACACACATACACACACCACACACATATATTGGCTTTGTAGAGGTGAACCACTGGGCACTTCTCCAAAAGGTATAGAAAAGTACCTAGTTCCCTGCAGTCCTGCTGGAAGTACCCTTTCATTCAGCTCTGGCCAAGGGTTGGTTAAGCAAGTCCCAATTTTTGCTACTAAATCAGATCTTCTCTCATTTTGCTTCCAAACTGGTCTTTCCCCCCTTACACAGACAAAACTATTCTTTAGCCAAAGCCATTTCCTGCCTCTTTAGCTGCTTTTGCTGAGTCAACTCATTAACTTTAATTGTCTTCAAAGTGATCCCCAGCTGTGTCATTCTTTCTGGCCCAGCAGAGCTATGGGAAATGCTGTCAAAGCCGAGGGTGTGTCTGGAGGGAGAGAGAAGTCTGTTCAACCAGCAGCCAGAGTTGGCAACTGGAGAATTAAACAGCCTTTTTTAAGACCTGAAAATAGGTCAAATCCTCAAAGTCAGTAAAGAGCTGGAGAGCTTCATGCCAGGCAGTCATACCAGAGTCCAGACTCCATCCTTCTAATATCCAGAATGATGTGTGAATGCACATCTTTGTAGACAAGTTAATGTCCTGATCCAAATATCCGCCATCACAACCTCCCATCTCCAAATATTTTGTACATGTGGACAAATAGATGTGATCCCCTCCATCTTTCCCCAGCCAGTAGTATGCTGAAGATGGCTTATATCATTTGAGAGCTTATTGCTAAATTTTTAGGAATTTTGTGAGCTGGTGGTTAAATATAGCCATTATAGAAACTTATGTAAGTTTACAAATAAGTGTATTTATTCAAAACAAAGGTTATAAATACTCAAAACACATCACAATCTAAATATTATACATTTTACTTTTATGTTTGAGTTTTTTACATCCGTTGTATCTATATGGTGGAAACACTATGTAATGGTGTGCTATTCTGTGTCTGTTCTCAAGTAGTGGTTGGTGTTGTTTCTTTGGTTGCTTAAAATTAGCCATGTTTGGAGTATTTACACCAAGGAAATTGGCAAATACTAGAATCACTGCTTGACTTATTGTTTGGTTGTCTAGACTTAAAGAAAAAATATAAATACAGATTAAACCCCAAAGTCTGTCATGCCTAGAGCAGAAGGTGAATGAGGACTTGGTTTAATAAATATAGTTTATACAAGAGTGAGTTATTCAGTAGATCTTATTATATTTCATGGCAATAAATTTATTGGGAAAACAGTAGCATGAGATACAACTCCATATGTCCAATCATGGTTGAATCACAATCATAGTTTGACTACAGATACCAGGATTTAGAAATCTAAAATGGAACTGCCTTATGATCCAGCAATTCCACATTTGGGAATATATCTGAAGAAATCCAAAACACTAACTTAAAAGACTATATGTACCCTTACGTTCATTGAAGCATTATTTACAATAGCCAAGATATGGAAATAACCCAAGTGCCCCATCAACAGATGATTGAATAAAAAAGTTGTGGAACTTCTACACAATGAAATACTACTCGGCCATAAAAAAGAATGAACTCTCATCTTTTGAGACAGCTTCGATGGAGTTAGAGGGTGTTATGCTAAGTGAAATAAGTTAGACAGAGAAAGACAAATAGGATTTCACTTATATGTGGAATCTAAAGAACAAAATAAACAAGCAAACAAATAGAAATATTCACATAGATTCAGAAGATACACTGTTGATAGAGAATAAGGGTGTTTTGTGGGGGGATGGATGAAAAAGGAGAAGGGATTAAGAAATACAAATTGGTAGTTACAGAATAGTCACTGAGAGGTAAATTACAGCTTAGAGAATACAGTCAATAATCCTATTTAATAAAAGGCTAACATGCAAATTGTCTCCTTGGGAGTTGGACTGACTGAGAGTTTGACTGCTCATTATGACGTGTGCTGACCATTAGGGGCGGTGTGGAATGATGTAAGGCCTCAGGAAGGAAGGCCCCAATCGGCCCTGATCACTGGCCAAGCCTAGGGATTTTATTGGTGCATGAATTTCACGCACCAGGCCTCTAGTATTGTAATAACTGTGTATGGGGCCAAGTGGGTACTTAACATATTGGGGGAACCACTCTATAAAGTAGATGATTGTCTAAGCATTATGTTGTACACCTGCAACTTACACAGAATGATAATAGTTGTCAACTAATTTTAACCACCCCCACCCCCCAAGAAAAAATCAACAAAAGCATCCTGGGATAAAAATCAACCATATGGGCTCTGTAATAAAGACTGTATTTTATCGCTATCTATAAATCACATATTGTAAATATGTATTTTTCCTATCAGCAATATTTATAATAGCCTTATGTATGCATATACATGCGTTAACTTTTTTTTGAGAACTGGTTGTTAAGTATTTACCTGCACACTACCATCCTAACTCCAGAATTCTGTGACTATACATTGATTTTATGCTATTATCTCAAAAGAAGTGTTGCTATTCTCATTAGTGCTTATTCTGGGCAGTGGAGATAAGAGATGGCAAAGACACCATTTGCCTCCTTGCTTAAGGAGGCAAAGCTGGGGACTGGACAGTTTATTTACTGCAAGCTCAGTGTGTCACTCATAACTGGAACAGGTACCAGGCCTCATGCTGACGAGTTGGCTCTTTGGAACCAGGCATTTTTTACTAAACCTTTTTTTTTTTTTTTGTTCAAAAGCCAGAAATTTCTGGCTTTTTCCTAACTCAGGGGTTGGCAACCTTTCTGAATTAACAAGCCAAGTCCTCATTTATTCACTCTAATGTGGTGTGTGCCAGGAATGCATAATAACTTTGAAAAGTTCTCTCTGTTAATCCACATTCTGGCTGAAGTCACTGTATAAAAGAATTCTTTTATTAAGACAAAGACTCTAAAACCAAAAATATGCAACTTCTTTAAACTTTGACAGGAATGGAATGTTTGTTATTTTTGTCCCTCATGTGTAGGAGATTTTCATCTTGCCCCTTGACTGGAGCATGAGGGCACGTTTCACGTTTCTTCATCAATGTCCCAAGTCAATGTTGAGGGTCTCCTAGAAGCTGTGCTGGCAACCCAAGGTCTAGGGGGAAGGAGCTGGTGTGTGTGTGTGTGTGTGGGGGGGAGCGGGGTGTAATACCTGAGCATGGATCATGGTTTAGGGGGCGTGATATTTCTTTTACTTGGTGTGTCATCCAGAATTCATCAAGGCAAACAAGAAATTCTACCTCTGTTTATGTAAATAATGAAGATATTTATTGAGAGGATCCAAGATGGCGGCATAGGTAAACACCTACACTGCTGCTTCGCACAACAATTTCAAAACTACAACTAAAAGACAGATCGGACATCATCCAGAATCACAGGAAAGCTGGCTGAGTGGAAGTTCTACAACTAGAGGGAAAGAGAGGGGCTCACAGAGACCCAGAAGAGCTGCAAAAAGCTGAGGTACGGAGACACGCGCACTGAGAGAGCGGGTGCCAGAGTACCTGGCTGGCTTTCTCTGGCAGGAGGGAAATGGAGACTCCCAACGGCATTGAACCCCTTATCTTACAACACTAAACCCCAGATCCAGCCGAAACTCATACTGGGAGAGTTTGGACTGTGAAAAGGGAGAGGTGCGCGGAAATTTAGGGGAGTCGCAGGGGATCAGAGGACTGGTGGCGCACAGCACTGCGCGGAGGACAGATTGCTGATTGTGCCGATGGCTTTCGCAAGTGGGCAGGAGGCAGACCCTCCCAACTGTGCCACTTCTGACTCCACTAAGCCCCTGTTTTGGGCGAAACCCTGGAGACCTAGACTCGTGTGGTCCTGGCACGCAGGGGAGCTGGAAAGGCAGCGGTCTAGAGGCACTGAGGGCAGGTGCGCACACACAAGGACCGCTCCAACGATTACCCAGTCATGTGAGACTCAGGGGCCATGGAGGGCAGGGCTGACTGGAAGGCAAGGCGGTCCTTTAAGCCCTGAGACCCCACCCCTCCCAAACTCAACAGAGGCTTCTGCGGCTTTGCAAGTCTGGTATCATAAGGCTGAATTAAACACAGAAGTTTCCCCAGCATAGTGAAAATGCCGAGACAAGGGAAGGGATCACAAACAAAAGAAATGGAGGAAAAAAAACGACTGGATAGAGAGTTCAAAACCACGCTTATAAGGTTTTTCAAGAATATGCTAGAAAAGTTGGATAAATTTATGAAGCCCCAAGAGGAGATGAAAAAGGACCAACTAGAGACACTGACTGAAATAAAAAATATTATACAGAGTCCTAACAGCAGACTAGAGGAAGGCAATAATCAAGTAAAAAATTTGAAATATAAAGAAGCAGAAAACACTCAACTGGAAAAGCAAGAAAAGAAAAGAATCCAAAAATGTGAAGATAATGTAAGGAGCCTCTGGGACAGCTTCAAGCATACCAACATCAGAATTGTGGGGGTGCCAGAAGAAGAGAGAGAGCAAGATACTGAAAACGTATTTAAAGAAATAATGACTGAAAACTTCCTACATCTGGTAAAAGAAATGAACTTAGAAGTCCAGGAAGCACACAGAACCCCAAATAAAAAGAAATCCAAAGAGGGCCACACCAAGACACATCATAATTAAAATACCAAGAGCAAAAGACAAAGAGAGAATATTAAAAGCAGCAAGAGAAAAACAGTTCATTACCTACACGGGAGCACCCATACGACTGTCAGCTGATTTCTCAACAGAAACGATGTAGGCCAGATGGGAGTGGCAAGAAATATTCAACGTGATGAATAGCAAGAACCTACAACCAAGAATAATCTATCCAGCAAAGCTATCATTCAGAATTGAAGGGCAGATAAAGAGCTTCACAGAGAAGAAAAAGCTAAAGGAGTTCATCAACTCCAAACTAGTATTATATGAAATGCTGAAAGCTACTCTCTTAGAAGAGGAAGAAGAAAAAGGTAAAAGCCAAAAAATTATGAACAACAAATACATATCTATCAACAAGTGAATCTAGAAATTAAGTGAATTAAAAATTTGATCAACAGAATAAACTGGTGAATATACTAGAATCAGGAGCACAGAAAGGGAGTGGACTGATAATTCTCAGGGGGCAAGGGGTGAGGGGTGTACAGGGAGAGACTGGACAAAAATCATACACCTATGGATGAGATCAATTGGAGGGAGGTAAGGGCAGAGGGAAGGGTGGGAGCTGGGTGGAGGGGTGCTATGGAGGGGAAAAAAAGAGAAACAAATGTAATAATTTGAATAATAAAGATTTAATTTAAAAAAAAGATATTTATTGAATGGAGATTTGGTAGGTCAAAAACCCTTCGGAAGGCTATAGAAGCAGGTTTGGAAAGAGACTAGACATCAGCTAGGACCACAACCCAGCCACATTCCAAACAACAGCCTGGTGAAGGCCCTGCAAATGCCTTTGCCATCACTGAACTCTGGGCACCTCTGCCGCTTTATTTGTGCGTTGTGCTAAGACCTGACTCAAAGTCTGGCATGTAGGAGCCTAGGCCGCTAGCCTTTGCTGAGCTGTGAGGCGCTCTGGGGAAAAGACTATTTGGCTTTTTTCAGGATCTCTAGTGGGAAGAAGGCTCTGCTTTCCACAGAGAAGCACAGGGGGGCGTCCTGCACACGAAGGTAGGGGATTCAGGCTGGGTGGCCAATAAAGAAAAATCAAAAGTCCATGACACTTGGCCACATGTTCTGCAGATTTATATGCTCTCAGGTGTCTGCTTGGATGTTCCCAGGTACATGGGAACTTTCTAGTTATCTGTGACTCTATAGGACCACTGCTCACTGTGCCTCCTCTTCTCCAAGCAAGGACGCACTCTGAGCCCCTTCTCCTTCTCTGCAGGCTCAGAGTCTGGAGGAGCTGCTGGTTCAATCTCTTTCCTGTCGCATTCTTGCTTATCCATCCTCAGGATAGCACTTGGGCTCCTCCTGAGTGAGTCATGTGCTTCTTCTGCCCCATCACTCAGATCTCCCCCTGCTCAACCCATAGTGCGTATGTAGTCCCAGGAAGCAAAAGGGTGTAAGAAACCAAGGACTGGATCCTCTCACTCCTATGCTTTCTGGGACTGGGAGGGAGGGTCCACTCAAAACTATGGCCCATGTTGCCTTGTGTCACAAGGAGGTGATCCCTTGTCTTGGTGTTTCATTTGGGAAAGTGCCTAATCCTTACTTTTGGGAAGATACTATTAAAATAACACATGGCATTTGTTTGGTGCTGTAGGGTTTTCAAACATTTCCATAACGATTATCTTATTTTATTGTCTTAGTCACTCTCTAAAAGAGTCCCCCCCCCCTTTTTTTTTTGGAGCAGGTCATCTACGAATGGTTTAGCGCCAGGCTCCCCAAGAACGTGCGCTGCGTGAAGGGCGTGGGGGCGGCCCCCTTTCCGGCCGCGCCCCTAAAAGAGCCATTATTATCTCCATCATGGAGTCAAGATGCTGAGGCCCAAAGGGCCCAAGGTCACAAGGCTGGTAAAGGCTAGACTTGGCCCCAATTCTCCTTATACCTCCCTTGGTGCTCTATGGACTGTATGTCTGCTGTCAGCTTCTAATGACAACGACATGTGCAGCTGGGAAGAAGTAAGTCACCTAAGATCCAGCTCCTTACTGAACAGTCATGTCTCCTGTGGTGTTTGTAGACCCCTGTCTGAGTTCTGTCCTGACTCTAGGGTCAGATCAGGTGAGCCAGGCTCCCCATTAAGGTGGTGAGGAGTTCTCAGCAAGACCAGAGCCGTGGATTAATTCCCGGACCCACTCTTGGCCAGTAGCTCTCCTTCCCTGCTAGTCATGGAATGCCTCAGGGGCAAAGCAAACACAGCTGGTGAAGTAGTCACAGTCCCCCCAACAGGAGGCCACAGGGAAGAATTCATAACAGCCTCAGCCCCTCGGTCTGGAAGACAAATGACTTCTGTTTCAGACTAATGGGAGTGTCAGGTTATTCCAGCCTGATGAGATTACAGCTCAGAGGGTCACGAGGAATCAGTTCCTCCAGAAGAGGAAAAAAACAGTTGGCACTGGAGGACCTTCTGCTCCAGGTAACGTGGGGTCACAGGCCGACAGGCTCCAGGTGTGACTGGATTAGGGCAAGAGCAACTGGCATGTAAAACAAGTCCAAAATACAGTGATAAACCAGGGACTGTCAGGAAGGCTCAGTAATGTCAGGAAGCATGACTTCGATGATGCAGACATTCCAGAGCCTGGATCCCTTCTTTCTGTCTAGACACAACAAAGGGGAGGTCAGAGTCCAACTAGAAATGGATAGAGGTTAGGCCAATCACAGGAAGGTAGAAAGGTGGTGGGAACTAGGAAGGGGCCAGTGAGGAGAGGCAGGCACTTTTCTGGGTCACAGAGTTTGATGGGAAGCCCCAAATCTGAGAAATCAAGATAAATAATATTTCAAGGCAATATTTACAAAGATTAACATTACTGCAGAAATAATCTGTGTTGAACAAAATGACATCTTAAAGGAAGATTGGATTAGTAACAATGCTGTATAGAGCCATATCAGAGTCTTAGACAAAGGGTAAAATTAATATTGATTCTGTCTTTATTTAAATTTTGACATTTTGTTCAACATAATTTTGGGGGGCATTTCACCCCCCCCAAATTTTGTGGTTAAGCATTTATAGCACAAAAGTTACCATTTTAAACATTTTTCAAGTGCCTACTTCAGTGGCATTAAGTACATTCACAATATTAGATACAACCAGAGGCCAGGTGCATGAATTTGTGCATGGGTGGGGTCCATCGGCCTGGCCTGTGGGATCAGGCCAAAACTGGATCTCTGACATCCCATGAGGGGTCCAAGGTTGTGAGAAGGTGCAGGTCAGGTTGAGGGACCTCACTGGTGCACAATCAGGGCTGGGAGGGACCATGGAAGGTCTCCAGAGTGTGTTTGGCCCATCTTGCTCAGTCCCCATTGGTCAGACTCTAGCAGCAAACTAATCTGGCACTTAGCATATTAGGCTTTTATTATATAGGAAGATCATCACCGTCCATCTCCAGAGTCCTTTTCATTTTCCCAAACTAAAATTCTATGTTCATTAAACACTAACTCCCATCTTCTCTCCCTCCAATCTCTGGTAGCCACCATTCTACTTTCTGTCTTCTGACTGCTTAGGTACCTCATATCAGTAGAATCATACAATATTTGTCTTTTGTGACTGGCTTATCTCACTTAGCACAGTGTCCTCAAGGTTCATCCACATTGTATCATGAGTTAGAATTTCTTTCTTTTTTAAGGCAGAATAACATTCCATTTTATGTATGCACCACATTTCCCATATCCATTCATCTATGAACATGTGGGCTATTTCTGCCTCTTGGCTATTGTGAATTATGCTGTGATGAATATGGGGATACAAATAACTGTTCAAATCTGTTTCAATTTGTTTGGGGTGTACCCCGAAGTGGAATTGCTGGATTAAATGGTAATTTTATGTTTAATTATTTGAGGAATCAGCTTTTATATTAATACATTGTAATAGAACATTACTTATCTTGTTACTAAAAATTTCAGGACTTGCTTCAACCTAGTCCTAGCCCCAGAACACAGGTCATGATGACCAGGGGTTCATCCATGGCACTTTGCTGAACGGAGCCACACAGCTCTTTTCCAGAAGCACGAAACGACCCCTTGGCTGGCCTGTTAGTCAGTGTTTTGTTCTTATTGGGGAATATGATGCTTTGGGTTGTTTTTCTAGTTGTGAGACCAAGTAACACCAACCTGCTGCCTTGTGACACTGGCACATATCTGTGAGGGATTTGCCAGGGTTAGGGTGTGGTCTGCAACAGAGACACGCTGTTCTGATGAATGGTATGCAAATTGTTCTGAGTAGGAACTGCACCTGCTGGCAGTCTTTATCCTAAATTTTATTAGCAGCCCTTAGTTCTTCATGGTCCCCTTGGTTTTCTTTTTTTCAAGTGAGATTCTCTTCCATAAAACCAACAAGGTTTTGATCACTTTGTCCAGTTATGTTTTGTTTTGTTGTTATTAGTGGGAGAAAGAAGAGCAGCCCAGGCCTGGACTCAAGCATGACCTGCACTCTGACATAGCACCCTTGGACAGCCTGAACATATTCTGGAATTACAGAAACAGGTGCATCTGAGAAACAGAAACAGTTTTTCTCTAATTGTGCTTGAGAGGAAGATGCAAGTGGTCCTGGTTCCTGTGGTAATCCCCAAGCACCTGTGGGAGTGACAGGTGCCTTTGAAAAATGACATTTGGGAGACCGCCTGGCAGGTCTCAACATCTACTTATTGGGATCCCTCCCCCAAAGGGCAGTTCAATTCTTGGCTTTTTGGGTTAAATATGTGTTTCCTAGGTTATAATCTCCATCCCCCTGGTGCTCTGTACTCCATGAAGGTTCGTGAATGGCTGCCCTTGTTCTTATGCTCATAGAACATAGGAGTTGTCTCTGTACTTCTCACCTCCCATCAGGGACTTACTATTCTTTTCTCACTTGATTGGAAACTGGGTGGGGAATGGATATGGGAGCAGAGGATAGCATTTTTCCATTGATTTTAGGATGGTGGATGAGCCACTTCATAACCCCAGGCCTCAGTTTCTCCAATGGCTCTATAATAACATCTGACTCCCCACTGCCTTTGTCTGTTGGGAAGCGTTCCTCTGATATGCGAAGAGGAGATGTTGATTACATCTGAGGGTGTATGGCTGGGCTGGCTGTGTGTGTGAAGTCTACATGGAGCTCCATTATGTACCTGACAGCATTCTAGATGCAGAAACTATAGCATTGTAAAGCATGGTTAGGGTACGGTTGGGGACACAGGCAAGGAACAGGATTCAATGAGAGTGTGTGTTTAGTACAGTGCCCAGTGCAGCTCAGCAAGAGCAGTCCTCATTTCTATCTTCCTCTTTCTCTCCCCCCTTCCTTCTCATTCCCGCTTCTTCCTCCTGGTGCTAGAGAGCACCTGCACTTTCCTAGCACCACCAGGCAATGTGCTAGGCCTTGGGGATGAAGATGTTGCATACAAAGATGAAATAGTTACATTTCCTTCCCTTAATTTGCTAATAACTGAGAGGGAGAAATAGACATGTTAATTCAATTTACATGTAGATGAGTTAAAAGCTATTATACCCATCTGCCTCTGGAGTTCCTCCTCACAATAATCCCTTTATGGATTAGGAAACAAGGCTCAGAACAGTCATTTGGTTTCTTTTAGACACGCAAATAGTAAAAGCCAAGCCGAGATTCAAATTTGGGGCACTGAGATGCAGAAGCCTGAGATGTTCCATCTTTCAGAGATATTGGTCAATGCTTGTCCAATGAATGTTCATTCATGGGATGCATGAGAAAATACCCAGAACAAGCATAGCAGGGAACACAAAAGGTGCTTAAGAGAATTGAAGAGTGTCTGCAATTCTTCTCTCTTGCAATGTGTATGTATAAAGAAAAAAAGGGAGAGGAAACAGCAATCCCATCTTTTATGAATCAGTAGCTGCAATAGACATAGACTCAGTCAAAGACCAGAAAGTTTGTGTCCCCATCTGAGTTCATCTGTTGAAGCTTAACCCCCCTGGTATGGCTGTATGGGGAGGTGGGGCCTCTACGGAAGTAAATTGCTTAAATGTGGTCAGAAGGATGGGGCCCCTGTAAGAAGAGATACCAGCCCCCACCTCCTCTCTCTCAAAAAGACCATGTGAGGATATAGTGAGAAGCTAGGAAGAAAGCCCTCACCAGAAACATCTTGGCAGCCTGAGCAGAATAACACACCTTCCTTCGCAGTGACCGAGGCACTCACATTCGCTGCCCCTGCTTTGGGGCTTTTAGTCTGTGTGTCTGTCTTCAGTGCTGATCACTTTGCTTTGCAATTTCTGCATAGAGATGTTTATCTTAGTTTTGTGCCGACTATGACTGTCAGTGTTTCTTTTTTACATATTTTACTTAGGGTGAGGTGACCTAGGGAGTGAGTACATCAGAGCTCTAGAAGAAAGAGCCACAAGGAGACAGATGTGCCATTTGACTTTGCCCTTACTAAATTGCTTTCCCCCCCTTTTCTTGTGGGCACAGTGTTTGGAATTAACTGGTTACTACTCCATAGTTACTAATTATTCTGAGGTTCACTAGGAACCAATATTTTCCAGGTCACCTTGGGGGAAGGCAGTTAACCATTCCTTTCTTTTCTCCATCCCCCAGCCTACTGATCACGGCATCTCTCCAACCATAGCTCTCGGTGGCTCTCTTCCCGCATTACCACCAACTCCAGGCTTCACTCTCTCAAGCATAAATGGCACATGTGCATCTTTGGGGTGTACCTAAGTGAGGTGCAAGTTGGGAAACTATGCTACCGTAATGTATTGTTTGGGATGTTTGTGTGTGCCTGTGTGTGTACTTAACATCTGTGTTTTGAAGTGTGAGCTGAGGTGATTAATTTTGCCCACATAAGGAAGACACACCCAGACTGATGTGTACCTGTTGGCCCTCCCACTGCTTGCCCATTGGTGGCTTCTTAGCTTGCAGATGGAAACTGCTGCTCACAGGTTCTGTAGACATTTGTGATTCTGCCCCATAGCCTCAAGCAGAACTGAAGCCTTTTCTTAACATTAACCTCTTTCTTTCTAAGTGTTACAGGATTGCACAGTTGTATCTCTGGTTTTCAGCACGTGGCGTTAATGCCTGACAACCAAGCATGGAGTGGAAGAGAAGGCTTTAGATGCAGTTCTCGAGAGATCCAGTAAGGTGGAAATAGGATGCACTTGTGTGCTGCTCAAATCTTATTTATCCACCCATTAGCCAGATGGCCTTGGCCAAGGTCTGTGAACTTAATGTCTGTGCATTCATCTATAAATTGGGCATAAAATACAGGCTCCCAAGGTTAGTGTGAGAGTTAAATAAATGGGAAGCACCCAGCCTGGGTCTGGAGATGCTCAAACTATATGAATTTTTCTCCTTCCTTCTCTTGATCCTTCTGGAGCTAGTTGCCAGATCTTTGCTATCACCCTACTCTGCTGTACCTCATCTTCTAGGTGCTAATCCAGCAGTTTGACTCCTCTGAGGTCCTTCCTTTTTTGTAATGTTGTGATTGGGATACAACAGCTGTAATTTTGGCTTCTTAGGTGGTTTGTCTGGGGTGTCTCCCACTTCATCCCCGCTGTGATTAATTCCTTGGCTAAGGGGCCAGGCAGTTTTTTATGACTACATTGGTTAGGAGAAAAGTGGAGAGAATTTTAAAAGGCTTAAAGGGGAAATAGGGTGGACCAGAATCGGCCAGAAGATGGTGTAAAACTCAAAATTGCTGAACATAGCCATGGGGTCAGTCCCTTCTCCATCTGAGAAGATCAACCGAGTAACTGAATTTCTGTTCTCAGAGAATTCAACAGAAGAGCAGCCTTGCTATGTTTGGCCATTGTAAGCCCTGGAAAATCTATAGAGAAGTTAGACTCTGTCTTTGACACAAAGCCACCTTCTCTTTTTTTGTCCACTCCCCACCTTCCCCAATAGGCCTGACTTCCTCAGTTCTCACAAAATTTACCTCTTCTTCCCTCAAATAGAATATTCTTGTGGCACCCAACTGTCAGACTTACCACTGAGGAACTAAATCTAAGAACTCAATTCACAACTAGGTTTCTCTCTTTAACATTATTTGTAAATTCTTCCAAAAGGAAGACTTTGCATTTTAAAAGAATTGCTTCTTAATGAAATGACATATTTAGTTGGGCTGTTCTACATTAATTGTGGGAAGAATTAATGATAGATGTGATGGCCTTAGGAAAGCTGCATTAGTATGGCCACACTATGAAGCATGGAAGCGTATGAATTCCAGTCTAACAGCATGGGGATCAAACTTCCTTTGGAGTTTCTATGTGTGGTCTTGGACTCCTTGCTTTAAGAGACACCTAGACTTAATGGGATCCATTTGTATCGGTGAAGTGTTAAGCGCAGAGCCAGTGGGCCTGAAGAACCTCCTTGCCTCTCATGAGAAATGTCTTTTAGGAAAGAATAGACCTGTTCAATATTACATCACCCAGTGAAGTGTACAGGGAGATGGTTCTGTTTTGTTGTTGCCCCAGGTGAAGATGGCTGTTCTTTGAATCAGAGCTGCCCAAAGATGCAATAGTCATAAGGACAGCTGTCAAGGGAATTCTAGTCCAGGTGGCTGATCTGACCCATTCTCCTTCCTGCCTCCTCCATTCCAGATCATCAAAGCTTTCCATGAGTGAAATCCCAGAAATCAGCCTGTGGGTAGAGTAAATTTGGAGTGGAGAAAGATTCCTTCCCCATGGTTTACGTCATAGTCCCCAAGCCAGTGCAAGGCTGAGAGGTAAGAAGTGACTGATAGAGGCAAGGCCTTTGCTTCTCCCACTCACCTACCTGCCCTGCTTTGGGAAATAGACATTTCATTGTTCTGCTGTGGTGGCAGATCTCTGCAGGCTCCTGAAGGCTGATGAATATGAATCATTTTTATCTTATCTCTGTGAACTGAATCCCTAGCACAATAAAGAGACATCTTGCCAAATCTAGATATGGCATGTAGGTAATAGGATAAATTTGAATTCTTTGATAATCATATTATTTTTACTTTGACCCCAGACAATCGCTCTCTCCTAAAGAAAACTAATCTGAAAAATGTACAAAAGGTATTCAAGGTTCTTTGGATCTTATTGCAAGCCTGACTCAAGTTTTAGTATAGTAGAGTTTGAGAATTAAATTTTCTATGAGCTAGCAAGAACTGAGAGATAGCAGTACTTGATATGTATTTGGGAGTCTTTCCCAGTCCAGAAACTTAAAGACCCTTGCAGTTTTATGGGCAATATCTCATAAGTTCTTTATATCCAATTGTGTTCTTTTCCTATTTATCTTAACAGAATTCCTGGAAGGATCAAAATTGGTATTTAATAAACCATTATTTACCAGAATGCTATACAAAGCTTCCTAAGGTGCTTATGTCTCAAACGAATCAATCAATACAGTAATTACATACAACCAAATACAGTGGTACCTCGAGATACGAGTGCCTTAACATACGAGATTTTTGAGATACGAGCTGTTGAGCGAGCGATTTTTGCTTTGAAATAGGAGCAACATTTGAGATAGGAGTCATCGCACGGATCGGCCGGCTGCACACGACCCACCAGTTTACCTCGACTCGAGCGTCTCATAGTTTCCCACGCCTCAAGGTTACGGAACGAATTAAACTCGTATCTTGAGGTACTACTGTATATGGATGTTAAATTACAATTTAAAATTCCCACTTGACTTTTCTGCTATCCCTAAGTCCTATAAAAAAATATTGATAATACTGAAGATTAAGTATATTTTATGAGTAATAAAAATGTTTCCCAATAAAACTTTTTATGGTGATTTGCTGATGGAAATTGAGAATTCAACAAATAGTGATGGAAAAGGATAAAACAAGAGATGCATGAAATTAATATTCATTATTATAAAACTCTGAGCAATCCAGGTAAAGAACTTCAATTTAAGAAAAATCTATATACCTACAAAAAAATTTATAGGTAACATTATACTTAATGGTGAAAGACTGAATGCTTTCTTCTTAAGACAGGGAGCCAGGCAAGGATGCCATTCTCATCATTTTTATTCCAATATCACGGTGTCAGCATAGTTGGGTTTTGATGAGGACTCTTTTTTAGACTTCTCACTGTGTGTTCACATGACTTGGTCTTTGTTCATTGAGAGATAGGGGGCGGGGGGTGGGGGGTTCGGGGGAGGCGTGGGTTGCTCTCTAGTCTTTTCTTATAAGGGCACTAATTCCATCAGACTAGGGCCCCACCCTGATGATCTCATCTTACCCTAATTACTTCCCAAAGGCCTCATCTTCAAATTCCTTCACTTTGAGGGATAGGGCTTTAACATATGAATTTTGGAGAGGCATGTTCAGTCCAAATCACTTGCTATTCAGTAGTGATAAATGGAATACATGCTTAATAATCAAAATGGATGATATATAAGTTTAAAAAGATGTATGTATAAGACATCTTATTCCATCTAAAGATATCGTTTGATGCATAAATGGATTTTGAATAACTTTTTTGGCCTAGATCAAGATCAGACATTGGCAGTTGCTACTTTATTTATCAGTTATTGTGTACCTACCTAATGTGGATGCACTGAGTATTCTGTACTGGGAATACAAAGTTGACTAAGCCATGGCTTAAAGAGTCTATATTCTGGGCAGGGAATCCCTGGAAGGCAGGAACTGTGTCTGGTTTATCTCTGTGCCTTGACAGAACCTCTGAATAGTGCCTCACACAGTCACTGCTCTGTAGACATTTATTGAATGAATAAATCTAAAATGTGGCAGTTCATGCCGCTTGAGCAACATCAGTCTCTTATGACTTTCCCTCTCGCTTAAGGTTACATTTTGTGAGTCCAATAATGCAGAAAATTTGGGGATAAGGCTCAAAATCTATGCTGAGACCAATTGTAACGGGAAAAGTTTGTTTCTAATTTCCATCCTCCTTTTCTCTCTCTTATTCTGCAGAACTTTATTCATCTAAGGCAAGAATCAATAAGTGGTTTGTTTGTTTTTAAAGCTAGATAGTAAATATTGGGCTTGCTAGGCAATTGGACCTCTTTTAAAACTACTCAACCCTGCTGTTGTGCTGAAGCATCCACTGACATGTATATACATGGGCATGACTGGGTCCCAACAACACTTCATGTATAAGAACGAGCATTGGACTGTGTTTGGCCTTTCTCCGCAGCTTGCTGATGCCTACTCTAGGGTTGGAATCCATTACCAGCATTCACTGAAGTCACAGGAGCTGCACTTTAGCTTCAAGTAATGGAGCTGATATTCACTGAAGGCCACCTAGCTCTCCTAAGAAGCTGCTTGAACCATATTTAAAATTGTACACAAAAGTACATGATCCAGAAGGTAGAAAGCCTTGCTGGGATCTGCCTCACTGACACTCAGGACACACCTATGGCACCCCGACTCTGACAGGAACCAGAGCATTGTCTGATAGGGGTGTGTGGTAGGCACTGTTTATAGGGAGTGGTGTGGATGAAGCAGGATTGCATTTGGAATAAATGGGAGGTGAGGCCACAGTGAGAGGCAGGTGTAGACCAAGTATCAGCAGTCTTCAAAGCCCCAGTGTTCAGAGATATGGTAGAAGCACTCATGGGAATAGCATGTCATTGTACTCATTGCAAGGATTCATTAGAAGAATGTAATAAGGGTACATATCTAATCATGCAGGGAAAAGATGTGGGCGGAGTCTGGAGGGATCCATAGGCAGGCTTCCCCTTGCTCTCTCCCTCGCATGAGGAGCCACAGAATGCTCACTCTTCTCCCATCAGTGAAATACGGTGACATATGTGTGCTATTTCTGCCTAGGAAATCCCATTAGAGACTCAGTGCCCATGTTGTCGAGGGCTGGTCACATAGGCACCCAGTGCATAGCATGGACCAAATTCTGGGCTCTCAGAAGGAAAGCAGGTGTTTATCATAAACCACATTGTTCAGGCACCATTAACTCCCCTTATCATTTAGGGAACTGTTTGAGTGTCTCGTTCCCAGACTCCAACCTTGCAAGCAGACCTTCTTAAGGGTAGCAGTCTTGAGCCTGAGATGTTAACTCTGTTGTATACATCCCCTACTCTGAGACATCTGAATAATTAAGAGGAGAAGAATGATACGGCATAATATAAAGGGCGGGACATAAAGGCCAGGGTGGTTTTGTGAGTACTTACTGGTATCTGAAATTTTCTTATTTAATGTAGATTCAATTACTTAGCCACTTATATGTCACACACACAAGTCACAATTACCATAGTATAAGTTCAGTGTCCCCAGCCCCTAGCACAGTGCATATAGGTGGTATGTATTGTGAGCTTTCATGACCTCTCAATGAACACACACCAGTGGGATAATGTAAGGTGGTATTGCACTCGGCCTCCCCTGCAACATTGTCTCCTTGGTTCTTACTTACTGCTGTTCATGCAGTTTGAAACAACTTTCAAGTCTCCCTGCCTATAGCCCACTTGCCACAGTCCATTTGCACAGGCTGCCAAAAATATGACTTGGCTCCCATTTTTCTTACGTTGCTGTTTGTGCTAAAAACAACAACAACAAACAACAACCATAAACTGTTTGTTGCCTGTTTTATTGAGAAAGTCAAGGTTATTATTTTTAATTAACCTTATTTATTTATCTCAGTCTACTTTCCTTTCTTCTCTCTTGACTCAGAGAATAAAAGATCCTTCTTTCTGCTGAAGCCCAATGTCACCACCTGTGTCTTTGACCCCATCCTCTAACCCTCCCCTCCCATCTCTAGGATCTTGCTACCTCACTTATCTCTCTTTTCCTATATTTTACCTCCTCCTCTGTCCCAGCTTTTTACCCTGAGAACATAAATATATTGTATTTAAGTTTTTCCCATCATTAAAAAAATGCTTAAACAAAACCTTCCTGTGCCCTCTTGAGCTGCTATTCTTTCTCCTTTCATTCTCATTCAAACTTCTTGAAAGACTTGTTTTTTAATCATCTCCTCACCTCCAATTCGATCTTCATTACATTACAATTTGACTTCCACCTACAGACTTCTATTGACTGTAAGGAGCCTATGAGCACCTAACTGCTAAAGCCAGTGGGCCCTTTTTATTCATTATCTTTCTGGACCTCTCTGATAAATCTAACATTGATCACTCCTGTTTCCTGGAAATTTTTATGTTCCCTGGGCTTCCAAGACAGACAGAAGAAAACCATGGTTCTCACCATTTCTATTTGACTAATTCATTATGGGCTCTGCTTTCTTCATCCACTATCTAATTGTTAGTGTACCCCAAGGTTTTGTCTGTTGTACACTCATCTTATTATATATAATCCATCTGAGCACGCTAACCACTATCTGGATACTATTAACTCCCCAAGTTATATCTTTAGCTTAGACATCTTTCCCAAGCTCCAGACCCAAGTATTCATCTCCATCTGGATGTTCTAGGAGAACCTCAAATTCATCATATTAATAACTGAATTTGTCGTTTTCCTGTTTCTGGGATTTTCTATCTCATTAGGGACACACCACTCACTAGGTGTGCAAGATAGAAGCCATCAAATATTTCTTATTTTTTCCTTCATTCACATGTTCCATCTCTCTTTAGTCACCAAGTCCTTTTGATTCTATTCCTAAATATTTCTCAACCTATTATCTCTCCTTCTCTGTTACCAACACCACTTCTATTCTTGCCTGGATAACTTTAAAAGCTTTCTGAAAGGTATCCTTGGCGACTATTTTACCTCCAATAAACCCATTCATTCAGCACATATTTACAGCACACTACTCATATGCACTGTGCTAGGAGCTGGGGACAATGAACTTATACTATGGTAATTGTGACTTGTGTGTGTGACATATAAGTGGCTAAGTAATTGAATCTACATTAAATAAGAAATTTTCAGATACCAGTAAGTACTCCAAAGACAAGATACTAGGATAGAAGCTGACCAATGGGGTGGGTTAAATTTGGATATTCCCAGTAGGTCTGCCTGGGCAGTGATATCTGGGCTGAGACTTGAATGATGAAAAGGCCAGATCCTGAAGGAAAGCATTCTGGGTAAACAGCAAGGAGAAGGACTCTGAGGCTGGTCCATACTAGTGTGTCTGAAACATATCAGGAGAAGGGATGGATAGTCTGGGATGGGGCCAGATTGTGTTGGACCTTTTAGGCCATAGAATGAGACTGGGAATTCAGACTGTTCTGAGGAGCCATTTGAGGACTTCCATCGGGAGATTGACATGATCTGATTTACCTTCCAAGCAGATAACTCTAGTTGCTGCATGAGCACAGTTGGAAGTAGTTAGGAAGAGAGTGAATGATTCCATGTAAGAATTGATGATGGTTGGCCTAAGGGATTAGCAGGCATGGAAAGAAGTGGGTAGGATTGTAATGTAACTTGATGCAGAGTCAATAGGACTTGGAAAGGAAAGAACTAAGAGTGTCTCCTCCAGCCTCCAGCCTCCAGCCTGGGCTCCAGAGTGATTTTTTAAACACAACTGAAGGCATATTTCTTCCATGATTCAGCAATAACCCTTGGTATTTCCTCTCTGCTTATCAAACAAATTCCAAACACTGTATCCAGAGACATAAGGCCACCCCAGTTTGTTCCTGCGTTTTGTTCTAGAAGACTTCCTTGGCCCCCCTCCTTCTCTAGTTGTTCTTTGTCTCTTCTTTGGGAATTTGCTTTTGAAACAAACCGTGTTGAAATTCTCTGTGTGTGCCAATAGGATCCTAAGGTATGAAGACTTTGTCATGTTTATCATTTTACTTCCATTGTCTAGCTCTTTGCTACTTGAAATCTGGTTCTTGTACCAGCCATGTAGGCATCAGCTGGGATGCCTTGTTTGAATCTGTTTTTTAGTCATGAGCTCTCCAGGGGACCCACCCTACAGTTTGAGAAGCTGCCTCATTTTCTGGATGCAGTTGGCACTCACTGAATATTGAACTGAAAATAACCAGCAATCCAATCTAGACTCCTTCAGAGCACAACAATGATTTCCTTTTGCTGAAATAGATCCAAGTCATAAAATTAGCTTCTTTGAGGTGGATTAAACCCTTACAAGATGCTTTGGATGTATTGAAAGTGTCTGTCACCACGGGGCTGGTGACATTAGTTAGACAAGTGTTACATTTACTTCAAGCATAAAAACTAGCATATCAATGTTTCAGGCTGGATTGACTAAAATGTACTTTTTTTATAGAATACTCCGTAATTTTTTTTCTTGCAAAGTTGCCATATAATCTAACACCTAACTTTTTCCTTTGAATAGTTGATACTCTAATTAACTGTTGAGAATAAATTTCTAAGTACCAAAGGCAGGTACTCTGTTCATATTTGAACTATTAACAAACAATGCACAGTGCTAATTAGTCCATCAACACTTCAGTGTTATTCTTTGAGATGCTCTCAATTATTTTGCAGCCTAAATAAATCCATAAGATCAAAATATTCCAATTTTTCTTTCTCTTTCTTATATAAACTTGGTTAAATTAGTATACCTTCTTAGTCACACATTAAAAAAATGGGATTAACAATCTATTCCCTACACAGGCCCTCAGGGCGATGAAGATTTAGGACTCTCACACATAGCAATTCTAATTTCCTTCCCAGGCCCTCATACTCTGATCACTCAGTGTCCACTAAGCATGAGTGGTCAACACTAGAGCCTGAGGATAGCTGTCAGGTCACCTGGCAGTAAAAGAAGGGATAACTACCTTCTCTCCTTAGGGAATTCAGTGCTGCTTGAACTCAGAGGCATCTCTTTGATATTAACTCTACGTCTCCATCAACGTTAACTAGCTCCACAACTTTGATGTGTGTGTCCTCCGAAATTCATACATTGAAATACTAACACCCAATGTGATTGTACTAGGGGGGTGGGACCTTTGGGAGGTAATTAAGTCATGGGAGTGGAGCCCTCACGAATGGGATTAGTGACCTTATAAATGAGACCCCAGAGAACTATCTCACCCCCTTTCTACCAGGTGAGGACACATGGGAAGTCAGCAGTTGGCCACCTGGGAGAGGGACTTCATGGAATCCCAACACCAGAATTGTAGGAGATAAATAGCTGTTGTTTATAAGCCACTCAATCTATGGTACTTGTCCCGTAGCCAGATGAGCTATGAATGGCCACTGCCTGGAGGCAAATGCTTCACCTTCTCAGTGGCTGACAGCTCAGAACAGCTCTCACTTCCACCAGGATGAAACAGCAAATAGCTCTTTCCCATAAAATGCTTGGGAAGTTCTTGACCCACCTGCTTCTCAGATGGAGGAGCATCATGGTGAAAAGCAAATGTTTCATGCTTGAGATGGGAAAATCCACTCCCAGAACAATAGAGTAAAAACATGTTCAGTCTTTTGCTATTTTTGTAGACTTCGTGTGGAGCATTGCAAAGAGCAGTGACCTGGAGGTGAAGGATCTGGGTCTTGTCCTCCTTATCTGTAACTGGCAATGTGACACTCTTGGTCATAGGATTTTCACTAGGTGGCCTCTAGCATCTCCTTTAACACCAACATTTTAGGACACTGTTTCTATACTTCCCAGTTTTTTCTGGGGAGGATTAAAGAAACAGGATGCTCAAGGTCTGACCTATTCTGAATGTCTATAAAATTTCAGTGATTTAATGACAAGCAGTGGTGTGCTAAATGTTTCACAACTGGCACTGATTTGTAGTATTTGCCAATTTCCATGGTGTAAATAATCTCATCATGGCTGATTTCCAGCTAGCAAGGTGATAATAACCTGATCATTAAATTTCTGAATTTAACAGTCAGATCTAACGAGGTTCTGTGAACTGACTTCAACACACCATTGTGAACAAATCTCCTTGTCTATTCTCAGAGAAGCAGGACTCACACAGTAAAAGGCAGAGATGCTCGCTCATCATCTTGGCTCTATGCCTGGCTATTGGGAAAGGTCAGTGTGGACATCAAGAAATTATAGAAGATTGGCATTGAAATGTGCGATCAAACATGGAGAATAGAGATGATTCCCATTTATCAGAATGTCTGACAACTCTCTTGGGGCCTTTGGCCAGAAATGCATCATTTCTTTATGCTTGTAGAAGGGCATACAATGACACTCAGAAATTAGATTGCCAATAAGAAGTGTTCTGAGTAGAGAGATAGTCCTTTCTGTGCCAGATAGGAGACAATTTGGAAGTGGGGTGAAGTTTAAGATTATGTTGAGTGGAGTCTCTTCTAGTATTTAGTTTTATGCTCATTAACTAAAATCAACTTTATTTTTGGCTGGCATCCCTTTTCCTACAGGTATGCATTCATCTCTTGTTGCTATTTTTGAGGGCTAGTACTCTCAAATTTTTCTGCCTCTGTTAAAAAAATATCCCAGGATATGCTGAGAGAGAGAGACTCATATTTCACACTTCTTTAATCATAATTGAAAGCATAATGGAAGGTCATAGGTTCAATTCTGCAGCAGCCAGGGGTGATAATGGGAACATGGGCTGTATGTTGTCTAAACAAGAACCTGAAGTAGAAACAGTGTTCTGTTCATATTCTGTCTCCTAAGGGGGACACCAGTATCAAATTAGGGCCTGGTCCTCAGTGAAATGGGAATATCAAAAGACCAAGAGCTTTGCACACCTGCAATGTCAAGATAGAGCTCAATTTGCAGATATCAAGCACTGAATGTTTTGGTGAAGACTAGGCAGGAAGTCTGGTATAATGCATAGCCCTGCAGTTCTTTGTTCCCTTCCCAGGACAGGGTGGAGCAACCCCTAAGGTTATTGTCATCACTGGAAACTATGCAGGTAAATTATGTGTCTGTGTGTAGGTTAATTAGGAGGCAAGGGACAGGAATTTTTACCCAAAGGTAAAAATCAAAACAAAACAAAACAAAACTTGACATAAACTTACCCATCCATCTTCTATATGAATATTGTTAGGCTCAAGGGAAATCTGGTCAATGGACTCAATGAGCACCATCTTCTTAATGGACAGATACACACACCCCTCAAACATTCACTCTATCTTTTCTAGAGTGTGGATGAGGACTCCAGGAATAATCTGTGTAGGATGGATAGCACATTTATTGGGATTTGCCTGAAAAATGGAGATGAAAATTAACGGGTGTGAGAAGAAGTGTTTTAATGAGAAGAGGAGTCTACAGAATAGTGCCTATGCTAGGTTATGGTTTATTGCAAATATTTATACCAATAGATAACATTTGAAAGTGCATACAAAGAAATGAAATTTAAGGTAGGATAATGAATGAATATTTTACAAACTTTCCTAGGTTTGTAATGCTATTAGGATATATTTAAATCTTTTGTGAAAAGAATTTCAATCTTGAGAGGGGTAGAGGGTAATGGGAGTTTAAAGACACACATGTAATACTTTAATCAATCAAGAAAAAAGAAAGAAAGAAACCTACATTTCTATGAAAAAAAATAAAGAAAAAAAGGATTTCAATCTTCATGAAGAACAAAATGTGCTGGAGCTTCCTTGGAGAAATTGAAATCAGATATAACTAAGAGTTTCTTTGTGGGATGATTAGACCCTGGGAAGTGCTTATAGCATAGCTAAGAAGCCACTTTCAAGAATGGGGTCTCCTTCACCTTGCTGGCCTCTGGACAGGGGATATAATAAACCAGACTGTTGCTGAGAATTCTCCCATCTGAGACAGTGGTCCTGATATACAGCGTTGACTGAGATGCATTGTGACTCGGTGAACTGAAGGCATAACTATGCATACTCAAGTTTTTAAAGTGGAGAAAGATCAACTTTGATGACCGCCTCAGATCTCAAATGCGTTTCCCCCTTCCCATCACTGAACTAGGCCCTCCCAACAGCCCCTGCAGTTAGAAACCAGGTGAGTCAATCCTGTCCCAGGGTCAGCCTATCATGAGAACTTTGCAGAGGCTCTTGCAGCCATAACTCAAGGGAATGCCTCTTATGTGCAGAGGACGACATTAGGAGCAGCTTTCTAGTGTGGGGAGGACTTTTGCTACCACAGGGGGGGTGGGGGAGGAACCACCTCTTCACACCTCATTCAGGCCATTCTTCTGCTCCAAGTTCAGCGTTCTCCAGTGCAAACACCTTCTTTGTCCAGACAGGAAAGTTATTTTGGTAACTTGGCTGGTACTGTGGCCATATCTGGTTAGAAAGATATTAATTGCCTGAGATGTAGAGTTCTGGAGTTAAAGGGCTCTTGTCTTCTACAGGGCACATTTGCGTAGCAGGAAATTCCCATTGAGCTTAGGCTGCAGACAGCTCTATTTGGCCCTGGCCCTTGGCTGCAAGCTCAAAGAGCCTCCGTTTTCTCATTCACAAAGTAAGGCAATTACCTCACAAGGTTCTGGAGATGAAGTGCACCAACAATGAGGGCCTGGCATATCATAATTCCCTTTAAAATGTTAAGAGCAACAGAGATAAAGCACTCATTTGGTGCTTCCTGTAGAGTTGTGACTCATTCTTACTGCTGACCAACACTCAGAGGTGTCAAACAGCAGCCCCAGCTGGCTCAGAAAGGCACACTTCTTGCCACGACTGGCACTTCTTACCATGACACGTGGATTAGCCACAGACATTAGCAAAGCTTGTTTCAAAGTAACTGTGGGGGCCTCCTCCCCCAAAGCCACTGTGAAACCCTGCAACTGCTTCTATTCCGGGCCCCAGTCTCCACCAGGGCTTGCTGTTGACTCTGAGTGCTTGGCACACCCTTGGGACAAGATGGGTATTCTAGACTTCAGGGCCAGAGCTTACCGCCCTTGCCTGCTGACCCCAGCCCAGGACCCAGAGTGAGGGGCTGGCAGGTAGGAAGGAGTTGTGGAGTGACCACATTCTAATGCAAAAACAGATCATGAACAGATGAAGTAAGAAAATGTATAGTATATTTACTAATAACAAATGCTACGGAGAAAAATAAAGCAGGGGCTGGGAACAGGAAGTGTTCTGGGGGGCATTTGACATTGAAGGTGGGGTGATGCATTAGGTTGCTGGGGCTGCCATAACAAAGCAACACAGCCTGGCTGGCTTAAACAACAGGAGTTCCCTTTTTCACCATTCTGGAGGCTGCAGGTTTGCGCTCAAAGTGTTGGCAAGGAGGTTTCTTCTGAGTCCTCTCTGCTTCGAGGTGGGCGCCTCCTTCCTGCGTCTTCACGGGGTCTTTCCTCTGTGCGTTTCTTCTTCTTCAAGACACTAGTCCTATTGGGTAGGTGTCTGCACCAGGGTGGGGAACCTTTTTTTTGTAAAGAGCCATTTGAATATTCATAACATCATTCATGAGCCATACAAAATTATCAACTTAAAAATTACCTGCTATATTTGGTCAAACATTTAACTAACTCACCCCTCATGCCGTGGCAGGGCCAGGCCAAAGGATTTTGAGGGCCTTATACAGCCCATGGGCCGGATGTTCCCCACGCGTGGCCTAAATGAATGACCTCATTGCACCTTAATTTCATCTTTAAAGATCCTGTTTTCAAATAGTCACAATCTGAGCTACTGGGGTTTAGGACTTCAACACATAGGTTTTGAGGGGACACAACTCAGCCTATTACAAATGGCCAGAGAAAGTCTTATTGATATGACACTTTTGAAAGAGGTGAGGAAGCCAGCAGTGACCATGAGAAGAGTATTCTAGGCAAAGGAAACAGCAGGTGCAAAGTCCCTAGATGAGAACCTGCCTAGCTTTTTTTTTTTTTTTTTTTTTTATAAGCAGTAAGGAAGCTAGTGTGGCTGGAGCCAAAGGAAAAGGAAAGGAGGGGCAGGAAGAGGCATCAGGGCTGCCTGTATGTGGCTGAAAGGAAATGAACTCCCCTCCATCTTGTCCTATAGGGCTGGGACCCCTGCCTAAACCCCCTCCCTTTTCTGGGAGTGGCCACAGGTGTGCCAGCAATGTCTTAACTTCCCTGACCCCCACCCAAATGGACCAATGAAGCTCCAGGGACACAGCGAGGGTCCTAATAAGGCTAAACCACAGAAAGACCCTAATTCAAGTGACCAATCTCTGTAACCCTCATCACTTTCCTAAGCCCTCCCAATTATCCTACCCTATAAAACTCATTGTTCCCATCCGGCTCTCTCTCTCCCCTCGCTGCTGCGCCAGAAAGAGGCTTAGAGCCAAACCCGGGTTTGAATAAAGACTCTTTGCTTTTGCATCGGAAAAGGCTCCTTAGTGGTGGATTATTGGGGACCCCAAACTCTGGGCATAACAGGGCTTGCAGTCCTAGTGAGAACTTGTTCTTCTCCTAGAGAGGTGGGAGCCAGGGGAGTGATGTGGTCTAACTTACAGCCAGCGTGCTGCTGCACTGGCATGGATGGAATAGGGTTGGAGCCCAAGCGGAGGCTGGGGCAATAACCTTGGGGGCCAGGGTGGTAGCAATGGGAGTGTTCAGACTCTGTATAGATTTTGGAGGAAGAACTGACAAGATTTTCAGCTGGATCAGATGGGATGGAAGTATGAGAGAAAAAGAAAAGTCAAAGCTAACTGCAAGATTTGGGGCTGGAGCAAGTGGGACTAAGGAATGGCTATTTATTGAGATGGGCAGAAAATGAGGAGCCAGTTTAGGACAAGTGAGGTTTGAGATGCCTGTAAGAATTCCTAATGGAGATACTGAGTGAAGATGGGATATGCAAGTGTGGCTGTCAGGCAAGAGGTTCCCGGACAGAGATAAATGTTTGGGAGCCATCAGCTTATAGATTTTATCTGAGTACAAGACTGGATGATATGACAAGGGAGAGAGGGTAAATGCAAAGGGGAAGATTGTCTGAAGGCAAATTCCAGGGTTCTCCAACGTTTATAAAAAATCCAGATGAAAGAGGGCTCTCAGGTCACGCTCCTCTTAGGCCTCCGAGTTATCATCGGAGATGAAGGGGTTATTGTTAACAGTCAGACCAGGAGTCGTTTCTGTGGTTTCTTGTTGACTTAGAGGAACCACAGATCCCACAACCTTTCCTTGGTCTCTTGCCTGCCACACCTTGCTCGTGTCTGTCTCATGGCTGGAGTGGGCGTGGAAGGCAGACAGTGCAGGCCACACACCGAGTCTTGGAGACTGAGACCTGGCTTAGCCTTGCCAGAGACTGTGCTGAGCACATATAGTTATGAAGCTGCCCGTCTTATCTGAAGATAAGTCTTGATTTCTCTGGAGATTAGCCTTGCCGCTGGTATTAACACAGAGGGAAACCACCGGTGTTGCTAGAGGCCTGGAGAGGACCTCGAAGCTACCATTTACTTTCGTTCAACCCTGCAGGGAGAGAGCCTGTAGGAGCCATTTTTAAGTGGCCAACTGACGTGATTTAAATGAAGCTGGAGATGCAGGGGCGGGTTGGTTGACGCAAGCCCCGGTGTTAACCCACAAGAGGAAACCTGTCTTTTGGCAGGAAGGGCCCCTTTGGTTTCAGACAGATTTTAAAAACCAAAACAAATGTTAGTGTTCTTTTTTTTTCTTTTTTCTTTCTAAAAAAATATATTTTATTGATTTTTTACAGAGAGGAAGGGAGAGGGATAGAAAGTCAGAAACATCGATGAGAGAGACATCGATCAGCCGCCTCCTGCACACCCCACACTGGAGATGTGCCTGCAACCAAGGCACATGCCTCCGACCGGAATCAGACCTGGGACCTTTCAGTCCGCAGGCTGATGCTCTATCCACTGAGCCAAACCGATCTCGGCCATGTTCTTTTTTTTTTTTTAAATAAATCTTTATTGTTCAGATTACATTTGTTCCTCTTTTTTGCCCCAGAAGCTCCCCTCCACCCAGCTCCCACTCCTCCCACTGCCCTTACCTCTCCTCGCATTGTCCTCATCCATAGTTGTATGATTGTCTAGTCTTTCCCTGTACCCCCTCACCCCTTTCTTCCTGAGACTTGTCAGTCTACTCCCTTTATATACCCCTGATTCTATTATATTCACCAGTTTATTCTGTTCATCAGATTTTTATTCACTTGATTTTTATTTATTTATTTATTTATTTATTTTTTAATTAAATCTTTATTATTCAGATTATTACATTTGTTTCTCTTTTTTCCCCTCCACAGCACCCCTCCACCCAGCTCCCTCCCCTCCCTCTGCCCTTAGCTCCCTCCCATTAATCTCATCCATAGGTGTATGATTTTTGTCCAGTCTCTCCCTGTACAC